>OZ017742.1:153850011-154222511 GCA_963969285.1 Odontomyia ornata
CGCTTCAGCAGCAACGCACCACCAACTTTTCCGCGATCGCCAACACCTCGCAGAAGCAGCACGAAGAACCGCAAAGAAAACTCTCCATTTTCAAAGCATAAATCAATTGCGGATTTTTCTTTTTCACTTGACACTCATTTATTCACATTCAAATCAATTTTCCCGTTCCAAAAACATTTACGGTCTTTCCGTCATTCAACCAACGCAAACCCCACAACAATTTTATCTTCTTCCACTTATTGCATCCAAATGCCAAATTCCCGAGCACTTTTTCTTGGAAACCGTAATGAACACCACCGCTCTTGTACTATTTTCACCCACGATAACTTTCCGATTTCCTAACATATGCATTCGAATAGGCAATCATTAACGCGTATTTGGTAATTTCGATATTAACACCCTACGACATGATAAGTTTCTTTCCGCATCCGACGTGACCGCCGTGAAAATCCATAACCGACTCCCTACAATCCCCGTAATTCCACTTCTTTTCGAAATGCAATTTCTATAGCGGGATCGCTACTCAAACCGCTTTAAAGGGATTATTACAAAACAACACCAAGATGTAACTCCGGAGCATGCGATGGAGCGATGACACGCCGGAGTAAGCGTAACTGAGATGACGTTATGTCTATGTGCATATTTCGTTTTTCGTCACACAATACTGCTAATACAAATGCAAGATCCCGAACGATATTGGCGATGGCTTGGATGAAAAACTCAAGCATGCAACGCAAAATAAAATCAATCAGAACAAATCACTTCACCGTCCAACGTAATTCGGAACTCGTATTCAATCGAAAACGAGCGAAACACTCCCCATCTCCATCCAATTCCTCGTTTGTGAGACGAAGCATAAGACTCGACTTGCCGGCGCCACTCTCCCCGATAATTCCAATGTTGTTATGTAGTTATCACCCATTTTCATGATTTACGACGCAATAGCATGCAAATTTCGCAAGCACAATTTAATATTCTCCACACTCAAGCAACTACGACACTTTATGGGCAAGTAGAACAATACGAACCCATTCAGAAAGGGGGAAATCACACAATTGAAGGTTTTTTTTTTGTTGCTATCAAATGTACTTTTTCCTTATCAGTTGTAGTTTATGACGGCGGTATTTGCAATTTCCCTTTTCACTGTCTTTTGTAGGTTCAATTAAGTTATCAATTGAAGGCAATTTGTCGTTTATGATAATTAGGCGTAATTAGGTGGGAAAATCGGAAGAATTAGACAAATTTTAAGGGGTTTAAATGATACAATGATTTTAGCGTTCATATAATTAACAGGTTAAATGATACAATGATTTTAGCATTCATAATTAAAAGGGGTTAACCGTTTCGTTCTAAGCATTTGCATACCGCGTTACACCGCAATTCGTTAAATTATCTTCAAAAGATATTGTAATAAGATACTACACATTAGAAATTTTTTTAAACATTTTTAGAATTTTGTTTCCCGGGTGTTAAGTACAAAGGAAATTTTTCCACTTATTATTCCTGCGAAAAAAAAAACGAGTGTTGCGATGGGGAAGGTGACTGAATCGACTGAATCCTTATTAAATTGCGTTCGTGCTGTGTGCCTGTGTCAGCGCTGCTTTTAGAGCCATAGTTCTTAGATTACTACAGGGCAGCTAATTTTCTCGTGATCCCAAGGCAATGCGGATTACGAAAAAGGAGCTGAAGGATCTTTCTGTGTCTCACGGGTTGCCTTCGGCGTCGGGACTAGAGATGACGAACAATAAAAGAACACAATTAACAGACGGACGGACTGACTTATGTCTATGTTTGCCTGGAAGTATACAATCTTTGCGCGTTTTTGAAAATATATGCGGACGGACAAACAGACGTGCCCAATTATCTATCGGCGCAGGTCTTTCGCGTGGTATATCCCCACTTCTTTTCCCGATGGATCCGTTATCAAGTAACGGTTAGGTCCCATTACCTTCTTTATGCGGCTTTTCAGGAATCGCCTATCCAGCTTGGCGTTGTAATGCCCCGCGGCGTCACTTTGGCGGAAATTTCGCCGGAAAACTTCATCTCCTTCTTTGAAATTAGCAGATCGTGACCGGAGATTGTACTGCGCTTCATTTGCACTACCTGCGGCCTTAATCTTCCGTCCGATCTGTTGGCGGAGGTCTCCTAAACGTTCGTGGGGCTCCAGCGCAACGACCGGGTCTCCCAAACACTTTAATTGCCGTAACAGTCGGTATGATTTACCGTGGCAAATCATGTGCTGTCCAAAGGCGGCAAAGTAAGGGGCGACACCGGTGACGGAATGATACGAGGATCGCAGGGCGCATGTGATGGCAGACAATCGCCGATCCCAATCCTTTTGAGATGGGTGGACGTAGGAACGGATCGCGGCCAATAGGGTGCGGTTCAACCGTTCTGACGCGTTGGACTGAGGAGAGTATATGGGCGTCAGTTGGTGTTCAATGCCATACTGCTCAAGTAGGCTCTTAAACTGCCGAGACCGGAACTGTACTCCATTATCTGAGTACACACTCTCTGGAACTCCGAACACATGGAATACCCGGTTCTCTAAGAATTTCACGATCGATGGAGTTGTGAATTTACGGATAGGTTCCACCATTGGGAATTTTGAGAGCTGATCTAGAACGACTATAGCTCCGATGTGTCCCATGGAAGACCGAGGATATGGACCGAGTAGATCGATGTATAGACGCTGGAACACGCGTTCTGGGACGTTGAGTTGACCCATAGGAGGTCGAAGAGGCTGGTTGGGCGCTTTGGTGCCTTTACAGGTCTCACAGGCGCTCACGTAGTCTTTGACCTGGGATGCCATTTTAGGCCAAAAGAAGTATTTTTTTAGTCGCCGTAGTGTTCGACCGTAACCTCCGTGGGCACTTAACGGATGATCATGTGCGCGGAGGATCAGCTGTTGTGTCATTTCCTCCGGTACCCAGAGTTTCCAAGACTCTTCTTCCTGCCATGGATCACCAGTGGCGTATTCGTTTCGTCTATACACATAGCCGTCTATTACCTTCAAGTCAGGCAGCTGTGTCTGTTGGGTCGCTATGGTTTGCCTCAACTCTTTGTAGCTATCTGATTCGAAATGTGGGCTGTCCAAATCTATTTCGATGGGGTCCTCGTCATTTATTGTTATTTCGGCTCCCTCTGGGGAAAACATCCGTGAGAGAGTGTCGGGTACGATGTTCTGGGTTCCTTTCCGATGTTTGATGGAGAACTTGAACCCTTGCAGTTTAAGAGCCCATCTGGCTAGGCGTCCACTTAAATCTGCCTGGTTCATCAACCATTGTAGTGACGCGTGGTCCGTGATGATCTCGAATTGGTGGCCCTCGATATAAGCTCGGAATTTCTTCACAGCCATTACCGCTGCCAAACATTCTTGCTCGGAAACAGTATAGTTCCTTTGGGCCGAATTCAGCTTATTGGACATGAAGGCGATGGGAGCTTCCTCTCCTTCATCGGTCAATTGCACCAGCACGGCTCCTACTCCATGTTGACTTGCGTCACAATGAATGGAGAAGGGCTTCGTGAAGTCGGGGCTGTGCAAGACAGGAGCTGATGTGAGGGCTTGTTTAAGCTCTTCAAATGCCTTTCGGCTGAGTTCGGTCCAAACGAACTTCCCTTTCCGCAACATGTCTGACAGGGGCGCTGAAACTGTTGCATAATTCCGAACAAACCTTCGGTACCAACCGCACACACCAAGGAAACGTCGTAGCTGCTTCACAGTTTTTGGTAAGGGGAACTCATCAATCGCACGAGTTTTGTCTGGATCCGTTTTGATAGTGCCATGTCCTATGACATGGCCTAAGTATCGGACTTCTTTCATGACAAACTTACTTTTCTGTACGTTGATGGTGAGTCCCGCCTTACTGATGTGCAGGGCTACTTCTTGTAGAAGTAGGAGGTGTTGATCGAACGTTTCCGTGATGAGTAAAAGATCATCGAGGTACACGAACACTTGGTGTTTTAGGTGAGGTGGGATGACCTTGTCCATCAACCGAGTCATCGTTTGCGGCGCGTTACACAGGCCAAAGGGCATTGTGACGAACTGATATAATGGTCGTCCAGGCACTGTGAAGGCGGTCTTGTCCCTCGAGCCCTCATCGAGTGGAATTTGCCAGAAGGCGTCTTTTAGGTCGAGACTGGTGATATAATTGGCTTTCGGCAGTCTCCCTAGTATTCCATCGATGAGTGGAAGAGGGTACGCGTCCTTGATGGTAACCGCATTTACCTTACGGGCATCAAGACAGAGGCGGACTTTACCTGGCTTTACAACCAAGGTTACCGGTGAGGACCAGGCACTTTGGGACTCTTCTATGACCCCCAACTCGAGCATCCTATCTAATTCCGCATACACCAATTTCTCCATGGCTGGCGAGATGGCGTAGTGTCTCTGTTTAATCGGTTTACTATCGCCAACGTCGATGGCGTGTGAGACTAGGGTGGTGCGGCCAAGGCCTTGGGTAGCGTAAGATGGGAAAGCAGCAATGGATGCTTCCAGGCGTTGCCGTTGGTTAGACGTCAGGTCATGCCTATCGGGAGTAGAAGTGATTTCGTTGACATTTCTGGTTTTTAAAGACAAATCGGTGAATAAATCGGAGGCCAGTCCAAAGCGAAGGACGAAATCGACACCAAGGTATACGTTCTGAGTCAAAGACGGGATAATGTAGAAGGTAATATCCTTCGTCTGACCCCTGAACGTCACGGGTGTTGTTAGTTTACCTCGTATAGGGTGTTTGGTGCCATCAGCTGTACTGATTTCAGTGCGCCAGGATTTAATCAAGTTCGGGTATTCTTGGAGCACTTTCGAGCCAAAGCTCGAGGCAAGACAACTGATACTGGCACCCGTGTCGATCAATGCAAACACGGTCTCGCCCAACACTTTAATTGGATGATAAGGTCTGATCTCATTCTCAGCAACCTCCGAGATGTTACAAGAGTTTACGGTTTGACGGCAGGTGCGCACTCTCTTGCGGAAATTCCGCCAACGACGGGTTGACCATTTTGTCGTGCACGAACGGGAAGTGACGACTTCGGAAGCAAATATTCGCTCTCGAGCCACCCGATATTCCTGCAGTCTAACATGATAAGGTTTTAGCGTGCGTACTTGAGGCTGCCGCGGTTCTTCTGGCAGTGACTGCGATGGTCGTTTTAATATTGTCGTTGGTGAGGTCTCCGGAAGAGAGTGAACATCCGCAGTCGTAATGGTTATGGCTGGTGGGTTAACGTCAGGTTGGTTGGGGTGAGCCGCTGACTGAGGAGCTACTGCTGGGGTTTCGAGTACCGCTGAGGTGGTCGGGTACTCTTTTGGCCGTTTTTTCGTGCGGCACATTCAGAACAGTCCGGGAAGTAAGTGTCCGGCTTGCCGCAACCGTAGCAGAAAACCTTACGTTCTGCGCGGCATGAAATGAACCGGTGTCCGGTTTGGTGACAATTCCAGCAGGTCGTAAGACTTCCCACCGCCGCTACAGCAAGCTGGTCTGGGTCCAAATCATCCTCCAGATCTAGGGTGGTATAATCTGGGGCCAATTCCGCGATTCCTCGTCGAGGACCCGTCCTGGTTAGTAAGTATGGCCGGTCCCGTAGGTCTTCCTCAAACCCTTCTATACGACGCACATTTCTCAGCAGGGCCTCCATACTCTGTGGATCGGAGTTCACGATATGCCGACGAATCTCCGGTCTTAGATTGCGCTTTAGCAGGCGAAGAATTTGGGTAGAAGACAATGGCTCTGACAGCTGGTCATTCAACCGAAGGATATCGGCTCGATATTTATGGAAGGACTCGTCCGGACGCTGCCATCTAGCATTCATCTTATCCAGGACTAATTCGTCCATGTCGACCGTAGGGTATTCCATGCGGAGTACCTCCTTCAGCCGTGACCAGCGTATGGATGGTGGAGCTGAATGTATCCTCCAATATGTCTCCAGGGCTGCTCCCCTAAGCAGCATTGGCAGGTATCCTGCGAGCGCTGTGCGGTCTCCTGCTAGCATCTGCTCAATGAGTGACTCCACCCGACTTATGAAAACCTCCACCGTTATCGTATTGGGTTCCCCACTGAAATGTAGATTCCATCCCTGGATGATGCTGGGGATCTGTGTCGGCTTCAGCCGATACATGTCGTGTGGATGGAAGCGTTGGTCCGGCGGAATCACGGGAACCTGATTTGGTGGCGGTGCTTGGCTCAATCGGGGCCGGTAAACTGGAGCCAACGGATTCATGGCTGTACCTGGCCGGATCCGTTCGGGATCACGCCGCGAGTCTACTGGGAAGTCCCACGGATTTGGGTCCGAATCCCACATAGGAGGAGTTCTTGGCCGGGATGGTGCGGGGTTCTCTCTCTGGCTCTCTAGAGAGGCGAGCCGGGTGGACATGTCCTGTACGAGCGCCATTAGATCTCGTAGAACTGTGGCTTCCACAGCCACCGGTGGACTCGCTTCTTCTGCAGGCGGAACTGCTTCAGCCCTGTAGTCATCGTCTCGTGCACTCCTTGTAGTGGATGGAAGGGGTCCGCTTTTGGGGACAGCTCCACTTGTACTGGAGGACTGAGGTCGTTCTGTTGCTGGCTGTGCGATTTCCAAAGGCTGTCGACAGAGCGGGCACGTGGATGAAGTTTGCCGCAGTTGTGCCAAACACAGCTGATGTAGCCTGTGTCCGCACTGCAACCTCTGGCTTGTAGTTTCGTCCATGTCCTCGTGACAGATGGAACACAATAGAGCTGGTCCGGCATCCGACCGCAACTTTCTCCTTTCGGGAGTTCTTTTGGTGGGCATGCTAAAAGAAATTTAAATTGCTAACTAAAAACCTAAATAAATATATATATATAAATAATGAAAATGTGAAAAAAATGATGCAAAATTTATAATTTGTAAGTGGCCGTCAGTGGCGAACTATAGTCGAACCTCACAAAAAGAATGTATGATAAAGTTTCAAAAAAAAGTTTTAAGTTATCAAAAAAAAATAATCGGTCTTTCCTTTCCGTCCTTCCTCCCAAGTATGGACACCATGGCACAATCCTTCTAAAACGTTTCAGGGACACTCTCTTGTGGCACCATGAAAATCAGGGTTCCGAAGTGATCCCTCATTAGCAAACTTCTCAAGTTACAGCTTGTCAGCCCAGGGTGGGATTCTAATCCACAAGCAGCGCGTGTCTTGTCATGGATAGTCATGGATTAGCTAATCAGCCAATCACATGAAATCAAAATCCATGTAATTTAAGACACTTAGGCACCGCTGGTTTGGGGAGCGGATCAGAATCCTCCGCAAAATAGATGTTGGGATAATAACCTCCGAACACAAAAAGGGACTCTAATATAATTTGGCCTTACTAGTTATACAATGGTGGTAAACCACCAAGGTATAAATCAAAAGAAGGACCAAACGATATTGATGTCCGAAGACAACACACGTTCGGAAGTTACTCGGCTGCTGGGGCACGATTAGTGCAAAAACCCTCGGGAGTTATCTACCCGCCAAAATTTCTAACACCTTGTGGGGACACCTAGAGACGATGGACTGTCTCGTGCTCACGACTGATGATACAGCCGGGCTTTTCGGGCCCCACGTTGGGCGCCATTTGTAGTGAATAATAGATTTTCATATGTCCGTGAAGGACCGCAGCGATGTTCTGCTGCCTCGGCAGAGGAAGATGTTGGTTCCTGCCGAGAATGCCCTCGTCCGGAGACGCGTGAATGCGCTGGCAGGCTAGCATTGCGGTGTCGTGGGGCGGGTTCGTTTCCCCGGCACGAGGACTCACTACAAAACATTTCGCATTCACGAATTGCTTGCAGAGTTCGAGAGGACGACCGAAGTCGCAAATCAGTAAATAACCTCCACGAAGGAATTACGACTTGTTGCGAGAACAAGTGCAACCTGACAAGAAAGACTAATTTGGGGTTGAGCTCGTCTTTACCCAAATACATTCAGGGCCCACAAATGAAAGAGGGGCAACCGGGTGGTGGTGGAGCCCCTTCATGCCCACCCAACCGGAATAAATCCAATGTTAAATCGTTGAAGTGGCCAGGTATTCCTCTTCTGAGTGGAAAACTCATACAACTTGAATTATATGAGCTTTCCCATCAGAAGGGGAGTACCCCGGTGACCAATTTATGTCATAGAATTATACAATTGAATTGCATAACTCTATGCCATAAAAAGGCACTTGGCTTGGGCCACTCAACCCATTAAGTCTCCTGAAACAGAAAAATTTTTAAGTACCCGGTGGCTGGCTCATATTTTGGGGTGGAAGCCTGCCACCGTACCGGGTCCTATACCCGATTGGAAAAGACCGGAAGGGAAAGACCGATTTTTACCGTTTAATTCATCATTTTATTTAATTTCATTGATTTCTCGTAAATACAAAGCAAAGAAATCAAAATAGTTCAACAAAAATTATTCAGTGTATATATTAAAACATTTTTTAATATTGATATAATTAGTATTTGCAGTATATATTAAAGATTACCCCACTTAATTGAATAAATTGAATAAAAAGAAACAATTGGTATATATAAAAAAAATGAAACAATTGGTATATATAAAAAATGAAACAATTGGTATATATGTAAAAATGAAACAATTGGTATATATGTAAAAATGAAACAATAGGGGAACTTACCCAACCTTTTCCGACGACGAGCGCTCGTTGACGAGGTGAGTAAGTCCTGTAAAGTTATAATACTGCATAGCAAATTAGTTAAAAGCACTCGCGATATTTCTGGAATATTTTCGTTGTCAACTTTTCTTCTTCTTTTTTTTTTCTTTTGGTAAATGCTAAAACGCACACGTGATAACGAGATTCATGCAAATTAAAACGTTTTTCTTTAGAATTTCCTTTTCGGCTTCTTGGTTGAATTCGTGAAAAATTCAGCACGAAACACATTAAAACTTTCTGGCGCGCATGGATCAGTACAAGTGACGCGCGATAAAAAAAAATGTTTAAATCCGGGCTTTGAGTTTCTTCGCTAGAATATTTTCCCCCTCTCTTGCAGCACAGTCCCAACAAATTTACTTCCACGAGCAGGCAAAACTGAAACTGTTTTCGTTTTGGCTTTCCCGTTATCTTGACGAATAACTTCCCTTTGTTGTCTGCTGACGACCGAAAATTTGTAACAGTTGAGATCAAACAAACTAAAATTTCACGTCCCGCAATCTTGCACTGAGCACTATTTGTCGGGTGGAAATAAATAACTAAAACGGATAGAAATAACTAATCCTCGTTAGTTTTTCCGGTAATAAAATTATTCCCAGAGTTTCGTCCGCGATGACGTGTTTCCACAAGACAGTCCGTGATATTCACGAGAAATGATCCACGCGAATTTCCTGCTTTCCCGGCGCACACAACACTATCTTGCACTTGAGCAGTTTTCCGCGCGAGCAGGAAAACCCAAGGCCGACTAGCAATCTCCAATTTTACTTTCGTACGTCACTTGCGCACAACGAGCGCCAAGTTTTTCTTTTTCCGCTGCTGAACAACAACGTTCGTTTTTGTTGTACGGAAGATGCAAACACGCTTTTCTTTGTCGCGCACACGCTTCAGCAGCAACGCACCACCAACTTTTCCGCGATCGCCAACACCTCGCAGAAGCAGCACGAAGAACCGCAAAGAAAACTCTCCATTTTCAAAGCATAAATCAATTGCAGATTTTTCTTTTTCACTTGACACTCATTTATTCACATTCAAATCAATTTTCCCGTTCCAAAAACATTTACGGTCTTTCCGTCATTCAACCAACGCAAACCCCACAACAATTTTATCTTCTTCCACTTATTGCATCCAAATGCCAAATTCCCGAGCACTTTTTCTTGGAAACCGTAATGAACACCACCGCTCTTGTACTATTTTCACCCACGATAACTTTCCGATTTCCTAACATATGCATTCGAATAGGCAATCATTAACGCGTATTTGGTAATTTCGATATTAACACCCTACGACATGATAAGTTTCTTTCCGCATCCGACGTGACCGCCGTGAAAATCCATAACCGACTCCCTACAATCCCCGTAATTCCACTTCTTTTCGAAATGCAATTTCTATAGCGGGATCGCTACTCAAACCGCTTTAAAGGGATTATTACAAAACAACACCAAGATGTAACTCCGGAGCATGCGATGGAGCGATGACACGCCGGAGTAAGCGTAACTGAGATGACGTTATGTCTATGTGCATATTTCGTTTTTCGTCACACAATACTGCTAATACAAATGCAAGATCCCGAACGATATTGGCGATGGCTTGGATGAAAAACTCAAGCATGCAACGCAAAATAAAATCAATCAGAACAAATCACTTCACCGTCCAACGTAATTCGGAACTCGTATTCAATCGAAAACGAGCGAAACACTCCCCATCTCCATCCAATTCCTCGTTTGTGAGACGAAGCATAAGACTCGACTTGCCGGCGCCACTCTCCCCGATAATTCCAATGTTGTTATGTAGTTATCACCCATTTTCATGATTTACGACGCAATAGCATGCAAATTTCGCAAGCACAATTTAATATTCTCCACACTCAAGCAACTACGACACTTTATGGGCAAGTAGAACAATACGAACCCATTCAGAAAGGGGGAAATCACACAATTGAAGGTTTTTTTTTTGTTGCTATCAAATGTACTTTTTCCTTATCAGTTGTAGTTTATGACGGCGGTATTTGCAATTTCCCTTTTCACTGTCTTTTGTAGGTTCAATTAAGTTATCAATTGAAGGCAATTTGTCGTTTATGATAATTAGGCGTAATTAGGTGGGAAAATCGGAAGAATTAGACAAATTTTAAGGGGTTTAAATGATACAATGATTTTAGCGTTCATATAATTAACAGGTTAAATGATACAATGATTTTAGCATTCATAATTAAAAGGGGTTAACCGTTTCGTTCTAAGCATTTGCATACCGCGTTACACCGCAATTCGTTAAATTATCTTCAAAAGATATTGTAATAAGATACTACACATTAGAAATTTTTTTAAACATTTTTAGAATTTTGTTTCCCGGGTGTTAAGTACAAAGGAAATTTTTCCACTTATTATTCCTGCGAAAAAAAAAACGAGTGTTGCGATGGGGAAGGTGACTGAATCGACTGAATCCTTATTAAATTGCGTTCGTGCTGTGTGCCTGTGTCAGCGCTGCTTTTAGAGCCATAGTTCTTAGATTACTACATAAGTTCAAATAAAAACCTATTTCAGTCCAATTTAAACAGCCGCCGTTTTATTGCAGTGAACCAGATCACATTCATAGTGCAGTGGCTCAAAGATATTTAAGTTATTCATTCCTTTTTTTTTCTTGAAAAGCCGTCAGGCCTTGCTTTGTTGAGTGAGCAGACGCGTTTTGACTCCTTTGAGTCATCTTAAGTGTCATGTCTGTTCATTTCACTTGCCGCTTTTAAGAAAATCCCACCGAAAAGCCAATATAGTCAAAATTTCATACATTCATCTTCTTCTCTTCATAGCGCTACAGCCCCTCTCGAGCCTTCGGTTCCTGCAACGAGCACATCCAACTGTCTCGGTCCATTGAACACGTATTCCAATTTCGAAATCCGAGCAGCAATGAACTGTCTTCGTCGACCGAGTTTGATCAGCGTTTCCTCGGTTTCTCCACTGGTCTCCGCCCTTCAGTTCTCCCAACGAAAACCTTTTTGTGTATCCATTGTTCATCCATACAATTCATGTTAATCCATCCATACAGCTCATGGTTGTATCCAATTCACCATTGGTCCCCGTCCAGTTTCGTTCCAATCATTCGCCTCAGGACCTGTCTTTCAAAAGTGTTCAATATGTTCATGCATGCTTAAGTTAGAGTCCATGTTTCACACCCATAGCATAACACAGGTTTTATCACAGATTTGTATACTTGGAGCTTTGTTTTTCTGTGTATGCTGCTGGTTTTCAAGATTGTATTTGTATTCTTTGGCGTACTTCATCTCTCTAAGTACCGGTTCTCGTTATTTTGGTGCCTCAATACATTCATTCCCCCACATTTTCGATATTGTAATCGCCAAGTGTTATTCTCATTGATTCGTAGTCCTACTGGTTTTGTTTCGCTGTTGAGTATCAGAAACAGTTCTTTGGCGGTTGTCAACAACCATGACAAAATGTTGATGTCTTCCACATAAGCCACTACTTGGCCCGACTTGTATAGTGATGTACCTCGTGTATCAACAAGTAGTTCTCTGATGACGTATTCTAGAGCCACATTGAATAGCAATGGGCGCAGCCCATCTCCCTGTTTTGGCCCGATATTTGTGTCACAGGTGTCGGTGAGTTGGTTACTGATGCGGACTTGGAAAGCTGTCGACGACATTGTCATTTCGGTAAGACAGACTAATTTGGCTGGGATACCAAAGCAAAGCATTATTTGGTACAGTACGTTTTTTTTTTGGTAGGGAGGTGAAGGCATTTACGCCCGCCGAGTCTGGCAGTGTGGGACTCCCATGGAGGATACCCTTGGACTACCCACTAAACACCTCTCCTGTCAATCTAAGAGCCTAGCCTGGAACCGTTTGACACATTACTTCGGGGTAAGCCTCATTTCTCTACGCGTTTAGGCGCCACCGGGCTACAGGGATCCCTTTTCCAGCGGGAGGAGGGGAAGGGAGAGGGATTTCTAGAAAAGAGACCCCTCCGCCCTGGACGCCTCCAGGCGCTCAAATATGTTCCTTTTTATCTTGAGGACTGCCCGAGCGTAATGCGCCACACAGTTCCATTTGTCAACGGATGTGAGCATCTCTCCAGTGAGTTCATCCGGAGAGAGATCTCCCATTTTTTCAATGAGGTGGTCACCGCGCTGCCTTTCCCACCTCTTGCATACAAAAAATGTGTGTTAGGCATCATCGACCTCCCCAGCACAGAATATGCAGTCAGGAGACCGTGACTTACCAATCTTGTGCAGGTAAGACCGAAAGTATCCATGTCCACTAAGTAGCTGAGTTAGATAGAAGTCAGTCTCACAATGCCTTCGATTGAGCCACGGCCTCAGGTCACCAATAAGGCGTGCGGTCTACCTACCTTTTGTATCGCTCACCCAGGACTGTTGCCAATCACTGAGTGAGCGTTCTCGTTCTTCGTGGCGACAGCATCTCTGTTGGATTCGTTCCTCCGCAGGCAGATTCTGTGGCGCTCCTTGGCAAGGAGGGCAATGGATATCACTCCTGCGATGACCAGCACTGCCGACTCCAAGACAGCCCGATATGCAGATGCAATCCGCAGCGCTTCTCGTCGCTGCACCTGTGCCAAGCACTTTCGATACAGCTCCTTGTTGAGAGCCTCACACCATATTTCCGATCCGTACAACAGCACAGATTGTACTGCACTCATCAGAAGTCTCCTTCTTGATGAGGTGGGACCCCCTATGTTGGCCATTAGTCGGCTGAGGGCCGAAACTTCTTTGTCAAGATGACTACTTCGGTTTTCTCCAAAGCTATGCTGAACCCGCGAGCAGTCATCCAGTCCCTAACTCGGCGCATTAGCATACCCAGTCTGAGTTGCACTTGTTCAACAGTGCGTCCCGCAACTAGCGCCGCGACATCATCTGCATAGCCGATCAAGCGCGACTCATCCGGCAGCTCGATTCTCAGTAGCCCGTCGTACGTGATGTTCCACAGGTCTGGGCCAAGGATGGAGCCTTGTGCAACACCCGATGTAACTTCCATCCTCCGCCGACCCTCCTTCGTCTCATAGAGCAGGCTCCGGTCTGTCAGGTAGTTCTTCAAAATCCGCATCAGATATTCTGAAACTTGAAAAGAGTTTTCCAGTGCTTCCAGAATATCCGCCCATCTAGCGGAATCGAAGGCGTTTCTGACGTCACGCGTCACGAGCAACACAACCCTTTTGTTTGACTGGCAGTGAGCCTCCGCTCTTTGGACCGCGCTCACTACTTCCACTATCGCGTCAATAGTGGAGCAACCTGCTCTAAAACCATACTGCCGTGGAGATAGGTCCCCGGCAGAACGGACCGCGTCAGTGAGTCTTCCCTTGATGAGTTTCTCGAGCACTTTCCCACCCGTGTCTAGCATACATAACGGACGGTATGCAGACGCCAAGTCGGAATTTCCCTTCCCCTTGCTGATCAGTACGAGCCTCGCCACTTTCCAGCGTTCCGTAAATACACCTTCGTAAAGGCAAGCGTTGAACATACTGAGCAACAAGTCAGGACCAAGCTTGTAGACAAGCTGCAAAACCTCAGCAGGGACGCCATCTGGTCCCGGTGCCTTCCTTGCTTTCATGGATAGAATTGCCTGCTCCAGTTCCATCATTGTGAAAGGTGAGCATTCTAAAGGTGTTTGTGCATGAGCTGAATCGACACGGACAGGGTGCGTGGGGAATAGTGCCCGTACGATCTCGTCCATCTTCTCTGCTTCAGTTTTCGCATGACCAGCTTGTAACCTAGGCCCCACGGATCCCTATTTACATCGTCCACGAGGTCTTGCCAGCATCGGGCCTTGCTCTTGTTAATAAGCCTGTGAAGATATTTCCTGCCGGAGCTGTATGCTGCTAGCCTAGAATCTGCCTCCTCCCGTGTTTGCGCCCGCTGGGGTACAGTACGTTACGATCAATACTGACTTACGCTTACTTAAAGTCAACGAAAATTTTGTGTATGTCTATGCTGACCTTTCAGCATTTTTCAAGTACCTGCTTGACTAAAAACAATTGGTCCATCGTCAATATACCAACTCTAAAGCCACCTTGATAGTCCCCAATAGTACTGTTGGCGTATGATCTGACTTTATTTTCTAAGATCTTTGGAAATATTTTGTACGTCATTCAAAGAAGTGATATTCCTCTACGGATTTCGCACTGTAGCTTGTCACCTTTTTTGTGGATAGAAAATGCGATTGATTTCCTCCACTCGTTCGGTATATGTTCTTGTCGCCAAACGTGCTGGAAGATTTTGTGGCTTGCTTTCTAAACACCGCTGCCACCATATTTAATGAGCTCCACTGGAATCTCACCGATGCCCGGCGCTTTATTATTATTTCGGGCTTTGACGGTAGAACAAATTTAAGCCAGAGTTGTTGCGGCCAAATGTTCTAGAGCTAGAATATTAAGGAGGTTCTAGAAATATGACGCCCATTCTTCCTTAATTCTGGTTTCATCAGCGATGCTGTTGCCGATGTCATCACAGCAGAACGTGGTCTTGCGTTGATAACTACGTTTCAGGCTTTTCACTACTTTGCAGGCTTTTCTTTAGTTATTCCTCGCTAAACTTACAGATAAACTTACCGATCACACTCAATATTCAAAAGTGTTAAGCCTGCTGGAAAGCGAGAGTTTGGAGTGGCCTTCATTGTGGAAAGGGAGTTCAAATTACACGTTATTGATTTTATGGCAATAAATGAACGGTTGTGTGCGATCCGTATAAAAGCAAAATTCTTCAATATTTGGCTGATTAATGTACTCACCCTGACCGAAGAAAAGGACGAACAAACGAAGGAAACGTTCCACAATCTCCTAGAAAGACTAGTCGTTTCATTGCTTACAAATGACACAAAAACGATTCTAGTGATTTAAATGGCAACGTTAGCAATGAGCTATCTCATCGTGAAATGACTGGAGTAGAAAAGCCTCCACCATAAACCAAATGACAACGGTCAGCGCCTGATTGACTTCGCATGTAGCAGAAATCTAGTCACACGTTCGACTTGCTTATATAACTTCCATACATGAAATGACCTGAGTATCAACTGATGGCAACACACAAAACCAGATACACTATGTCCTGATTCAACAACGTTAGGCCTCGAGCATATTTGACGTCATTAAGTACCGGCCAGCCAAGTGATACTCGGATCATTACTTGATCAAATTAACCTATCGATGTCGTATGCCAAAGGCTTATTCGGCGAAGACCAACCCTCTATAAAAATTCGACATCGAAAGGCTCCCAATGGCGTCTGTGGCAAACGATTTCATGGAGAACCCCAACAACCAGCAAGCTCCCATCCTTATCAGTTACATTGCTGAAAACGAGCAACGAGCTATGGGTGGAGATGAAAGCGACGATTAAGACTGTGACAGAACAGACGATCGAACATCAAGCCCGGCGCAATAGAAATGATTGTTTTGATGATGAGTGCCAGAATGCATTAGACAACAAGAATCAGGCGTACAAAGAATGTGTAGGTAGGAAAACAAAGACAAAAAAAGAACAAGATGAAAATCTCAGAAGAGTAGCAAATAAGATAATTCGAACTAAGAAGAGAAAAAAAGTTCATAAATTACGTACATGAAAAATCAATCGACTATAGCTTAACTGAACATGGTTGGTTTTTAATGAAACTTACAGTTTAAGACAAATACATAAATTAATTGAGTTCTAGGGAACACTACCGATTACATTCGGGGAAATGTGAAAATATGAAATTCTACTACTCCCCCTGCAAGAGGCCGACAGGAGTAGACTTGGAGGCTAGCATTCACTGAGGCATTGCGCCCCCCAAATACCCGAGGAAATCCCGCTGGGGGAATGCTGGCGAACAGGAATACTCTTGGAGGCTAGCATTCTTTGGGGAGTTCCGCCCCCATGTACCCGAGGGAATTCCCACAGGAAGAAGCTGGCCAACAAAAGCACTGTTGGAGGCTAACATTCTTTGGGGAATGCCGCCCCCACGGACCCGAGGATATGGAGGACGCCGTGATCTGGACTATGCTTTGGACAACGAACTGGAATTGATGCTTTGGGCTGGCGGATATGATGGTTTGGAGCTAGTTGCTTTCCACGGTAGTGCTGAGGTGACACTCGTGCGTGAACGCCTCCAATTCAACTATCATACTGTGTTCTTGTCGGTAGAACCTTGGCAGGCCTTGGAGTACGTTTTAAGTTCGCACCATTGGGTTGGAGGTGAAGGTTCGGTTGAGACGGAGCACTTATCCCCATAAGGTTATGTGCCAACCCTTGCATGGCATCCCTGCTCTGCAAAGATACCCATGGGACCGAAAAGGCACCTACACACATGAACGGAGATAGCGGCTCCATGGGGGGACCCAATAAAACTGGAGCAACCAAAAATCCTAAAAAAAAATATCAAAAAACCCAAAAAAGAAAGAAAAAATAGTGACAACGACGATGCAACCAACGGCTGCAGCCGCGATGTTAACAGCACATCCGGACCGGTACTAACGACGATAAAATTACAATTAATGCAATGACAGTGAAGATGGATAAAAAACGGAGATTAACAGACAGTCTTGTCCAGACTGAGATTCCTGTCACGTGCGGGCGCAGCTTAAAAAAATGTTAAGAACACCAGAGCGTCCTAAAAAGGAAAAGTGGGAAACTCTTCAGGACGCTTCAGATGTCCGAGCGGTGGAAAAAAATATAAAGAACATGGAGAACTTGATGGTCACTGCGGCGATCGCTACCGGAGTGGCTGAAGCCAGGGTCGTAAATCCCGAAATAATGAACCATCCTGAAGTCCACAAAGAGATTAGGTCAGGAAAAGACAGAGGTCACCAGGCAAATAAAGCAACGTTGTGTAAATGCATCGCCAACGTCGAAAATGTGGTGGGAGTACTGTATTTGGAAAGGGAAGCCGATAACCTTTCCCAAGAATGATGGTCGCAGAATGCAATTGCTGTCCAGCAACATGAAGAAGAAAGGCTTTTCTGAAAAGCTTGAAATGTCCTAAAAAGAATACAATCAGCATTCGACCCCCTAAAAATCAACAAAGCAGTGAAAATTTGGCTTCTTGAAATAGAGGAGCTCCTAGACCGCATATTGCATTATGGGAGGGGCTGGTTAAAGGCCAAAGAGGACAAGAAAGCCGAAAAAGGGCAGGAGACTGAAGAAGCGCTGGGGGTGAAATCTAAAGGGCACGTGCAGATAGTTCCACCATCAAAAATCAATAAAAGAATGGCGTCCAGCTCAATTGAAGGAGATCGGGATAAAAAAGGAAGGAAGAGGCACTTGATGAACACCAGATCAGGGGTTCCAAATAGTGCTTACAAAAGGAACGAAGAAAGCCGCAAAGAAACTCCTCCAAAAAGTGCCAGAAAATAAAGTTCGCATGGACGCCCAACAAGAAGAAGCCCCGACAAAGGCCCCGACAGCAGGCACTGCTCAAAAAACCCCAATATGGTCAATCCTACACGGAGATACTGCGGAATATCAAGGGAAATGTAAGGCATTCTGGGACGCAGTCAAGAAAGCCCTCGGCAAAAGCGCAACTATAGCCCCGCTCGAGCCGATGGTAACGATCAAAATAAGAGATATAATTTAATAATAATGCATATTGTTCGAAGACTGGCACTGAATCCGATGACACAACAGAGACAGCTCAGGGAATAGTGAGTATTGGTCTGTGGTCTCGACTGACTAGATATGCCAGGGAATTGGAGGCGCATGTGCTGGACAAGAAAATCTCAATGCAACCCGTTCAACAGCTGATCGTGTCCGATTGGCCCGTTTCCAAAAATATCAAGCTGGCAAATCTCAGCTTCCAAAAGACCAACCAATCAAGGCTGAGGAGCAACAGGTCTAACTGGACTTCGGTGATCTATCAGAAGACTACATTAAAACTTTAGGAGTAATTTGGCTTCCGAAGGTGGACGAATTTCAAATCCGCATCAAACTGGGCCTCGCTGAGGTAAAATTGACAAAAAGGACGATTGCTTCAAACATCGTCAGTATGTTCGACCTATTGGGCGCTTACTCCGGGACACTTCCTCATAGGAAAACCACTCACGGCCATGGTGGATATTCAAGCGGAGCCAGTCGCTAGCGATCTCCATGCTCAATGGAGGCAAGTAAAACAACTCAGAAACGAATTCTGGCAACGATGGTCGTGTGAGTACCTATCACAGCTGCAATATCGTGTCAAATGGCGACAGATCCACCCAAATGCAGTTCCCGGAAAAATAGTCATCATGAAAAGAGACAATAGACCATAAAATGGCCGATGGGACACATCGTACGAACCCACAAAGGAGCTGACGGCTAAGTTAGAGAGGCCGTCTGCTGATTCCCCGAATGATGACCAACCCTATCAAGGTGACGTCAACTGGCACACAAACAGGCCTGCACTTTAGGTCACTAGACCACGCCTTTTTGTCATCAAGCGAGTGGAAAATTGTTGCCTATTATGATCTGGCACCGTATTGGACAAAGTTGGATATGCTGCGAAATGGTACGATTTTGTTGCAACAGCTATGCAATCGTGAACCCCGTCAGACTGACTGCTTGCAGTTGATTGGATATTTCCGTCACTGGTGAGATCAGCTTTCTAACGTAAATCAGATCTCGAAGTACATAGCCAAGAGAGGAGTGATAAATGCATTGGGTGACTTGGTTAGATCCTTATATGGCATCCTGAACAATGAGTACGCCAACTAGACATCCCAAACGATCAAAGCTGTGCAAGGGGATCAAAATAAGCTTCACTCTTTGCTTAAGAATCAAACTTCGATTATTGACTCAACTTTAAATATCCTCGAGAAAACTGAAAAAATGACCAGGAAGAGACTCATAGCGATAGAACAGGAGCTGGCTAAACTCTCCAATTAGGTCAGGGCTCCTTTTCCAGTGGGAGGAGTCACAAGCTTGATCACAACAGTGTCATTCCACATGTCATTAACCATTCTCAAGCTGCTGCGAATGCGATCATCCATCATGGACATAGTTACAGATACCTATGGGTATTTTTATCCACTGCTACTGTCACAACAACATCTAAGCGGAGATATGACACATATCAGGGACCATCAGCTCGAAAATCAACGCCTGCCAGTGGCCCGAGAGAATTTTTAAAGTTATTCAAATTGACGTTCATCAAGGCTAAGGTGCAGGCAGCCTTTATCCTGTTTTAACTCAGGATTCCGCTCGTTGGTACATCAGCATATGAGCTGTATAGAGCGTTACCAATACCAATTGAAAGACACAATCACCTCATCACTATACTGCCTACCTCGCCATATCTCATCATCAGTCCACATCGCGATCTATACTATCCGTTGAGTGAGGCGGAGTATGCAGTTTGCAGCTGGATGGAGTTGAACTTTACATCTGCCGACAGGTTCATCCACTGTACCACAGGGAGGCCAACATGAGTACGTGTGAAGTGACCACCGCTCAAACTGACGAAAATGCTTTTCCATCCAAACAACCATTGTTCTTGAAAACCGGCGGGCGCTGCGTTCCGTTACTGTCGAATTTGTGCGAGTGCAACATACTCGGAACCAGTTCCTTCTATTCAATCCTGTCAATTTCGTTAAATACAACATCTCCTTTTGCATGACAGCTGATTTTCATATAGTTATGATGATACAAAGCGTCATCATGTCTATATACATATCATCATCTGCTCAGAAATGCTATCATTTAACGAAGATGGAAAAGATTTTTGCCCGCGAGTGAACTCGAACTCACGATCTAAGCGGACTCCAGATTGGGGGGTCCAGCGCGCTACCACGTACGCTTCGTAAGCGTTGATATTGGGAAGTCACGCTATTTGCTGACATTCCCCTCACCAGCTAGAGATTTCAATTGATGCCATGCAATAAAATGCTTGCATCAATAATATTGTAGTGGGCAACTTATTCTACGTTTGAGCTGGTACAAGCATCATAATGGGACTAGGAAATACAATTACTTTGAAATCGCTCACCCATTGCCGTCCATAACGACAAACTCTAGCAAGCCGCATTCTCGCTTGGTGGCTCAGCGAAGCTCCTTGGTATAAACAAGTGGTGCCATCCCCGTCTCTGAGCATTATCGGGTCCAAAGACCCCAGCCCAGTATCCCTAAGTTTTTGGGGAAGCAAGCCCTAAAAATAAGGCCACTAGCTGCAACGATATGAAACTCTGAAGGCATGCAGTGTAGTCACCGGAGGCCGATAACTGAGTTAGAATAGCCGAATGGAATATAGGTTTGCGAACATCGGGCAAGAAAACAGAAGAATGACAATATCGTCTCTTGGTAGCACATTGTGGAAGCAACGCAGTGAGCCAGGAGTCAGCAGACAGTCGTGAATTCAGCGGCCATTGATTGCTAAAATTTAAAAATTTGTCATTGTTATATTAGAAATAATAATTTCACTTGCAACTAATAATACTCGTAATTAAAAAATATTTACGGATTCTTTTGTTGATAAACTTAAAACTGAGTAGTAGAGTGCCATCTTTTACATATATATGTAGCTATTATAAGTTTCATAAAAATCTTAATCAAATATGGTCGTTCATATGAAGTATTCCATGCCACAAGTTACATCATATAAAGTTGTCCCAAATACTTCAAAGTCGATCTTTGGCAAATCGATCTTTAAAATTTTTCCTTTAAAGTTGCTGTCATGCTCCATTGCTTTTTGACCTTATGAACTTCCACTTAGAAGTTGAGATCTTCATTCGTTTCCGCACACAGGATCGCAGCTTACATGCTTTCTTTTTCATCTGGTAGATAATTCTTCTATTTTTGACTTGTTTCTTCATTGAGGTTTGTTTGATTCAAGCATAGTTATTTTGTCATGTTTTCTAAGTGTTCTGAAAATCCAAGGGAATGGTACCATAGTTGCATGGTTATTCAGTTTGCTTATTTTCTGTTGTTTGATTCCTCTGTTTATAAAAACCAGAAACCAACTGTCTCAAAGTTATTAGTTTTATAGTTTCCTTGTTGTGATTTCCAAGTTTAGTCATCGAATCTCAAAGGTTTTAGTTGAAATTAACATTAAATTTATTCGTAAGCGTTAAAATCATCTAAAATATGCCTAGAAATGTATGCACATATATCATTGAAATGGACTCATTACATCTAAATTTGTAAGCACAAACCTCACTCTCAACAACGCATGAATCCGGATTTATTTTCGCAATCAGCACTCGAGCGTTTTCATTGCATATAACTTTGCTTGGTGGAACAAATGACGAGAGTATTTTTTTGTTCTTTCGCGATCTGCTTGTTCCTTTAGTATAAGCAGAATTATGAATATCTTTCGACCATATATCTCGCGTCGTATTGTTCGGCTTGCGAATCAGCTTGTTTACTTACAAGACAGGGTCAAATAACCTTGGTTAGTTCGTCATGCGTCCAAGTCTTTCATTTATTACTTCGGCGATGGAGGCAGATGATAGTGTAGTGCCTTAACTCCACTGTACTCGTACGCCTCATTCGTATGCACACTATTATCTGCTTGGCTAGAAAACAGCACACAAAACGAGTTCACCTGTATCTGGGTGAAGTTCAAGCTTACGGATAGATACATAGATATTTAATGGTTAGATTTTAGGAAGCTGGCAGATTGCTGCTAAAAGCCAGTAGATGGCAGACCTTCAGCGCGGGTCCAGCATGGCATTGACTCTAGAAGGTCAAAGTCGTTAGATAAAGCATTCGAATGTCACCAAGCAAAGAATGGCTGCACCACTGAACCTTATCAACCCGCGCTCTGCGTTGAGTCGGGAGATCTGTCTTTCGCTAATGACACAGATTCAAGTGACTGAGCCCATGAAACCGTGAAATCAGATTGACATTCAACGAATTTTTACATATCAACTTAATGCAACATTCCAAAGTGCTTCTTCCGACCATTAAATGGTAATATGCTAAAACAACGTGAGTTGATAACCAATTAATTTTGACTTAAATTGGCTACTGAAATTAAATATCGTAAATATAAAAGCAAAAATACTTTAGGCGACAGGAAGTGTTGGTAGATATAAAACTACTGGAATTGAATAATTTCTTTCTCGAGGATGTTCACTACTATGAAGATAAGGATCAGTTCGTCCACTTTTGATGCGAGCAGAATTTTGATACTATTCTGGAAGCAAATGTTTTTCTATTCCAAATATAAAACGATATATAGCTTCATGTGTCGGTTTTAATATAACTGAACTACTCCTAGATACTCGTATGTACTATAGAACCTAGTTAGAAATAGTTAGAAAAAGACATCAATAATTCGGAACGCTGAATAAAATTTTTATTTATGGTTAGAAAAAAATAAATAAGGCAAAGAATATCCTTGTTTTTTACGGTATTGTAAAATCATTTTACAATACCCTACTAAAATTGCGTTCTCTCTGTCCGTCCGTCCATCCGTCCGTGTGTCACACCACTTTTTCTCGCAAACTACATAAGCTAGAAACATACAATTTTGTAGATAGGTGCAAAGAGACGTCTTCTTCAAAGTTTTACCACTGAAAGAAATTTATAAGGTCTTTAAGGGGGGTCTCCCCATATTGAGGAGTTGCCCCTGAAAAAAAAGTTTGCATCACATGTAAGTAATATGGGTATCAAATGAAAGGTCTTAATGAGAACTTTTAAAACAGGTCTTAAAATTGCTTAAAATGCTTTGAGGTGTGCAGGGGAAGGGGAAATGTACGAAAATTTTGTCCCCCCCTTTGACCCGAAAAATCTGGAAAAAATCAGATAGGTGTAACTTTACGAGTACAAGGGCAACAAATACCTTAGAAGTCGAAATTCGATCAACTTTGTCAATAATAGTACATTTTATATATTTTACATTTTTGTCTATAAAATCAAGATGGGACCCTTAAATTTGTCAAAAAAAGTAATTGTATGTGTCCCGAAAATTTCACAATGATTGAACAATAAACAGCTAAGTTATAGCCGATTGAATATTTAACAATTACAACAACAGTTACACGTGATACTAGGGAGATACACGTTTGCTACGGACCCAGACACTACAAATATGTAGGAATTTTGATGAAAATTTTAGAAATGGTTTGTAATATCGATGTGTTACCATGACTTATCAAGCGACGGGATCAAAGCACTTGAAGCAAAATGGTAGAGAGTTTAAAATCATAATAACTATAATAATTATTCGGGCTCTATTTATGGAATCTGTATATTAGTCAAGTTTTGATATGTAGAATATATTGTTTTACAATACTCTTCTGGCAGGAGCACTCTCCTGCCACTTCAACTTGTTTTACATAGTTTTGCTGTTATTCCTAGGCATTTTTATAGGTAACGTGCAATACCTATAATACCACATTTATTGTTGAGAATCGGCAAGCTTTTCAAAACAGTTATCAACTGTAGATACTGTATCTTCATTTTCAGAAGCCGTATCCAAAACTTATGCCTAACTTCCTTTTCCAAAAACATATGCCTAACTTCCTCTTTGAGGGTGCTATTAAAAAATTTTCAATACCTTTTTAAAATCGGTACCTGTGTGTCCGTCCGTCTATCTATCAGTGCATCATAGCAAGTTTTCGAAGGAAGTTATTGGATAGTGATAGTTTCAGGATTTTAAAGGGGATTTCCCCTTATAAGAATGTGACCCATTAAAAATCTTTCACCGAAGATAGTCGAGTGGGGTTTCAAATGGAAGGTCTTAGTGAGATCTTCCAATATCAATTAATAAAATTACAATATCGGTAATGAGGTCGGCAACGGAAGCGGAAGAACTCGAAAATTTGTGTGAAACACTGTGCAATGAATTATATTTGCCATAATGCAACAAAATCGCTTAAATTAAATCAAGAGATGATTTCTTTCAAACATATCATTTAACATGTATATCATAGACGTATTTCTTGAGTTTTTATATTAGTTATGTGACATGAAAGACTGCATTTCATTGGTTGAGTACAAATTCCTTCTGATAGGAGCATACTGCAGTCGACACGATTTGTTTACTTTTGCCAGTGGCAATGGCACATTGAGTGTCAATTTTTTCTGCACTTAGCTAGACAAAACCAGAATTTTCTAATTCATTCACTCTCTCATTTCTCACATTTTTAGGGGTTTGTACGACTGAAAAACCCCGATTTAAATCGGTTTTTGGCTGTCCGTCTAAACGTCGAGCGGTCTGTCTGTATGTCACCGCCGTTTTTCTGCGAAACTGTGGCATCTAAAGACACCAAACTAGCTAGGTATGTAGATCAGAAGTGACGACTCCTTGAAGGTTTGGGAAAGTTTGGGCCCCCATATCATATAGGGGACTGAAAATTTTTCTATCGAAGGTAGTCGTGCTGGATTTCAAATGAAAGGTGTTGAAGTAGTGTTATTAGCCCCGTGGGGTGCAGGAAGATGGGACACATATGATCCAAAAAACCTTAAAAAATGTATGAAGTTAAATCCTTGCAAGTATAATATAACAGCAAAGTTCACTCTAATTTTTTAGGATTTATCAGTTTCATAAGTTCCCCAATAAAATCGTATGGCCACCCTTAAACTCAAAAAGATTTTATATTTCCATGGTCTTTTAGAAGATCTTTACATTTGCTGAGTTTCATGAAAACAAAACTTATCTACGGCCCCCGCAGGGGGAATGCTGGCCGACAGGAGTACTCTTGGAGGCTAGCATTCTTTGGGGAGTTCCGCCTCCACGTACCCAAGGAAATCTCCGCAAGGGGAATGCCGGTCGACAAGAGCACTCTTGGAGGCTAGCATCCTTTGGGGAGCGCTGCCCCCACGGACCCGAGGATATGGGGGGCGCCGTGAAGTTATTGGATTAGAGGTAACGACCCTCATTGAATCTGGACTATGCTTTGGACAAAGACTGGAATTTATATTTTGGACTGGCGGATGTGATGGTTTGGACCTAGTTGATTTGCACGGTAGCCCCAAAGTGACACTCGTGCGTGAACTGCTGCAATTCAACTCTCATACCGTCTGCGTCCCGGTAAAACCTTGGCAGGCCTCGGAGTACGTTCGAAGTCCGCACCATTGGGTTGGTGGTGTAGGTTCGGTTGAGACGGACTCCCGATTAGTTGGCTTGTGCCAACCCTCGCATGGCCTCCCTTCTCTGCAAAGATAACCATGGGCCCAAAAACGCGACTACACACACGAACGGAGATAGCAGCTCCGAGGGGGGACCCAACAAAACTGGAGCAACCAAAAACCATAAAAAAGATCAAAAACCCCAAAAAATGAAAGCAAAAATTGCAACAACGACGACGCAACCAGCGGCTGCAACCACAATGTTAACAGCACATCGAAAGCGATACTAAAGACGACAAAAACGACGATTAATCCAGTGACAGGAAAGACGGACAAAAAACGAAGATTAAAGACAGTCTTGTCCAGACTGGAATTCCTGCGGCGTTCGGGTGCAGCAAAAAACGATGCAAATGCCAGAGCGCTCTAAAAAGAAAAAGCGGGAAACTCTGCAGGACGCGTCAGATGTTCGAGCGGTCGAGGAAAATATAAAGAATGGAATTCGATGGTCACTGCTGCGATCGCTACTGAAGCAAATGAAGCATGGGTCATAAATCCCGATATAAAAACGAACCATTCTGAAGCCTACGAAGGGATTACGGCAGGAAAGGACAGAATTGACCAGACAAATCAAGTGACGCTGTTTGATCTCATCGCCAACGTCGAAAATTCGGTGGAAGTATTGTACTCGGGAACGGAAGCCGATAATCTCTCCCAACAACGATGGTCGCAAAGTACTGCCCAGCAACATGAAGAAGAAACGCTATTCCGAAAAGCGGGAGATGTTCTAAAAAGAATACAATCTGCATGCGACTCGCCAAAAATCAACAAAACAGTCAAGATTGAGCTCCTTGAACTAGAAGAGCATTATTGGAGGAGTTGGTTGAAGGCGGGAGATGACCAGAAGGCCGAAGAAGAGCAGAAGACCAAAAAAGCGCTGGAAGCTAGATCTAAAGGGCATGTGCAGATAGCTCCACTATCAAAAATCTATAAGAAAATGTCGACTAGCCCAATCGAAGGAGATCGGGATAAAAGAAGGAAGGAAAGAGGGCACTTGATGGGCGCGGAACGCCAGATCAGGATTTCCAGATAGTGCTGGCAAAAGGAGCGAAGAAAGCCGCTAAGAAATTCTTTCAAAAAGTGCTAGAAAACAAAGTTCGCACGGAAGTCCAAAAATAAAAAAGACCTGATGCGAAACCGGGGAGAAAGAACCCCCGATAAAGACCCCGGCAACAGGCACTTTTCGCGAAACCCCAAGAAGGAAGATGCTGTGGGATATTAGAGGAAACGTAAGGCCCAAAGACACTAAAACTGCCATCAAAGCAGTACGACTAACGCGGTCGGGCCACATACTAGTTGAATTCGGAGCAGAGGCTGACAATAGGGAAGCATTCCACGGCGCAGTAAAGAAATTCCTCGGCAAAAGTGCAGCTATAGCCTCGCTCAAGCCGATGGCAACGTTCGAAATAATAGACATTGACTGCGTCACGGATCTGGCCGAGGTAGAAGGCCATCAAAAGCGAGCTCCCTAGCGTGGGCAGGATCAAAGCGAGGCTGACACCAGAAAACCGTAGAGGACAACGCATGGCCATAATTGACTCGACCGAAAAGGACGCCGAACCATTTCTGAATAAGGGCAAAGTACGAATAGGGTGGGTTATCAATAGGATACGATGAAGAGCAACGCCTCTTCAATGTTTCAAATGCCTTGGCTATGGTCACACCAAACAAGTATGCAAAGGACCCGATAGGAGTTTCGTTTGTCACAAATGCGGTGAAATGGGACATAAAAGAAAAGAGTGTACGAAGGTGACACACTGTATTCTTTGCAAGGCGGCTGATCCAAGACATGATTCTGGACACGTCCTGGGATCAGAAAAATGCCGGATTTTCCAGGAAGCCCTAGCGAAGGTAAAATCAGAGCAAAAATGACCCCCATCCTGTAGCTAAACCTACACCGCAGTTCAACCGCAGAAAATCTGCTTGAGCAGTTTGCGAGGGACATGAAAGCCAGTTTTTTGCTGCTGAGTGAACAACACCAGGATAAAAGTTCAGCATCATGGTATCCTGATGAAACTGGTATTGCCACCATCTGGGTTAGAAATAGTGATTTCCAGGCGGAGAGCTGTGGACGTGGGAATGGTTTTGTGTGGGTTCGGTGCTCAGTGACCACCTTCTTTAGTGTGTACCTGACGCCGGACAAATCGATATTATCTTTCCGAGCCTAGCCTCAGGCTTTGGAGGGCGCTGTCTCGAACGCAGATGGGAATGTGCTGGTTGGGGGAAACTTCAACGCGAAAGCAATCCAACAGATCCGTGGGGAAAACGAATCCAAGAAATGGCGGCCAAGACGGCCCTCGTCGTACTAAACGCCGGCAATATGCCGACTTCCCGCCGTATTGGCTGTGAAGGAACGATAACGGATATGACATTCGCCTTGGAGTCCTTAGTACCGAGGATACACAGTTGGAGAGTATTAGAGGACTACACAGCCAGTGATCATCAGTGCACTCTGCTTGAGATCAGTGATGCTGTCTCCTGACGCCCGTGCTCTCAGCTTTCTACAGTTGGATGGAACATCGCAAGGATGGACGTCGAGAGGTTCGTCGAGGTACTCATAGCATGTGCACCATTGCAGGGAGATTCGGAGGACACGGAAGAGCTGGCAGCTCAAGACATGGTGAACTTGCCTATGAGCATCATTACGACTGCTTGCAACGCTTCTATGGCCCGTCGAAAACCCCGGCGCGGTAAGCCCCCAGCATACTGGTGGTGAACTGAGATCGATGAAAAGCGAAGGGGGTGTCACAAGATTTGGCGTGAGGCTCAACGTGAACGAAACCGTGACGAGGCAAGCAACCAGGTAGCAGCATATAAGTTGGCCAGGAAATGCCTTCGCAAATTGATCAACAACAGCAAGATTCGCTGCAGGTAAGATCTAGTTGACAATGTGAACAAGATCCATGGGGCCTTGGCTACAAGCTAGTTATGCGGAAGCTTGGTGCCCTACGGAAGCCTTGTATACATGATGCGGAAAAGATGGATGAGATAGTGTAGGCACTCTTCCCCGCCCATCCCGTCCATGTTCCCAGGGATCTTTCCTTGGTTTGGACCTATGAAACGTGTCTTACGACGAGCTGCTAAGACTGGAGATGCCATATGAGTCACGCTTGATTGGCTATGCGGCTGATGTTGCACCGTTGAACAAGCGCAACTTAGAGTAGGTGTGCTAATGCGCTGAGTGAGGGACTGGATAACTGCTCGCGGAAACCGAAGTGGTCATCTTCACAAAAAAGAGAATCCCTAGAGTAGGGATGATCAGTATTGGAGGCTTTCGAATCCAATCAAAGCCATCGATGAAGTACCTGGGGCTACTGATCGACTCGAAGATGAGTTTCTCTGAGCAAATTAGGGAAATGGCTGAGAAGGTTCCTTCGGGAGTATCAGCTCTGAGTCGACTTATGGTCAATGTAGGGGGATCCAGCCCATTAAAAAGACGCCTCTTGATGAGTGCTGTAGAGTCAGTGCTACTGTATGGAGCAGAGGTATGGGGGCGACGCTCTCAGTAAGGAGGTATACCGAAAACGCTTGGCACAGGTACAGAGAAGAGGAGCGCTGAGGGTTGCATCTTCGTATCCGACAGTCTCTGATTTGGAGGTGAAAGTCATTGCAGGCATGATACCTGTCTCCCTTCTTGCTAGAGAGCGACTGCTTCCAATCGCTCAACGATTGGCAGCAGTCTGGGGTGAATTGCACGAAGGAAAGGAGGACTGTGCGTCTCATCCCGGAGGTGAAATCGTGGCTAAATCGTAGGCATGATGAGACTGACTTCTATCTGACCCAACTTTTGAGCGGGCATGGGTGTTTTCAGCCTTACCTGCACAAGATTGGTAAATCACGGTCCCCCGATTGTCGGTTTTGCCCAGGAGAGGAGGACAATGCCTGCCACACATTTTTTGCGTGCACAAAATGGGAGAGGCTGCGAACGGACCACTACAGGGAGACGGGAGAGCTCACCCCGGATTATTATCCGGGGTGTTGCTCGAATCGGTTGACAAATGGAACAAGGTGGCATATTATGCTCGGGCAGTCCTAAAAGGTAAAAGGGACTCACAGCAGCTGGGGGCGTTGGGGCTGGGGGATTGCTTTTCTAGTACTTCCTCTTCCCCTGTCTCCTTCCGCTAGAAGAGGGGTCCCCAAGCTTGAAGGCGCCTCACGACGTAACAAAATGGGACCTGGCCCGAAGTAATGTGTCAAAGGGTCCCAGGCTAGATTCTCAGGTTGACAGAGGGGTGTTTAGTGGGTAGTCCAGTCGCCTTCTTGCGAGCATGCGAGTCCCACACTCTGCGTAAATAGTCATTCACCTCCCAGACACAAAAAAAAAATTGTAATGTACGGGTGTGTAAATTTTGTTCCGGGTAGCTCATATAGCTCTTTTAAGTTAGTTTCATTAAGTTGATATAAAAAGGGTCGAGCAATCAATAAAAAGCGTAGCTCAGATAATTCACTTGAGATAATCAACCTGAATATGATTCGTCATTGCAACACCATATGAATTTGTATAAGAAGAATAAATAAGCGTGGTGCCCGCTATCGCCCGTGTATGTCTATAGTGTGATGGATGAAAAAGAATTTAGTACACACATCGAAAACATCTTCATCTAACATTTTCTTCTTTAACAACTATTCAAAAAAAACAATTTTAACGCAACTCAATTAAACGTACAAACTTACCTACAAAACATTTCATAAGTAGCCCAAAACTTGTCAAACGCTTCTAGGATTAGTTCTCAGCTTAAAAGAGAGGTGGTAAGAGGATAATCTGGAAGCCTGGTTTCCTTTTTGAGGGTTCTGTAAAAAAAATTTCAATATCCTATTAAATTCTGTACTTGTATGTTCGTCCGCGTGTGTGTCAGTGCGTCATAGCAAGTATTCTTGGGAACTAAAGGAGCTAGAGCTCAAAATTGTTGATAATGAAAGTTTCATGGTCGAAAAACCCGCAAAAGATTTTAATGGGGATTTTCCCATGTAAGAATATGACCCCTTAAAAAATGTCTACCCTAGATAGTCAAGTAGGTTTTCAAATGGAAGGTATTGATGAGATCTTTTGATATTAGTTATTAAAATTGCAATATCTTTAACTAGGTGGGCTGAGAGAGCGGAAGAGCTCAAAAAACTTTTATTAATGATATTTGCTATGCTGCAACAAAATGGATCAAAGAATGATTTTATTAAACATATAATTTAACATCCATATCATTGAAGTATTTCTTGAGTTTTTGTTTAGTTATGTAACGTGAAAGCTTACATTTCATTGGTTGAGTGCGAAACCCTTCTGATAGGAGCGTACTCCAGTCGATTCGACTTGTTTACTTTTGCCAGTGTCCATTTTTTCTGCATTTTCCTAGACGAAACCAGAATTTTCTAGTTCATCTACCCTGTCATCGATCACATTTTCAAGGGTTTTGTACTACAAGTACTTAAAAACCCTATTTAAATCATTATTGTCTGTCTTTCTGGCCATGCATCCTTTCGCCCATCTATCTGTGCATCACAGAAGTTTTTCTGCAAAACTGTAGCACCTACAGACACCAAACTAGGTACGTGGTGTGACAGTTAAGTAATGAGACTAATTCCATGAAAACCGTATATTTAAAAATTATTCTACAACTCTCCCATCCCCTTCAAAGTAGTCCCCTTGAGCGGCTATACAACGATTCCAGCGCATTTTCCATGCTTCGTAACATTTCTGGAACTCTTCGACTGGGATGTCCACGAGTACCTTCGTCACGGCCGCCTGGATATCCGTAATCGACTCAAAATGGGCTCCTTTGACCACCGATTTGGTTCTAGGGAACAAAAAAAAAGTCACAGGGTAACATATCTGGCGAATAAGGCGGCTGCTGCAATACGGCGATCCCTTTAGAGGCCAAATACTGGGACACGCTGAGGGCTCCTCAGAAAGATCGGTTAAAATTTGTCCGACTGTTTCACGGTTCATACCCAGTTCCAAGGCCAACATTCGAATTCTTAAACGCCGATCTTCACGAATAAGGGCGCACGCACGCTGCGCATTCGCGTCAGTCCGCACCTTGACTGGTCTCCCCAAAGACATATAAAGTAATGGACGCGAAATTAGCTTATTTTCATCCATACGTGAGTGAAGTACTTTTACTACATGCATGCCTTCCTCTCGCATGTGAATTGAAATCCCCCTGCCTTTCACGCTGCTAGAGAATCCACACATTCAAGTGGCTCTCTAGTTGCTCTCACGAAAATCCCACCCCTCTTATACCTTAACCCCCGAATTGTCAACAAAATATCAACCATATGATTGAAAACATATGATTTATGAAAATTTAACATTGATGGGAAATGTCTAATCAAGTTGAATTTGAAATTGTACACAAAACAATTTTTTTAAGATAAACCGTGTTGAAACTAGTGCAATAGCGTTGCAAATGCGACAATTAACCAAACTGAAAAGTTTGTTACGGATCGCGAGTGTTTTTGTGTCGAAAAATATAGTGACGCGTGTTGGACTGTAAAAACAGCTCTAGGAAGCATGTCGGGGACGTATCCTTCGTAGGGTAAGTCATGTTCAATCTTTTATACCGTTCAAGTTAGAAAGCCCGCATGGAAAATTGATTTAGTTCAAGATACGAAAATTAGTGGGAGACGTCACGTCAAATTTATTTGAAATTCGAATCAACAGCTAATAACGCGCCAACTTCAAGCCACATCATAAAGTGCTTCAATTCTCTCGATGAATTTCGTATCCATTCTCTCTAAGATCTATGGGTCTCCCGCTCTGTGCTTCGTCTTCCACGCTTTCACGCCCCTCCTTAAACTCTTTATGTGAAAAACCTGGGCACAACTAAGAGCAAAATCACCATGCAATTTTAGCGTACGTTTCCGAAGCTGTTTTACCCAACCTGGCGCAAAATTTTATCGCAACGCGTTGCTTTTTATTGCGTTGCTCCATTTTCGTGACAAACACCACCAACACACGTGGACTCAACACGACACAGCAGCCAAACCAAACAAGCTAGAGCAGTGATAAATATATCAATGAAGGGGAAAAGAATGCCGAGGAAGGGGAAGGGAGCTTCAAGGTTGCAGGCTTACCACAAGTGCATTACTTAATTGTCACACCTCGTATGAAGATCAAAAGTTATATGGAGGGCCTAAAAATTTTCCTACCAAAGGTGATGGTCTTGGGTGTCAAATCAATGGTCTTGATGTGAGCTTTCCAAAACAGGTCTTGGAAGAGCGTTATTAGCCCCGTGAGGTGCAGGGAGATAGAGCACCTGTGATCCGAAAAATTTGAAAAATGACATGAAAACAGATCCTTATAAGGCGCCTGTGATCCGAAAAATTTAAACAAAGACATGAAGATAGATCCTTATAAGTACAACAGCAAAATCCACTCAACTGTGTTCATAATAGTTGGCTTTATGAATTGCTTAAATTCCGCAATAAAATCTTGTGACTAATACCTTAAACTCAAGAAGATTTTATATTTGCGTAGTCTTTTAGAAGGTCTACACATTTGGTATATTTGATGAAAATAAAATCGTATATATGAAAGCAGTTGCCATTTGAATTTTCTCCAATCATAACGGCAACAAATAAATATTTTCCTACTGTTGTCATCCTAAGCAAGCAAATTGTTCACTTCTAACCTTTAAAATAAGCTATTCGTGATGATGCCAAGGTAAAACCAGGCAAGAAGGTTCGCAGGAAGATTTTACAGCACCTGTGAATGAAGTCGACTTAGCTCCGTGCGAAATTCGTTCCAGTCGCAATGAAACCGCCAACATCCACGTCCGAATAGAAAACATACAATCCTACCGTAATTGAATATCATCTGGCCAATCCCACACGCACGTACAAACCTGGATGAAAGGTGAAATGTAATCAAGTGACACATTGACCACTGTATATGCACAATCGCAGATTACGCAACTCGACGAATTAGGAACGAACACAGTTTGGATAACTGATATTGCGAATGGATTATCATTGTGAGTGCACAGGGTCTGTAAGTCACTACATTTACATCGAAGTAGAAAAGGAATTCAGCTAAAATTAGCAAATTAAAGCCCAATCACTAGGGAGCAACACCTGCTGTACAAACCAATGCGACACGCAAGAAACAAGTAATACAATAATAAAGCATGAAGTCACTTGACCCGCATTCCATCGTGACCTACATTCATCATCACCATCAAGTTTCAACGACGTCATTTGCCAGTTGATCACTCCCAGTAAGGAACTGCCATCAGCTTCTATCGTGTCTTCCCATTGAGTCCTGTACTCTGTTCTTCTGATCAGCTGCTTTTATTGCATTCTTTCAACATAGCCCGCCCATTGTAATTTGTGTCAGTCTACGCAAGGAGATACAGATGGTTCGTTAAAAAATTCATACAACTCATTGCTTTAAATTCTGGTTTCACTGAGCCGTAGATCTTCCGGTGTACTTTGCGTTCAAATATGTCCACTGCCTTTTTGGATTTGCTTATCAGAGTCCATGTTTCACTTCCATGTAACAGCACGGGTTTGGCTAGTGATATGTAAATACGGAGCTTCTCTTGCCCGTGTGTAACTCTGGACCTTAGAATGGGAAGTACAGAGTAACTGGCTTTATTTGCAGCGTTTATGTCGCATTTAATCTCGTCTCTTTTGGTGCCTCTTCTATTCAGGTTGGCTTGAAGGTAGATAACATTATCTACACTTTCAATTTTATAGTCTCCTATGGTCAAGTTTTATCGGAGTTTAGTTTTCTTCCTCATTTGAATCATAAATCTAGTTTTAGTTTCATTAACTCGTAGGCCAATTTGGTTTGCTTCAGACTCTAGGCTCAGAAATGCTTCTTTGGCATCTGAGATTGTTCGTACCATAAGATTGACGTCGTTAGCAAATGCTTCCAATTGTCTGGACTTCAAAATTAATGCACCAGAGATTTCAGCTGATGTCTGTCTGATTATGTGTTCTAGCACAATATAAAGAGAGCATTGGGGTAAATCCATCCCCTTGTTTTAAACCTGATTCCATTCTAAAGCTGGCATAAAGTTTCATTTCAATTAAAGCAATTTAATTTCCAAACCTCTTTCTATAACAGTATGTAACAAGCTGCGTAGACAGAACTACGCTCGTACCAGAAGGGTTTTGTACTTAACATACAATATGCAGACATACGGGTATAGAATGATTTAATTCAAGAAAAACTTTAACGACATGTACAACAACTATATTTTTGCTTTAAACGAAAAACCAGTGTTACTCCATTTTAACTGGCCAACATTTTGTTGCAATATCGCTACAATCATTTACTAAGCCGAACATGAAATGTCTTTTTGATTGTAGTGGGTGCTTGTGCTAGGGGGAGAGAACCCGCCCCACGACACCGCAACGCTAGCCTGCCAGCGCATTCACGCGTCCTCAGACAAGGCCAATCTCGGTGGATCCTACCATCCTCTTCCGCCGAGGCAGCAGACCATCGCTGCAGTCCTTTACAGATATTATCCAGCCTATTTTCACTACAAAGTATACAAATCTGTCATACGACATGTGTTATGCTATGGGTGTGAAATATGGAGCCTAACCCAAGCATCAGCAAATATATTGAACGCCTTTGAGCGACGGGTCCTGAGGCAAATTTTCGGAGCGAAACTAGATGGGGACCAATGGCGAATTCGATACAAACATGAGCTGCATGAAATGTTCGATGAGCCTGAGGTTTCAACGATTGTAAAACTGCGGAAGCTGCATTGGGCTGGCCACATGAATCGTATGGACGAACAACGGATACCCAAAAAGGTATTCGTTGGGAGAACTGAAGGGCGGAGACTAGTGGGGAAACCGAGGAAACGTTGGTTTGACTCGGTCGACGAAGACAGTTAATCGCTGCTCGGATTTTGAAATCGGAGGACGCGGTCAATGGACCGAGACAGTTGGAGGCACTATTTGCAGGATGCGAAGGCTCAAGAGAGACTGTAGTGCTACGAAAAATAAGATGCAAATATTTCTATCAGCTCAAGAATTAAAGTCTTCAATACTAAACGCCTATCGAAAAAATATCTGGCCTAAAATGAATTTACAAGAAAATTTTTTTGATTCTACAAGTATGAATATCGAACTTATTATAAATATTGCTAGATCAGTGGATGGAGAAGGATTTGACCACATGAACGCACGAAATATTTATGAATTAATAAATTGACGCTGAAGATTAAGGTGAGGAATGTATTTGACGCAAATACTTCAAATAGTGCAGAAGAAAGCTCAATGCAGACGATGAAGTAGACGGAAAATTATGCACAGAAAACCTGAATAAAATAGCAAAATTGGGCAAACAATTGGAAATACTTGTAACGAATTGTAATTCTTCAGTGATACGATCTACTGAATTTAGAATGAATCTTCAATACTGTCTTGCACCATGTGTAAAAATGCAGAAAAATCATAAAATAGAAACCGGAGAACGTTCTATTAAAAAAAGATGTCGGTGGAATGTAATTTCAGATAGCTCAGACGGCGAATAAAGATGTATTAAAACTGTTTTTGGAATTATGTAATTTATTTGAAATTAACTGTATTTAGTTACATATGAATAAGTTTTTTATTCAAAATGTTCTTAGTTTGATTTCAATGAAGCGCACATTTTTCGTTCATAACATAGTTTTTCCTTAAGATTCGATTTAAACCCCCCTTTAACAAGAAAAGTTAAACGTGAGCCATTTGTACATAACGCATTATACGCGGTTATACGAGCATTCTCATATAACGCGGAACTAATCTACCATGTTATAGGAGCGAAGTCTGCTTGTTCAATACCTTCCATTTCTGAGCGCGTTGACATTAACTTTTATGTTGATAATTCTACCGATTTAATAGCTGCCTGTCCATCCTTGGGTGGATAAAACCCCCTTTTTGGTAGGAGCATAATCCTCTTTGCTGAACTTTTATAAAATCAAAGACGGTCGCTTCTTTCTTTATTGATATTCTTCACTTCAAATGAAGTGCACAACGAGGAGGCATATTTTTGCCAACTTCATTTTGCTTTAAAATAAACATAATTTCTAACTACTAAATTTATTTGTATGAATTCAGCGTCTTTCTCAATCAATACTATTACGTTCAGCAAAGGTTGTACGGATGTACTAGGAAACTGCTGGTAGCATCATGTGTTGCCGTCAATTTTATTTGTAAAATTCCATCAAGCTCCCAACTATACAAAAAATTTATCGATTTCAGATTTGTTTGTTAGTTAGCTCAAAACAATATTTGCAATGGGTTTGCGCTTGACATAAGTGAAGGCAACTTACTAGTACTTATCTAACTATTAAAGTCGTAATGATCAATAAAAAGGTCTTGCAGCCAAAGTTTCATTTCGTCAAATCTTCAATTAAAATATCTCAACAAAGCAGCAGTCAATCCATCAAATTGAAGTCTAAATGAACTCGCGACAACTATTGGTCATTGATGCCAGAAAATTATTCCAAATCAGGTGAAGGTCTCTATTTAGTGCGTAAGCCGCAGTTGTCTACGCACAATACGCACATGAACATGCGAAATTCGCCGGACACCTGTTGACCAGCGTCCAAAGGCCATCAGATTCGTAATTGTTTCTCCGAAGTGTAGCAGGGACATATTCTGCGTCTTGGAATCTCCTCGGCATCTGAACTCAATCCGCAAGATCAGATAGTACTGCGATCGGCCCAAGGACGTTCTAATTGTCTTCAGACGGCGAACAGCCGCAGGTTCGGACAATCATGCATTTTAATAAATAAGTAATGTTTATTTATGGTTCTATTGTTCATCGAGCCGCCACAATCTGCGATCTCGTTTGTTACTAATTTGTTTACTGGGTGGGAATGGGGTTAGTAGCAATTATCACTCATTTGCAAGCAAACACTATACTGCAATTTTTTACCATAATCTTATGGAAATCGGTTCTGCATAGAATTCGGTATGTTAAGGCCGAGGTTTTTGCTTTAATGAACTTGTCGCTTACACAAATTACAGTTCTCGCATGTGACAAAGAGTTAAATTGTAGTTTTCAATTTTTATGTGCGCATGTCATATGCTTGGAAAGTAACATAATGAACGTCGGACAAGCCTACCGCTAGCAGTAACTGATATGTAGCAAAAACAACAAAATTCCATTCAACAGATGTATTGGCTTGACAACCATCTGGCCGGTGCATATATTCCTGTCTCCGTGTTTAGAACCGCCTTCAGTTTAAACCATAAAATCTAGCATGTTTTGCACAATATTATCATGCACATCAACTCCTATTATTCAGCGGATTTTGTCAAGAAAATGAATTAATCAATTGAAGGTTCTTTCGCCAATGATTCCAGAACGTGAGTTTATTAATTTGTTATGTGTTAATTAATTGTAAACAACTCAACAACAACAATATTAACAGTTTGGTTCCCTTATCTGATGCATATTTCTTTTGGTTTTCTATTCATGCTACAAAAATTATATTTTCATTGGAAGGAACATGTTAAAAGTGTTACTCATTAGACACTTAAAACTTTGCAACTCACTGGGTTGCATTATCAACTAGCAATATCGATAGAATAGATTAACAAGTTGGGTAAACAGACCTGCGCTCATGTCAGAAGGGTTTTGTACCCAACTTCTCAGAAATGCAGTCACCAGCAATGAATAACTTCAAGAAATATGTCAAAGAGATGTGCACGTTCAAAGGAAAATCCATTGTTTTTCTACTTTCAACGGTCTCCGTTTTGTTGAAAACCGACAAAAATCACTCAAAGCATGAATTCTCAAAAATATTAATGTTATTGACCTCATTGGAAAATTTCAAGAAAATCAAGTCAAAACTGCAGTGACTGATTCGATGGAAAGTCCATAAAATACCAAAATCATGTGTTGTTGTTGTTGTAATTGGAGAAATTTCAAATGGCTATAAGTTCCGTGTATATCATTCGATTTTCATCAAGCTTACAAAGTTTAAGAACCCTTAGTAGGACTACGCAAATGTCGAATTTCGTTCAGTTTAAGGTACCAATGCGATTTTATTTATCGGCTACCTTTGATGAATTTTTTTTTCGGGGGCCACTCCGCTATATGAGGAGACCCCCCTTAAATACCTTATAAAATTTTTTGGAGTTGAACTTTGAGGAAAGCACCACTTTACACCTGTATACAAAATTTAATGTTTCTGGCTTAGGTACTTTGCGAGAAAAAGTGCTGTGACACACGGACGGACGGACAGACGGACAGACAGGTCGCAATTTTAATAGGGTTTTGCAAAATTATTTTACAAAAGTAGAGTCTTGTAAAATTATTTTACAAAACCCTAAAAAGCAGAAGCAAGCCATCCAAAGACTTTCTAAATGTCCATTCAAACAAGCTTTTTAAAGTACCAGACTTTAGAGCGGAAACCAAAACCTGGCAGACACGATTTAAGGTAAAACGTGCTCTGTAAAAGACTAAAATCTTGCCCCTGCTGGACGTACATCAAATTATAAGGACTCAATTTTTTTGTGTGAATCCTTACGCTTTTGGCAAAAATACTCGGGAATTACAAACCTCCACTTCAGGGATCTTTGGTAGATATGAGGTCCAAAAGGTACCCAAACACACTGACTATGTTTCATTGTAGTATAAAATCTTCGAATATAGTATACGAATTGATGTCATGCGTTGAAAATGTATATTGATTCCATTCATAGAATGCTGAATCGGGTTGTTAAAACCATGCATGGAATTGATTTTTTTTAATTGCGTGATTTGGCACTGGCCAGTGGGTTCGATATTTTGTCCCGATTACTGCGGGATTGGTTCACATACTGAGCCCAAATACGGGCGTAGAAAAACTTGTTAGTAGAAAGAGTGGAGCTCGGGTGAGTTAGCATAACAGTTAAAGAACCAGGCAAAGGAAGGACTATGACCCTCTTTTAAGTGAGTCTAAGATCAAATAAATATTATTATATGGGTAAAAGCCAGGGTGAAATACATGATAAAAACATGAGCCATAATATCATATACTATCATAACTAGTCGTTATATGGCGAACCATGTAAAACATATTGGGGAAAAAATACAGTTATAAAGCATGTGAAGTGTGCACTCTTCCTGTCTCTATGCATTGATGTGACTTTTTTCTGCTAAAAAAGAAAAGACTTCCTTGCGATTGAAGAGCATGACCCTTATGTCCGTCAAAGGGTTTGAAGTTTGTTATGTAAGCAGTGAGCGGTGGTTGCCTCAGCAGGAAAATATCAAAACTGAAAAAACCATGAGTTCCCCATCGGTCGTTCTGTTATGCGCTGATAACCAATACCGAGCCGTTTTTAGGTCTTTGTAAAAAAAAGTTTTTACAAAGACCTACTAGTTTCGCGCAGAAAGTCCGACCGTCTATCCGTACGTCAAAGCAAGTTTCCTCAGAAACTATAGAGGCTGGACTTCTCAAACTTTGTGAAATGGTCAGAAGTGATGGTCTCTCAAAAGTTTAGGTCTTACCGAACATTTCAAAATTCTATAGTGCAGTGATTGAACAGCTATTTGTGCTAAAGAAATTCCCCCCGTAGATGCCAAACCTAAAGGATAAATAAAACAGCAAAAGTTGACCAACCAGCTGGCGGCGATTCTCAGAACATAGCTTTGCTTTGCGGCTTTGAGAAAAAGAAAGAAGAAATAAATATGATTTGTCAACTAGAAGTACCCAATAATGAAAGTTGAAGGGAAAGATGTCCTTAATTCGGCGGATGAAAAGCAATGACTGTATATCTAAGCAAGCACACAGATAATCATTTGCCTTTTAGTGCGACCGTCGTAGACAGCGAAAGTTCAGATGGAGAAGTCGAAAACCCCTCAATCAAATTAAGAAGTATGAATGTACCAAATACGGCTAACGCTACTAATGCGAAGGGAATAATTGTTGAGTAATAGATGAAATAGTTATTGGGAAACTACCTAAACAAGATTGACATCTGCATAACAAGAGCTGACAGAGGGAAACAAATGAACTTTTTGGTTGCAGAAACACCACGCGAATTTGTTTTTACATCTATTTCGTGTTTTGGTGTGACCGGCCTTATCTAACGCCTGCATTGTTATGTGCTATCAACATATTTTGTTGATCTCCGTAACCATGATAAGGTGTTGCATATATTTTGATGCGAGGTTTTACGAGACATTTTGGGCAAATCAATTGACAGTTCAACGAACGAACGTACATATCCCGTAAATTCGTCGATCAATAACTATAACAAACCAATAGCAAATTTATTATTCAAGTGTAGAAATCGTTTAGTGGGAAGCAATACTGTTATGATTACAGTGCATGTAAAGAATTTTCAACACTAGAAATAACTGTAGCAAACGCAAAAATTATTATTTACGGAGAGAAGTGCTTTTTTATGATTAACCACATAGTCTTCATTTTGTTTGCCAAACGATCCCGCCTTCGCTTTTTATATTTATTTTAATGGCTATTGTAGGCCACAGACCTCGGCACATAATTGGAATTTATTAATGAATTTAAAATTACAATACAGACTCACCCACCCCAAAAGCGAGCACTCGTTGGAGGAGAATTGAGTAAGAGCCCGTTTTTTCACATATTGATTGAATTAATATATATAATATTCTTTTTATTAATTATATATGTTTATTGATTTCCGCATTTATAAAATTTTTTACTGCGTAACTAACTTTATTAAGTAACACTTGCACATTGATCTACATTGAGAACTGCACTGTCAGGGAGTGACTCACATACGAGCTTATGTTAGAGACTTGAAAGTGCAATATACCAGAGGATATGCAGAGAAAAAATGTGATAATTTGCAACCGTAAACTAAGAATAAAAGTAAAGTAGATTCAATGCAATTTTTTTTGGAAATTTATATGAACAAAACATTCGGTCTTTCCACTTGCATGAAACCTTGTGAGTGGTCACTGCTTCCACCTGGATGCCCCACTTTTATTTGGGGGCCATAAGTATCGTCAGTAAAGACGAAATATCCTCAAGTCTCGTTTGTTTTCGCCAGGCCGAAACCGTTGTTTGCTTTGGCAATCTTCTCCTTTAGTAGGTTACCTCAGCCTCGACACCATCGGACCGAGTCGTGTTATCCCCTAATTCGTGAATGCGAAATTTTTTTGCTGTAGACCTTTGTGCTGGAGAAAAGAACCCACCCCATGACACCGCAATGCTAGCCCCGCATCCTCAGACAAGGCCAATCTCGGCGAACATCAACATCCTCGCTCACCGAAGCGGCAGACCATCGCTGCAGGACATTTATATAAACTCAATTCACTACGAAGTGTAGAACCATGGTTTACCGCCTCTCAAACAGTGAGTTCTTTCTCAGATGCACTCTGTGAGCCCTAGTCGTTTGTTTAGCCAACAATTCCTACAGTCACGTTTAATGCTTGAAGCGATAATATGCATGATGTCATCTTGCTTCAAGTAGGTGTGCTCCAAAAGGCCTCTCTTAGCCACTTCTTTAGAGTAAATCGACTTCAACAGTCACTGCTATCCCATTATGCCCGGAGATCCAGAGAAAGTTGAACTTGACGTTTGGATGACCTGCCAGATGTCATAGATTTCTTTTAACGATTTTTGTTATTTTGAATATTCATCAATGTGGCCCTAGAATCTGAGAACAAATCCAACGTGGTGATAATAGCATACTTCAGGGCTGTCAAAATAGTGTTTAATTCAGCGTTGAGTGCAAAAACCTACTCGTTGAAACTAAAATAGGAAGCCTCTTTGTTTGTGAGGTTGATGTAGGTACCACAGACACTGTCAATATTCTTAACTCCGTCGGTAACATAAATGAGCTGTGACATACTCTTAAATTGCTCCAAATAAAGATATATTTGCTGCGTAGTTCAGTGTCACTGAGGTCGCTGCGTGTGTTGTTCATTGGACTAGCAACCTCTAGAAATACCTTAATGTAGACGACCATGGAAATAATTCCATCCAAGAGGGCTTTGAATTTCTGGTATATCTGGACATAATTGCAGGCTGTATTTGTTAAGTCCACCAGCTCTGAGTCTGGGAAATTGTTAAAAATGGCATTGCTTAGCTCTCTTGCTGTGAACAACTCGGGCTTATCCTTGGTCAAAAGCTCTTCAGCTATTTCGAATGCCTAAACATTGGCGCAGCTACACGGGCGTCCAAGGCAAAGCTTTAGGTCATTTGCTTTGACGGCATTGATATTGTCGAAAAAATAGTTTGGTTCATTTGTAAAGGTAGTAATTGTACATTCAAGTTTCTGTCTAATTAAAGCTTTGTATAGATTCAAGGCAGTGGCTTTAAATTCTTTATAGGTCTGCCCAATATGCGGATCCGATTTTGTTGTTCTGTTGATCCTGTCCTTTTTTTCCTACGTAAAGATGCTGTTTTGCCATGTAATCGGACTTCAATTCATGCTTAGAAAACATTGAGGGTTTTCATGCCTAGAAAAAAACTATTGCTCTGCTGTAGTAGGACTCTCTTTTAAACCTAGTGAGTCACAAACTCTACTACAATCATTTAACTTGCTTTATAAGGCATCCATGGTATCAAGGAACATCTTTCTTTTTGATAGCATGAGGAAATCGTCGGTGTACTGTGGCACAGTGGTCTTGTCGTTTGCTGAGCGATGTAGAATAATTGCATATACGTTAAATAGGAGGGAGCATAAAACGTCACCCTGTGGTTGGCCATTATTTACCGCGACCCTACGGATTCTTCGATTAAAAAGTTCGATAATTCAGTTCGCTGGCTAAAGTTCTTTAAGCAGGTTTAGATCCACGTGTTTTTATGCATTGGTAATGTTGAGAATGACAGACATTTTAAACTTGGAAGCCTTTTCTATTTTTAGTTTGAGCATCAGTGTGTCAAGACAGGCAGAGGTTGACTTGTTTTTCCGATATACATAGCAATTTGGGGACAAGATGTCGTCCTCAATAAAATCACAGATTTATGTGTTGATACGTTAAGGTACACTGATTAACGAGATCAGTCTGTGGCTACTGAGATGTGTTGAATCGTTGTTGACTTTGCACTCGGTAACAGTTTTATTACAAGCCTCAAGGAGGCATTGAAGATGATTTGAAGCATTAGAGTTTTAGCCAAAACTGACGATAGATACAAGCCATATGGCAGCAGCGCTTACTACCACACACATGACCATTAGTAAGCCAACTTTGCTGGCTAACTTACATGGCGTTATATGAAGAATTGTGGAGGTGCCAATGAAAATTCGAGGTTTTGTACGGTTTAGAGACGGATTTCTACAGTGAAATCCAGATGATCCGCGGAGAACACAATAGCGCTCCTAGTGAAGTGAAAATTATTTCAGTTCTTATACCCGTTTAGTTTTTATCGCCTTCTAAAGTGAATTTATAGGAGTTTGTTTACATCTCAACGCTGAGCTATCAATCGAAGGTGCAAAACGTGTGCTTCATTTGCTCGTCTTGGAAAGTTTAGGAGCACAATGGGCTATACAAGGCGAATTTATAGCATGCACGGAATGCGTTCGGCACGTTTTTTATTCGGAAAATAGTATATATGACGAAATATAAGCATTTGCTAATGCCGCAGTTGGGTGACAGCTACCGGAAGCTTGTCCATAGTAGGCCGACTAATACATATGCAAATTGCTACCATATGGCTTGTATCTATCGTCAGTTTTGGTTTTAGCATGTTATAATCGATTGTGTCGACGCTAGATGCCGTAAGTTTCTTTGCTTATGGAAGATCTTATGTACACCTCAGCGTTAAAAGGTTGATCGGGGTAACGGTGGTTACGGCCTCCTTGATTATGTTGGTGCAGGACTGTTGCTTGCTCCTAATGTCCTGAAGGAAACGTATACTTAGCTCTTGGTCCATATGTGATCACTCGGGTTTCTAACCTTACAATTTTTGGTGTTGTCGATAAAGGTACAGAAATGATTGGTATTACCATTATCACAGGTATCGCGTACGGCTTTTTTCAATCTTTCTTTTTGACTTCTCTGACCGCCATTTTCCACTCATATCTCGCATCATTTAACGCAGACCAGTTCTCCAATATTTTATTACGGTCATTAACAACTGCCAAAGAACTCTTCTTGAAACTCGACAGTGAAGCAAAACTGTTAGGGCTACAAATCAATGAAAATAAAGCAAAGTTAAAAAAAAAACCTAAAATACACAATATATTACATTTAGGCACCAAAATAATGAGAACCAGTAATGAAAGAAATGAAATACGCCAGAGAATACAGCTAGTAAATAAAATATTTTATTCAGTTTTGACAATCTTGAGGACCAGCTGCATACACAGAAAAGAAGAATACAAATCTGTGATAAGACTTATGTTGTGCTATGGGTGGAAACATCGACCCTAACCCAAGCATCTGCGAATATACTGAACGCCTTCAAGAGGCGGGTCCTGAGGCAAATAATCAGAGCGAAGCTGGTTGGGGAGCAATGGCGAATTCGATATAACCATAAGCTGTGTAAAATTTTTGACGAAGTGGTGATCTCAACGATTGTAAGACTACGGGAGCTGCAATGGGCTGGCCACATAAATCGTATGGGTGAACAACGGATACCCAAAAAGGTATTCGTTGGGAGAACTGAAGAGTTGGGACCAGTGGGGAAATCGAGAAATGGCTGATCTGACTCGTTTATCGCTGCTCGGATTTTGAAATCGGAGGCCAAGGTCAATGAACCAAGACAGTTGGAGGAAGCGAAGGTCCGGTCGGGGCTGCAGTGCTACGAAGAAGAAGAAATCCTCCGACTTGGTCAGTTACTGTATTTGATTTTTTTCTGCTTTGGGTGTTATTGTTGACGATTTGGCTTAGAATGATCTTCTCAAAAATTCCATGGAAGGAACCAGCCATGATATCGTTTCCAATTTGTTGCTCACCACGGACAGGATGGGCGGGGAACAATCCCCGCACTATCTCATCCATCGTTTCCTGTTGGGCACCAAGCTTCCGCATGACTAACTTGTAGCCAAAGCCCCACGGATCCTTCTTCACATTGTCCACTAGGTCTTGCTGGCAGCGAGCCTTGCAATTGTCAATCAATTTGCGAAGGCAAAGCTAAGTAAAACTTAATACGAGCTTTTGCATCTAGATTTTACGATGTTTAATGCTTAGGATTAAAGTATTAAAAAAACGAGAAAAAATTTAAGATGCAATCTCTTGCAACTTTCTTCAATGCAGTTAAAGGTAGAGAATAGACAAAGAAAAGACAGTCTATATTTGTAATAAACATGCAGTAGAGAGGAAATTTATCTATTTCTTATTTATGTCAACTTTTATCAGAGATAAAGGTGTTTTAAAAATTTTGCTTTTAAAAACTTCATTTTAACGTTTAATGTCAATTGAAGATGTTTTGAGGTATATTTCGGCTGAATATTGTGGCCATTGTTTTATTTTTCTACAATTTTTAAGTGGCGTTAATATTATAAAAAATATTCTATTTAACAAGAAATTCTGCTCCTGCATTAATTGGTCTATTGGAAATGTGGGTTGTGTGTATTTTATTTTGACAAGGGTTTGGTGTATATAAAGTATGAAAAAACCATTCTATTGCAATAGGCATGGGTGGGTGGGGGATGAGTGTATGTCAAAAATTTGATTTGTTATAATATTGTCGCGTGTTATTGGTTTGCGGCCAATAATTTTAATGTTCCGGGAAAGTGAAAACGCAATGTCTTTTAATTTAAGTTAAAAGAGTTTATTTAATTAAATAAAATGCACAATAATCAGTTAACACTTTTCACTAATTTTAATTTTCACTATGAAAAATCTAACACTTGTCCATAAATTTCTTATTGCAATTGTCTTCTAAATCACTTCACTATTACGAAAATCACTTTTCTACTACTCGAATAATAGCGCTTCCCACACACAATCGCAGTTCTTATCGCGGTCGAATGAATGATTCCCCCCATTCATTCAGCTCGCCTTTATATAGGGTCTCTACCTATTCACCCATTTCTCGCACATTGGCGAATGTTCTACCGAGAGGTACCTGGTAGGTTCGAGCAAGTTCATGAATGGAGTGACGTCACTTGCAGATGTTGATCATGCTTGTTGGATTCTCGTGGGTTCGAGTAAATTCATTCGTTGACGTTCTTAATGATGATGAAAACAATTGCGACAGTAGCTCGCAGAATTATTTGTACATGTAATTATTTGTACATGTAACACTGCCCCCACCTCAGTTCTTTTCGGCCCGAAAAGATGTGTCGCTATTTGTAGTCAATTCTCCCTGGGTGTAATATGGGGCAAGACGGTCCAGATGCACGATTTTCATTTTAGCTCTCGGCTTACGATGTTCCTGTATTCGGTATACGACGTCGTTGATTCGCTTTGTAACTCGGTATGGTCCCTCCCAATTATGTTGCAACTTTGGAGACCTACCCTTTCGCCGTTGCGGGTTATAAAGCCACACCAAGTCATCTTGCTGGAAGCCAGTAGAATTAGCCTTTAGATCATACCTGGTCTTCATGCGGTCAGTAGCCAATTCGAGGTGTTTTCGCACTGGCCGATGTATCTGGTTCAACCGTTGTCTTAGATCACTTGCGTACTCCGAGACCGTTTGGGGTTTCTCAGGGGTTGTTCCGAACTTTATATCGGCTGGCAAACGAATAGTCTTTCCAAAAATGACTTTGGCTGGGGCTTGGCCCGTCGATGCATGTTCAGCGGCTCTATACGCCATTAAAAATAGTGGGATATGTCGGTCCCAGTCCCTTTGGTTCTCGTCAACCATTTTGGCCAAGTGTTTATTGAGCGTGCCGTTGAAACGTTCGACCATTCCATCGGATTGGGGATGCAGCGATGTTGTCCTCGTTTTCCGTATTCCCAGCTGCTCGCACATTTCGCTAAAAACTAGTGACTCAAAGTTTCGGCCTTGATCCGAATGTAGTTCACAAGGCACGCCGTACCTGCTGACCCAATTCAACACTAGCTGTTCGGCTTGTAATGTGACGCCTACGCCCGGGAATCGAAGTGATTCCGATCCCGAACCCTTGCAACCGGCCAGATGGATATGTCCTCGAAGTGCCAGCGGACTTCATCTGTCGTGCGGATATCGTTGTGCAGAAAATATTTTTTTTTCTGTCCAAATATTTAGATCCGTGGATATAAATATTCGAAATATAGAATTAATCCCAAACCCCGGCACATTTCGAGACATAGCCATCTGGGAATGCCCCTCCACCGTGGCCATCGAGAAAACTATGCCACTGGCGACAGCTGGAGAGGCACATTGCCGCCATATGGCGTGCCATTCCACACACAGATGTTTTGTCCGAGGTGACAACCGGGATTTTTGACAGCCACATGGCGGCGAAGAAAAAGAAAATAACTTTTTGTGGTGATCGATGGTGCGTGATCGTAGTTTGTGCTGTCTAGATCCTTTCAAGTGCTTTTCTACCTCTTAACATACCTTCGTGACGATCGTTTGTGTGTAGGATTTGGTCGGAGCGAAACGTACTCAAGAAAACAAAAGGGAACATCAAACACTTGAGAAATTCACCGGAACATTGCCTCAGGCTAGAACAGATCGTGACGCATAATTCGAAACGTAGAAACTCCATCTGCAACCAACAGTCAAGTACCGAGACTACCATTGACAGGAGGTGTAAGGAAACCACATCGTTATCGTCCCGGTACGGTTGCTCTTCGAGAACTTCGTCGTTACCAGGAGTCCACAGAATTGTTGATCCGGAAATCACCGTTCCACGTTTGGTTCGTGAAATTGCTCGAGATTTCAAAACAGATCTTCGTTTCCAATCAGCTGTGTGGCGGGGATCCATCGGCAAACAATTGGCATCATTTGGATCATCACGCAACTCCACATTTATGATTTGGACAAAAAGGAGGGAAGGTAAAGCGATCTCGAGGTATGTAGGTTTTGTTGTTCTGGGATAAAAACAAAGAACGAGGGAATCAGGATCAGAGCGAGGCCGGCTCCTAGATTTGTGTGGGATCGTGTACCTGGGAGTTGAAATGGTTTGGGGGCAATAATAAGAGTTTGATTCGTCCGTTTAATTCTTCCTCCCGTGAACCAAATGAACATTGCTTTGAAATATTTCACCTAGTTTTTTGGAATTTTACTTTCGGCCATTGAACAACAACTACACGAATATTCTGACATCGGGTTCCTAGAAATTGGAAGTGAATGCATGGTGCGGATGAAATTGACCCTCGAAAATAGGTTACCAGCCAAAATCTTCACCTTACAGGAGTGAATTGAAGTGATTGCATAGTTTGAAATGTGTTCAAATTAAGTTTTCAAAGCATTAACAAATCACATAATAAAAATTCCTACGAAATGGAACGAGAAGTGCTTTTTTCAGCAGTTCTTAGAATACGGCTTCTACATTGCAATTCATAATCATTTGCTTTTAACTTAATAAAGCCACCAGAGGACATATCGCTAATAATACATTGCGGTTAACAGCGATTTTTCACCTTGAAACGTTATCCTCTATAACTGGGCGTTTTCCACGCACCCAAGTGCGTCGGAATCACATTTTGTTAGTTATCCTGTGGTGTAATATAAATGAGCTTGCAAAAAGGAAACCAATTCATTGGAATATCCCAACTTGACCTCTGCAAAAAAAAAGACTGTACACAAGTGTATGGTTTAGTGGATTTGATCAACCTTCAGGATATCCTGAAAATATGGAGTTAATCGTCAGCTGATGTTGATGAACTTTGCATAAATTATCTGATGGAATGACATGCGAAAATCCATAGAGAAATTCGATTATGTGATTTGAGTGTTGTTGTTTAAACAATAAAAGGACACACGCATGCCAAGCAAAACGTCGTTTGTCGGATATTAAGTGAATGCAAGCGAGTTTTCGATAAGCTGAGTTCACAATCCTATCGCATTCCTATGCTTGACGGGGAAGTTATGAGGCGAGATAGTAAGTCAGAATAATAACGCAAAACATACGTTGTGTTGGCGTATACGGTGTGTGTATCCAAGCGATCTTTATTTGAACAAAAATCGCGTAACGGCTCCTTCAATTAATTTTGGGAAGGTATCAAAATGTAATTTTAAGAAGTCGGCTTACTGCTCCAGAATTTATGTGATTTACCTAACGACATACCATCCGAATTCCAATTGTAATACGTACGTTTGGGCAGTTAAAAACAACAAAAAATTATATTTCTTATATCCAATGAATCGTCAAATGGATATTTTTGTACTTCTAGAATTTAATAAAAGCTAGCGTTCATAAATTTATAATGTGATACTTGAAAGTATGGACTTAATTGTGCACTTTCCATTCATGTATTGGTCCGATGGGCTAAATTTTGAATTTTCCGCATTTAAAGTTAAACATGGATGATAATTGAACCTAATACAATTTCTGTAAGATTAAACCATTTAACGAAAACTCGTATCTGTCACAGTAGCGTCGAAATGGAAATTGGATAATGTACCTGCTAGATAGTAATTTGTTTTGCATGAAAAAAAAAAATAAGATTTTTCTTCTTATGGACTAAGTTGCGGTCAAAATAAAAAAAACACACCAATAGGAATGTAATCCGAAATTATTATTAATGTGTAGCTTGAACATCAAAAATTATTGGTTTTTTACTTTGAATGCTATTTTTTTGCATATTGCGCTATTATGCCTACCGGAATAGTACACAACACTTATTATAGAGCCGTAACAAAATATTTCCGATCTTATTTGAGATTCGTAAATCTTTCTTTGGTAGTTAATCCGATTTCCCGTCTACTCCCTAAAATTACAAGTATTCCTGCCCTCGCTCCCGTTTTTACTGGATAATTAGCAAAGGATTAGACTTTCATTAATCATTTTAGTACATATATGGTATCTCGGTTTAATATTGTGTGATTTATTAATTAAATTTAAACAAATCATAAATAATTATTATAAAGAAAAATTTAAACAATCACTTCTCATCAAATTTCTAGAGATGTCAAGCAAATTATGAGATGATTATTTTGTAAAGTGTAATTGCAAAATGAATGTTTAAGATTAAGTTCAAAAAGTGAAGAGAAGAAATTTAATGTTTAATTTAAATGAACAAGAAAAATATGTAGCCAAGGCTCGACTAATTTTCAAAAATTTTTGAAGCATTAGAAATTTTAATCATTCTTCTCGGATGGGATAGTTAATATGGAATGATTTATATGTCAATTTAAAAAAAAAAAAAATAACTTCAGTTGTTAAGTAAATTAAAGTAATATAACTAATAGACGAATAAGGATATGAAATTATGTTTCCCATTAAACACAATTCATAGAAAACAGGATAATAATTGGGAAGAATTGGATGATAAAAAAAAAAAACAATTCATCTCTGCAACAATTCAATATGGATAGTAGCGTCAAATTGATTTAAAGACAATTTTGATCAAGTTTAAGGTTGATATTTCCACAGTAAATTTTAATTGACCATTCATGCAATTTGTTTAGCTTTTGTTTTCTTCTAAGAAATGAGATCTAGACTTGTCGAATTAACTATGCTAATATTTTAGCACACACGTCATATCGATAAATAGTTAAGCATTGACTTAATAAAATTATTTGGAAAAAAAAAATATCATTAAATAATTTTGAATTTCAAAAAAAAAAAACTTCACATTAAGATCATGAGAATTAAGGATAAATTCATATAGATAACACTGACGCAAAAGTATGCAACCAGTTTCAATTTTTATTCGAATCAATTATTTATATAATTTTGTTTTTAAGAAAAAACTAAATTTCGTATATGTTAGGTATAATTTTGAATTCTACAGCGATTTTTATTAATTTCTTTTCGTAAATTGTAGTCTAAACATTTCCATCCCGTAATTACTAAAATAATATGAATTGCTAAAAGATAAACCACGACTTTCCTTTTTAGTGGCTCGTTCTTTTTCAGCGTGAAAGGAAGTGTAGGGTAAGTGTGCCGTCGCGAGGGTAGGGTTTCGACAAATCCGCTGAAGTCGGTTTCGCGTCGCGCGCGGTACGCGGTACCTTTGATTGTTTCGTCATTTCATTAGAGTAGTTTTCGTCGGTTTAAGTTCGAGTAGCATATTTTTCGGTACCGCGTCGGTGATTCGGTAACGCGCCTATGGGATTTTGTAGCGTTTTTGATTTGAGATCTGTGGATAGATCACATCCAGAATTAACGTAATGTAGGTTTCTCGTTCTGGATGAGTAATTGTTGACGCGTTTGGAAAACGGGCAAGTTCAGGTGACTGAAATATTGTAATTGAGCGTAATCCATTCGGAGACCCGCGACCGAAATCCTCTCCGAACTAGCTGGCCGACAAGCAGTCACCGCGTGAATGGTTTACGGTGCACGGATTGGTTGACCTGTTGGTACCATCCGTTGGCACTTCTCAGACTTAACGTCTAGAACCGATGAGAGGTCGGTTCCGCGTTCGATCTGAAAGTAGAAAAACATTACAGGCTACAGTAGTTGCTTCCTGGTTGGGAATGAGATAGGCCTCGGGCCACTTGCTGAAATAATCAGCTACAACCAGCGTGTATCGATTTCCCCATTCAGATTCAGGAAAGGGTCCAGCGATGTCAACAGCAATCCTTTCGAATGGCACGCCTACGTTATAGGTTTGCATTTGTCCTCTCAGTCGTCGCTTTGGGCCTTTGACGGAAGCGCAAATTGTGCATCTGCGACACCAGTCCTCTACGTCTTCTCGAGCGTGGAGCCAGTAGAATCTTTCCCGCAATTTCGCTAAGGTTTTGTTAACACCAAGATGGCCTCCCGAGGATCCTTCATGCATTTCCTTAACCACATCGTGGATTCGGCTTTTGGGTAGTATAGTTTGCATCCTATAGGAGCTGCCATCCGCCGTTTCCCATTTCCGCTTGAGTACGCCACTCTCCACCTGTAGGGAGTTCCATTGTGCCCAATAGCTTTTCAGGGTTGCGCCATGCATCGAAACGTCCTTCCACTCCGGTCGCCCAGTCGTCTCCTTCCACACGAGCAATGGTCCGATATCTTCATCGGCTAACTGGGCATTTCGAATCTCCTCCGATGACCAACCTTCATCGAATTCGGCCGTTATCACTCGCAGGTCAACGGGTGGCTCCTTTTCCTCAATCCGTTGGCAATGTTTGCAGTTAGCTGGACATGGATGACGAGATAGGGCGTCAGCAATTCCATGAACTCTGCCCTTGTGGAACAGTTGGGGCCTCACTAGGTCTGGTCGGATCGTCGCTCGGGTTGCACCAGTGTCGTTTGTTAGGGTGCATTGTTCTTCATCAACTTGACCAGGAAGGCATCTGTCGGCTTCTCCACGATGTTGCCTTGGCACGGTGCTGGGGATTTCGATACTCGTGGCCAACGTTCGCCCCACGAAGTTGGCCCTTGCAGTTTGATGGGCCTCCATTCTAGGCTCCTGACACGGTCTGGATCTCCACCACCCTGGACAATAGCTCGGTCTTCTCCCCTTCTTGCAGTCTCTTTGCAGGTGCCCTTTTTCCCCGCAATTCCAGCATCTAGGCGCACCATTCACCTGCAGCTCTCGCTCAATTCCCACGCGCTCACACCTGGATTTATCTGTCACTACCTCGCGAACCCGGACAGTGGTGCGGGTCACATTTTTGGCTGCCTCAAAATTTAAACTATAAGCCAATGCTTCCTTGACTGTTTGCTTTTGAGCTAACCGCACGGCCTGTTGCAATTCCTTGTCCTTTAAGGCGCTGATGAATACTTCTGCTGCTACGTCATCTCGATGTTCTGGGTCGTACGCTGGGTAAGCCAAAAGTGCCAATCGCTCAATGTCCTGTGCTAGCTGCTGCAAGGTTTCGCCAGACTTCTGCATCCGATGCCGTAGCTGCGCCCGGTAAATCTGCTTCAGATGATCGTCTCCATAACGCATGTCCAGCGCATTCATTATAGCAGCCGGGTTTGAGTGCAGCTCAACGGGGATAGTCTGCAAAAGCTCGGCAGCTGGGCCTCTTAGAGCCAGAATTAACGCAGTTGCTCGTTCCTGCTCATTCCAGTGATTTATCCTAGCGGCGGCTTCAAACTGGATTTTGTAAATACTCCAGACCGTTTGCCCATCGAATATTGGTGCTTGCACATTTCTGGATGTGCTTTGCGCTGCGGTTATAAGCGGGGCTGGTGAGGTGGTTACTACTGCCTTCGCTGCTTCCAATTCTTTTTTCACTTTTTCCATCTCATGGTTCATTCTCTCTTCAACCTGGCTGATCTCATAGTTGATTTTCTCCTCAACTTGGCTGACCTTCTCCTCGACCTCGTAAACCTTTTCCTCGACGCATTTAATTTGATTGTTCAGGCTACCGAGCTCCACTTTTATTTCGGTTGGCTGTTTTTGCAAATCTGCCTTGATTTCGATCGCTTGTTGGTCTAGCTTCGCTGATTGTTCATTTAGCTTCGCAGCTAAACTGGATGTCTGTTCATTTAGCTGCGCTGATTTTTCATTTAACTTCGTTGATTGTTCATCTAGCTTCGTCGTTAAGTTGGATGACTGTTCATTGAGCTTCGCAGTTAAATTGGATGACTGTTGTCGCTGCTCTTGCTGCATCAGCATCAACATTTGCATCAGCGCATTTTCTGGTTCCTTTGGTTTTGGTGTGTCTACTTCTCCACCTTCTGCGCCTTTTTCCGCATCTGAGAGCTCACCCGAATCCAGATTCACGCCTTCCGACTCGATCGCGTCACGCAAGCGTGCAATCAGTATGGCCTTTGTACCTTGTGTGGCCAGATTCCGCTGTTCCAACTCCTCCTTGAGCTCCGATATGGTCAATTCATTAATTTTTAAGTTTAAGCTTCGTGGCATTTTTAATGTTTCTTTAAATTTTACTATTGTGCACTATAAAAATGTTCAAATTTTCACTTTCAAAATTTTTCTATCCCACTTCTGACACCATTGTCGCGTGTTATTGGTTCGCGGCCAATAATTTTAATGTTCCGGGAAAGTGAAAACGCAATGTCTTTTAATTTAAGTTAAAAGAGTTTATTTAATTAAATAAAATGCACAATAATCAGTTAACACTTTTCACTAATTTTAATTTTCACTATGAAAAATCTAACACTTGTCCATAAATCTCTTATCGCAATTGTCTTCTAAATCACTTCACTATTACGAAAATCACTTTTCTACTACTCGAATAATAGCGCTTCCCACACACAATCGCAGTTCTTATCGCGGTCGAATGAATGATTCCCCCCATTCATTCAGCTCGCCTTTATATAGGGTCTCTACCTATTCACCCATTTCTCGCACATTGACGAATGTTCTACCGAGAGGTACCTGGTAGGTTCGAGCAAGTTCATGAATGGAGTGACGTCACTTGCAGATGTTGATCATGCTTGTTGGATTCTCGTGGGTTCGAGTAAATTCATTCGTTGACGTTCTTAATGATGATGAAAACAATTGCGACAGTAGCTCGCAGAATTATTTGTACATGTAATTATTTGTACATGTAACAATATGTATGTATATAATCAAAAGAAAACCGTTCCATTGCATTGATGTGAGTTGCGGATGAGATGTTTCTGTAAATAATTTCCTTCGCTATTGTCGATATTTATATATGAATAAATATATCTGCCTTTGAGTGATCGTAGAGGTTTTTAAAGATTGAAATGGCACCATCGAGTTGATGTGAATAAAATTGAAGATACAGCAACAGTTTTTTAGGGGTCGTTCAAAGAAATTTTGATCATCCTGCAATCATTTCAATCTTTAAAATCCTATTCAACAAGATCTCATTTGAAATTTAACAAAAACATATTAGATATGATATAAATCAATACGTCAAATCAATTACAAGGAAGTGTAGTGAAATATGATGTTCAATTAGTCCGTAAAGGACTGCAGTGATGGTCTGTTGCCTCGGCAGAAGAAGATGATAATATCTGCCGAGAATGCCCTCGTCTGGAGACACGTGAATGCGCTGGCAGGCTAGCATTGCGGTTTCGTAGGGCGGGTTCATTTCCCCAGCACGAGGACCCACTACAAAAAATTTCGCATTCACGAATTGGACTACAGCTCAAAAGGCGACCGAAGTCGCAAAAATTGTAGATAACCTCACAGAGGGGAATGGAACTTGTTACTAGAACAAGTGGAACCTGAAAAGAAAGGCGAACTTGGGGTGACCTCGTCATTACCCAACGAAATTCATGGCCCACAAATGAAAGAGGGGCAACCGGGTGGTGGTGGAGCCCCTTCGTACCCACCCAACCGGAATAAATCCATAGATACCTTGTTGAAGTGGCCAGGTATTCCTCTTCTGAGTGGAAAACTCATACAACTTGAATTGTATGAACTTTCCCATCAGAAGGGGAGTACCCCGGTGACCAATTTATGCCATAGAATTATACAATTTGATTGCATAACTCTATGCCATAAAGAGGCACTCTGCTTGGGCCACTCAACCCAAAGAGTCACCTGAAACAGAAAAAGGGATTAATAAGTACCCGGTGGCTGGCTCATGGTTTTGGGGGGCAGCCTGCCACCGTACCGAGTCCTATACCCGGTCAGAGTCGGGAGAAAGGAAAGACCATTGGGTACGGTATTAATCCATTTTTTATTTCATAACGAAAAATATATTAAACTAATAATAAACCAGACCTCTAAATTATATATAAAAATAACGAAAAAAAAGCAATCAACTTTTCCTTTTTTTTTGCTACTATTGGTATCAAAAGTTCTAAATATTTAGTATTCTATTTTTTTACTCTTCAGTTATCCGTTGAAGTCTCATCTACGTTACTTTCACCGAACATAAATCTCAAAGAATATTTCCTTATTGTTTGCATTCATTACATAGCGCCTTAAATAAGTTTGCTATAATGTGCATGTAGTAATTGTAATGAAAACGTAGGAGACAATAAAAATGTTATTTCTTTTCAAACCTTTTTTTTTTATAACATTGTAAAATTAGCTAAATAATATATAATATAAATAAATTTTCTAATAAAAAATATTTTAATAGTATATTTAAATTAAAAGAGTACTCACCTGCATGGTCCGTCGAGCGCTCGATGGGTGCAGGTATCCTCTAAATTGCTGGACATGGGACACAAAAAAAAAGAATTATACTAATCATCAATCTTAAAAGTATTGCCGGAATAATTTAAATCAGGATCGCCCGATACACTTTTCAGGGAAGCTGAAGACGTTCTCGTGGTCGCGGGGTTAATTCTCTCAGTATGAATGACAGGCACGGATAGCGCGAGCTGCACTAGCATAAATACACTGATTTTAGAATTTTCTTTGATGGGTTCAAATCTCCTTGGATAAGACACTGATCCTCGCTTCTTCACCGATACACTTTTCAGGGGAATCTGAATACATTCTCGTGGTCGCGTGGTTAATTCTCTCAGTATAAATGACAGGCAGGGAAAGCGCGAACTACACTAGCATAAATACACTTATTTTAGTATTTTGCTACTACGCTTGATTTGAGCATTAGATGAAAAATTTTTATTGGTCATCGAATTATTGAGCAATTGAGTTATAATCGGTGAGTTATGTTGCTGCTTCCCTATAATACTATTGTTATTACTTACATTTCTAAAATTATGATTGCTGCTGCTGCCACTTCGAACATAATGTGTAGAGTTCAATGCATGAGAAAGTGGTGATAGAGGAGCAGCAGCGACAAATCTTGATTGCCGGCCGGATGAGGTTGCAGCTAGCGACTTTTGTTCGGTAAGTTTTGCATTCAGACTATGAATACTCTCCGGCGTAAGCACATTTATGCGATTACTTGTTCTTGCCGTGCTTATCGAGGAGGACGGCAAGTACTCGGGGCGTTTGTATGGCACAGGTGAATCGTTTGAATTGAAAAAGTTCTGATTGAATATATAAGATGATTTTACTGGCTTCCGATCAGCATGAAATTTCTTTTCAGTTTCCGCACCCGACGCCATCTGTACTGTGTTCGATTGGAACCCTTGACTCGCTTTAAGTTCTGATGTAGGTGAAATTTTTTGTTTGAATGTAAACGTTTTTTTTTCAGCCGGCGAATCTGGTTGTTCGTGAGTTTTCGATTGCTTCGTATGTCTACCACTAGCGTCCAGATTTTGACCAGCTGGCTTTGGACTATTTGCTGCAAGATTTTCATCCGAATCAGAGCGTTTGAATATGGAAAACGTTTTCATATTCCGTCTTTCAAATATTGGAGTTTCATTAATTCTATACACTTTCGTTGTCGTCATCGCTGGCGCGATTTATTTGTACTTTGGTTATCATTGTTTTGATTTACATCAAATGGCGCTGACTACTTCCGACTAAACATACTTACTAGTGGAGGAGAAGCTGGTTGCGATTGTGAAGATAATTCCGCCTGTGGCTCAACATTAAAATAGTTTCGCATTGAGTTCTGCGAATTTGTTATGTTATGTTTGCTGGCGGCATCCAAACTTTCGAATTTGGATTTGCACAGATTTAATTTTGCACGAATATCGTCCAGAGCTGTGTTGTTTGTTTATTGAACATAAGCATCGCATCCTCAATTGCGGTGGGAACAGTTCTTGTGGTTGCTGCGCTGGCATTTTGAGCCATAGCTCCTCGATTACTACAGAAGCATTCATTTAAAAAATTCATGGAGAGTAGATACTGCATATATCGTTCATATTCAAGTTGCAGGCAATTGACTATGATATCCGGTGTAAAGCAGATGTACAAAAAAGATGTTTAAGTATCGATTCAAAAATAAAATAGACTTTTTATTGTTTGTTTCAATAATGACAGTTGTTAATTTAGTAACTAGAAAATTCTAAAATTAAGTCTACGTTAGCAAGATTGATTTGCATTTAAGCCAGCTTTGGCGTATAACGCCAAAGCTGGCATAATTTCCATTCCACCACACTTTTGTGCGATTCACACGCCAAACAAAAATAAACCGAGGCTTGTCATAATTGCCCATTGATATTCATTGCGATAAAGGCTTTTCCAAAACACCCATAACAGTTGGTCCTTCTAATTCTATTTCGATTGCAAATGGAAATATGTTTTATTTGTAATTAATAGTGCGACGACGTGTCAAGTTTAATAATGATAGCTTCTGCGATGCATTGGATGTTGTCTAATGTAATGCTTATAGACTACTTCTTGAATATCTTTGGATTACCTGTGAACCTCTTCATTATGTTACAATGGCACTGTATGTATGACTTCGTCGAATCGATGAAGAGCACGATGTGTCTGTCCAACTTGTGATTGGTCGTGCAGAAAGCGTGGATAATCCCAGGCGCTGAGTCGTGTTGTTAATCGAAGGGGGCACAATTTTATGTTTAAAAAATTGAATCTGAGGAATTACAATTTTAATTCAAGAAAAAATGCACTACCTTTTCCTCTTCCACCTTCCTTCTTTTTGGTCGCCTTTTCCAGCTGTTTTGAATCTGCTTTTGCATCCTTTTTGGGTGGCACTAAGTGACAACTGCCAGTGTACGGCCGCGTGGCAAGACTCAATTTTTATGCTCAGGTTAAGTCCACAACTAGTGCAAACCCTGCGCTCAAATTTTCACGTCACGTTTAAACTGAATCACAAGCTGTTTCAAGTGACTTTAGTCATAAATTACATGCGTATTTCTCATGCAAACACGCGAAAAGTGGGAGATTAAGATGTTAATCGACTCGCCACACAGCCGACGTCAAATGGTGATTCAATGGCAGAGATTAAGGTGTTAATCAACTCACCACACTGCCAACGTCAAGTGGCGGTTCAGTGGTAGAGCTCTATCATCCAACACTTGCCAGCTGATCGCAATTGTGTAGGGATGACAATTCCTCGTGTATCGCTCCGTGGGATCGGCTGTTATTACAAGCTATTTACTTTCGCAAAAATACCATTTGGGTTCTGTGAGCGTATACCCCTCAGTTTTTCCGCTCATTGATAACTGAACTCACTCCTAAAGTAGGAACGGATTCAATTTTGACATTTTACAGGTGTTCAGGTAATCCAGAAATTGTCGATAAATATTGTTGCCGCGGGTGAGAAGAAGGCTTTCCAATCTTTTCAACCTTGCAACGGTTGTCGCATCATATGCTTAAATATTGTTGCGATGTTTAAACTTGGGAACTACTTTCTCAATCGTTTCCAACGTCAGCTAGTCTAACTTCGACAAATCGACATCTATTTCATCTTTAGTAAGATTTCTGTCATTAGGAACCATTGAGCAAGCGTTGCCAACATCAGAATGAAGACATTGCTTCTGGTAATCCCGATTAAAACTCGTTTGATACTTTTCCCTGTCTATTTTTTTTAAATTCAATCGATAATTTTCACGTTGAACTGGAATGAGGATGATTGATTTCCAATACGATTGCGTTATGGGCGCTATCGTAAAGAAACACCTAAAGTTTCCATTGAGGACTAATAAAGCTAAAGTCAAGCCTTGCATCAGCAATGCAGAGGTCCAAATACGAAATTGTTCCAGGGTATGTTGAGAACTCCGACCCATATAGATTGCACCTGTATTCAATTTGGCTCTCTGTTATCCACGATTTCAGGAGTACACCTTTTGGATTATTGTTGGCGTTCGGCCATGATGTATGCCGGGAATTCAGGTCACCGGCAAGAATATAATAACTATGCAGCCCTGTTCAATATGAGTATTTTAAACAAGGAATCGAGCTCCTCCTTGAACTTGAGAACATTTTGACCAATTGCATAGGCAGAGATAATTGAGAGGTGATCTCCACCTGGCAGTGAAATTTTGATAACGGACACTTTAAGAGATTCAAAGCTTTTGAATTCGACTTTTCCAATATTTTGGAAACAATAGGGTCTTCTAAACAATATTCCAGTACCATCTCCCCCATCACCGTTTACTCTATCGTTTCTTACGAATTCAAAATCTTTGAATGTCTTGGATTGCCATGAGTTGAGGTGGGTTACAGTGAGAAGCACGATGTCAGGCTTTTGCTTGATGAGGAATCCCAGAAGACAGACACGTCGATGTAGAGTAACAAAAAAGTTGACGTTGTTTGAGATGAGACGAAGCCTATTGTAGAGAAAATAATTATAGTAAATGTCCGTGAAGAACTGCAGCGATGATCTGTTGCCTCGGCGAAAGAAGATTTTGAGATCTGCCAAGATTGGACTTGTCTGGGTACACGTGAATGCGCTGGCAGGTTAGCGTTGCGGTGTCGTTGGGCGGGTTCTTTTTCCCTGCACAAGGACCCACTTTAAAAGAATTTCACATCCACGAATTTTGGGGTCGAAGGAACATCGACTGAAGTCAAAAAGAAGGTAACCAACTAAGGGCCAAAGAATGTTGCTGACTCCGAAAGCAAACTGGACCTGGGGAAAACAGACGGACTTAAGATGACTTCGTCGTTGCCGACGATTCTTATGGCCCACAAATAAGAGTGGGACATCCAGATGGTAGCGGTGCTTCCTCGCACCCTCCCAACTGGATCAAGATCCAAACGTAGACGTGGCCATGTATTTCCCATTTGAGTAAAAAACTCATACAAAAGTACTTTGTATGACTCTTTCCCTCAAGTGAGAAATATAAACGTAACCGATTTATGCTATAGCGTTATGCAATGAAATCACATAACCCTATATCATAAAAGGGCATACGAGCAGAAGGCCACTCAAGCCGGCAAGAGCCGGAGCTATTAAGCAACAAACAGAAAGAGCGCACCCGATGGCTAGCCCATTCTAGCGGAGGGGCCTGCCATCGATGCGGGTCCTATACGCGGTCATGTAGATCGAAATGGAAAGAATTTACACAAATGTAATTCTTCCACGATCTAGCCTGTTTAACTAGGGAAATAATGGAATTGGAATTAATTGTAAGGATGGAATAAGTCACATTTAGTGTAATATTAGTTTCTTTTTTTTATTCTTTTCTTCAGTAAATTTCAACTTTTTGCCGTTATTAAGTTTCATTATATACAAAAAAATATTTGCCATCAGTTTCAGGGGCATAATAAAAATTGAAATATTTTGAAACAGCTTTGTTTCCTTGAAGGTATACATATGCATTTAGAGATTCTCTACAGTAATGATTGTTTCTAATTATAATCTTCAAATGATGTATTTGAACAATAATAATTCGATTAAAAGTCTTATCTTTGTATAAGTCTAACGAGTTGTCGTTTTTCCCAATGGATTCAATTTATTGTTCAACTCATCCGGTACAGGTAGTTGAGAATTAGTTCTATTGTTGGCGTCGCTCAACAAACCATTTCCGATCGTCTAAAAGCAATTTTTCACAGTAAAGCTTCAATTTTCGGCAAGAATTAACCGGTACCCCTATTATTTATATGTATTGTTGTGACCTCTCCTAAAACAACAAACAAAAATAGAAATATTTATGTATAAAAGTTAAAAATAAAAACAAAGGAACACGGTTATTGGTAAGCATATTTAAAAACGTTTTCAAATTTCTTTTGTAAAGGAATATCAGTTTCCACGGGTGTAAATATCTATCTAATTACAAAAGAACTGTAATTCTTCTCTGCATATTTGCAGAGAAGAATTAATCATCTATCTAATTACAAAAGAACTGTAATTCTTCTCTGCATATTTGCAGAAGCAGAAGTTTACTGTGAAAAATTGCTTTTAGACGATCAGAAATGGTTTGTTGAGCGACGCCAAGTGATTTTGCAAGTTCTTCTTGCGTTTGGGATGGATCTTGATCGAGCAATGTCTCCGATTCGTGACCTTCAAGTTTTTTTTAGCTGTCCGGGCCGTTCATCATCCTCCAAGTCAAAATTGCCACTTTTAAACCGTGCAAACCACTTTTGACACGTACGCTCAGCTAGAGCATGCACGCCATACACTTCCACCAAAATGTGATGACTTTCGGCAGCCTTTTTCTTCAATGAAGAAGTACTCCCCGCAAAAAAACACTTTATTCGGCACAAAATTCGACATTTTCAGAGTTAAAAAAAGTATTGTTGTTTACGCTTCAGCTAAATGACACATACTGATTTTGAAACTATATGCCATTAACTTTCTGCCACATATTTGGAAAGGTGAATCACTGGAATAAAAATCAAGTTACGCCATCTGTTAGAAAACCGCATGAATTAACCGGTACCCCTATTACTATATTATAGTATATAGTTTCTAATGTACTAAATTAACAACCTAAAAATTTAGTGAATTTTTTTATACAAAATAATGCGTTTTTTATGTATATTCTCATGTTTAATGTGCTGAAAATGGTTAACTAAATCCAAAAGCATAAATCTGACATGATTTATCATAAAATATGCCTGGTAAAAATTGTAAATTATAGCCAATAGTCAAAACAAAAGTCAATACATTACGCTAGGTTTATTTTTTAATTCTAATTTTATTTAGTCTTGCGTTTTAAGCTATGCATAATAAACCAAAGAGGAAACTTCTTCACCAATTAATTTAGTAGTGAAAGGACAAAAATAACAGCAAAACATTTTTATTACAGAACTATAAGGTTTTATTGTACAAAACTGATATAAAACAAGAAACACAACTGAAATTATAATTGAAAAAAAAAAATTACATAGCTTCAAAACAAAATTAAGTACAATGACAAATAAAATTTGCTACTGTCAAGTAAATAGTTATATGTGTTATTCGATGAAGTGGCGAAGTTACAACAAATAATCAAAGAACGTATTAAAATTATTACTGGTAGACAATTCAAAATTAATATGTACAGTACATGAACATTAATACAACCTAATAAAAATAAATTTAAAGGGCTTTAAAAGTTGTAATTAATGTAGTCTGTTTTAACATTTGGGCTGAACGTCCAAACAATTGAATATTCTTATTCTTCTTATATACATATATATATTTTTGCAGGTAAGTCTGGAATTATTATTTACTAGCTTACTAAAAGGGAAAACCTAACCAAGGCAAAATCAGAGCTTCGATGACCCGCATCCTGCAGCTAAACCTAGACCGCAGTTTAACCGCCCAAAATCTGCTTGAGCAGTTTGCGAGGGACATGAAAGCCGACTTTTTGCTGCTGAGTGAGCAACACCATGATAAAAGTCCTGCATTATGGTATTCTGATGAAACTGGTACTGTCGCCATCTGGGCTCGGAACAGTGACTTTCAAGCGGAGAGTTGTGGACGGGGGGATGGTTTCGTGTAGGTTCGGTGCTCAGGGATCACCTTCTTTAGTGTGTACCTAACGCCTAACGAATCGATATCACCTTTCCAAGCCAAGCTTAATGCTTTGGAGGGCGCTGTCTCGAACGCAGAGGGCAAAGTGCTCGTTTGGAGGCGACTTCAACGCTAAAGCAATCGAATGGGGCATGCCTCGGACGGATCCGCGGGGAAAACGAGTCCTGGAAATAGCGGGCAGGACGGCCCTCGTCGTACTAAACACCGGAAATACGCCGACTTTCCGCCGTATTCGCTGTGAGGGAACCATACCGGACGTGACATTCGCCTCGGAGTCCTTAGTACGGAGGATACACAACTGGAAAGAATTAGAAGACTACTCAGCCAGTGATCATCAGTGCATTCTGCTTGAGATAAGTGATGCTGTCTCCCGACGTCCGTGCTCTCAGCCTTCTACAACTGGATGGAATATCGGAAGGATGGACGTCGAGAGGTTTGTCAAGGTTCTCACAACAGGTGAGCCGCTGCAGGTGCCTTCGGAGGGGACGGAAGAACTGGCAGCTCAAGACGTGGTGAACTCTACTATGACCCCCAGTGTACTGGTGGTCAACTGAAATCGCTGAAAAGCGAAGGGAGTGTCACAAGCTTCGACGTGAGGCTCAACGGGCGCGGAACCGTGACGAGGCATGCAACCAGGTGGCAGCATATAAGTCGGCCAGGAAATGCCTTCGCAAACTGATCAACAGTAGCAAGGCTCGCTGCTGGCAAGACCTAGTGGACAATGTGAATAAGGATCTGTGGGGCCTTGGCTACAAGCTGGTCGTGGGGAGTGCCCTACGGAAGCCTTGTATACATGACGCGGAAAAGATGGACACGATAGTGCGGGGACTCTTCCCCGCCCATCCCGTCCGTGTTGACGCTGTCCATGGTGAAAAAGCAGTCGAGTGCCCACTCTTCACACAGCTGGAACTGGAGGAGGCAGTCCTCTCCTTGAAAGCGAGGAAGGCTCCAGGTCCAGATGGTGTTCCAGCTGAGGTGTTGCGGCTCGTCTTTCACTATGGTCCTGACTTGCTGCTCAGCACATTCAACGCTTGCCTACGGGACGGGGTTTCCCGGTACGATAGAAGGTGTCGCGGCTCGTGCTGATCAGCAAGGGGAAGAGAAATTCCGGATCGCCGTCTACATACCGCCCATTATGCATGCTAGACACGGTTGGGAAAGTGCTAGAGAAACTCATCAAGGGAAGACTCACTGACGCGATTCGTGCTGCTGGGGACCTATCTCCTCGGCAGTACGGCTTTAGAGCAGGACGTTCTACCATTGATGCGATTGCAGAGCTGGTGAACGCGGTCTAAAAGGCAGAGGCATATAGTCACACCAAGCGACGGATCGTCCTGTTGGTGACACTCGACGTTAGGAATGCCTTCAACTCCGCTAGGTGGATGGATATTCTTGACACGCTAGAAAACTCTTTTCAAGTTTCAGAAGCCTGCTCTACAACACGACACAGGGCCAACGAGGGATGGAAATTACATCGGGTGTTGCCCAGGGATCTATCCCTGGTCCGGACCTGTGGAACGTGTCTTACGACGGGCTACTGAGGCTTGATATGGCAAATGAGTCGCGCTTGGTCGGCTATGCGGATGATGTTGCGGCTCTGGTTGCTGGACGCACCGTTGAACGAGGGCAACTTAGGCTAGGTATGCTAATGCACCGAGTGAGGGACTGGATGACTGCTCGTGGGCTGAGTTTAGCACTGGAGAAAACCGAAGTGGTCATCTTGACAAAAAAAAAGAGAATCCCTATAGTAAGGATGATCAGTATTGGAGACATACAAATCGAATCGAAGCCAGCGGTGAGGTACCTGGGGCTACTGATTGACTCGAAGATGAGTTTCTCTGAGCAAATCAGGGCAACGGCTGAGAAGGCTGCCTCGGGAATATCGGCTCTGAGTCGACTTATGACCACCGTAGGGGGACCCAGCCCATCAAGAAGACGCCTCTTGATGGGTGCTGTAGGGTCAGTGCTACTGTACGGAGCAGAGATATGGGGCGACGCTCTCAGCAAGGTGGTATACCGAAAACGTTTGGCACAGGTACAGAGAAGAGGAGCACTGAGATATGCATCCTCGTATCCAACAGTCTCCGACTCGGCGGTGAGAGTGATTGCAGGCGTGATACCTGTCGCCCTCCTTGCTAGAGAGTGCCGCGCTATTTACCTGCGCCGAAACGAGGATGCGAGGGAGATAGTTGTCCGCGAGGAGAGACAGCGCTCGCTCAACGATTGGCAGCAGTCTTGGGTGAATTGCACGAAGGGAAGGTGGACTGCGTGCCTCATCCCGGATGTGAGACCGTGGCTCAATCGAAGGCATGTTAAGACTGACTTCTATCTGACTCAGCTTTTGAGCGGGCACGGGTGTTTTCAGTCTTACCTGCACAAGATCGGTAAGTCACGGTCTCCCGATTGTCGGTTTTGCCCAGGAGAGGAGGACAATGCCTGTCACACATTTTTTGCGTGGGAGACAGGGAGACGGGAGAGCTCACTCCGGATAATATAGTTGCGGTGATGCTCGAATCGGTTGACAAATGGAACCAGGTGGCACATTATGCTCGGGCAGTCCTAAAATATAAAAGGGACTATCAGCAGCCCGGGGCGCTGGGGCTGGGGGATTGCTCTTTTGGCATTTCCTCTTCCGCTGTCCCCTCCCGCTAGGAAAGGGACTCCTCAGCTTGAAGGCGCCCCACGGCGTCCTAAAACGAGATCTGGCCCGAAGTAATGTGTCAAACGGTTTCAGGCTGGGTTCTCAGGTTGACAGGGGAGGTGTTTAGTGGGTAGTCCAGTCGCGCATGGAAATCCCACGCTCTGTGCATGAATAGCATTCACCTCCCTACCACAAAAAAAGGGAAAACATATGTTCACACATATAGAGGCACATAATCAAAATTTCACAAGTCCAAGTCAATTTAAGGTAATATTTGATTTGAGATCAACAAAACAGGCAATATGCACAAAAAGTTTGCAAATTTCAAATTACCAACTTAATTTCACTTCTAAATTAAATTTGATTGAATCTATTGACAAAAACAGAGCATTTTACTCTGTTTTATACATTTTCAAATATGTTAATACTTTACTCTACGACTTCTCCTTTGGCTGAAGTCTTCAATGACATCTTTAAAATCTATTTTGGATACCAAATCATTTGCTATGGAGAGCAGAGCCAGAGATGATAAGCGGTTCTGGGTCATTGTGTTTCTAAGATAGGTCTTGATGAGTTTCAATTTCGAAAAACTTCTTTCTGCTGATGCTACTGTGACCGGAATTGTGGCAATTATTCTTAGAGCGACGTAGATATTTGGATATATGTCCTTTAGATTGTTGAGTAGAATATACTTTAGAACGGAAAGTACATTGTCTGTTTCATCATCATAGACGAGTGTTAGCATTTTTATTTCTTCATGAAATTCTAGTGCGTCGATATCATAGTTGTCTCCGTCACTTGGTGTCATCTTTAGGTCTTTACAGTTATTCATCAGTTCTTCGTCACTTATACTGCAAAGTTTCTCAAGGTGGTACAGGAAACCAAAACTGTTTTCATAGGTTTTCAAAGCTGAAAATCTTGGTTTACAGCTTGTTTGAACTGCATCTACGATTGTTAAGAAGAAGTTTATTCTGAAGTTATCTTCAGGGGTTTGTTCAGGAACTTCGTCAGCTTGTTCGTAATCAAACAACCTTTTCTTGCGTCTCCTTCGTTGGGGCTTAAATGTTCTTGTAATGCCTGCTTCTTCCGCTACTTCCCTTGCCGACACTAATGCAGACTGAAAACCTTGATCCCCATACTCATCCAGCCACTTGACAAATGCTTCTAAGTGTTTGACAGCTACGTCCAGTTGCATATTTACACTTTGCCAAACTTTACTCATAGTATGAATTTTTACGAGAATGTCATACCATATTACGAGTGATACGAAAATTCGTAGGTTGAAATTTCGTTTTCCAATGACTGGCACTCATTTATCACTTAGGGTCGAAAGTGCATTACAAACATTAATGAACTGGTATCTTACAGCTTTCACATATTCGCTTCTACATTCCCATCTAGTCTCTGAAAGTGGTTAAAGTGATATGGTCACATGAGATTTCAAAATGCTCCATCTTTCACTAGAGCAAGAAAATATTGTATACAGTCTTTGTAAAATACCAAAAAATGTGGGGACAAGAAGAAGCAACGTTTCCTAAAACGAGGTTCCAGCTGTGGCATCCACAAGGAACATTGAATACCAGAGGGCTTAAGTTTAGAAGTCTTCGCTGTATGGCGCTTTTTTCTCCACGTATGTTGGCCCCGTTGTCGTAACCTTGACCCCTGCAGTCAGCAAAGGACAGTCCGAACTTTTTCAATTTGTTGATAATATATTCTGTCAACTTCTCTGCTGTAGTTTTGTCTACCGCCACAAATTGTAAAAAGTGATCTCTGCAGACTCTTGATTTGTTGTCCTCAAAAAGATGGACATTTGCTCAACTCTAGAAATATCTCGAGTGCAATCCAGAATTATGGAAAAATATTTGTTTATCTTTATTTTTTCAACAATTTAATTTCTGACATGTATTGCCATTACTTCAATAAGCTCATTTTGAGCAGTTTTGCTCAGGTAATGGTTTCAGGATATGGATACATCCGTAACTTGATGCAAGTGTTCTCGAAGGGTAGGGTCAAACCGTGCAATCAGCTTAACCATATCCAGGAAGTTTTCACTAGCGTTTTATGAAACCAAACTCTCTTCATGGCCTCGAAACGATAAATTGTGCCTGGCTAAAAACTGCACAATCGCCAGCAACCTTTCCAGGACATCTTTCCAGCGTTTTTGTTCTAAATCGACTTGAGTCTGAGTTTGAGAGTCAATGGTTTTTCCTGAAGACAGCCCCTTTTGAAAAGTTAACCATTTTATCATGCCTCTTTGTGGAATTTGCTGTTTTCATGGCTTTTTAGTGACTCTGATAAATTTTTCCAGTCATTTTCACCCGTAAAAGAGCCAAGAGCACTAACATTAGATTTTGAATGATCATGGAATAAACAGCAAGCAAAACAGAACACAACGTCTTTCAGTTCAGAATAGACTAACCAACGCCTATCTTGCTTTTCTCCATTTATAAGAAATTTTGTGTAGTGGGCATCATTTAAATGTCTTCGGTTAGTTAAAGGGTTTACATCTATTTCAAGTCGTACTGGCCCCTTTCTTAACTATGCTAGTTAGCTCTGAATGGGTCACTCCCATTAAAGTTATTCACTATGGAGGGCAAGCTGGTCTCTTCTACGTCAAAGTCTACACCGTCACCTTTTTCCATTGGCAAATGTGTGGTTGCACAAGTCTCTGACATTGTGGCCTCAGGAACTGACACACCATGTCTTCTGTCCCCGATATCAGATTGATTACTTGGTACTCCCACTTCCTCAGCAGAACATTTTATGTCTAATGTGATATCTGCTGAAACTCTCTCACTTGGAAGATTGGATGGTGTGAAATCATTCTTGATAGATGAGTGACTCGTTGACGATGATGATTGTTCGCTACCAGTATCATTGCATAGTTCAAGTTCCTTATTCACTGAGGTTGTGAAATATTTAGCCAACAATACACTTAGCTTCCTTTCTTCATCTTTGCGTTTTTCAACTTTCTTTCGTTTTGCACTACCAGGTTCATATTTTCTGCCAACGTCACGGTTGCGAGCGGCTATTGTAGATGTTTATAAACATACGCCGACTCACACAATTACTATCACTACTACATACGTAACTACTCAAACGCGAGAACAAAAGACTGGCGCGATGCGAACTAACTCTGCTCTCTACACTACTCAGTCGCATACGTGACACTGAGAGTGAACCGCCAATAGGTGTCTGTGTGTGTGGAGAAAGGGGTTGGGTGAGGAAGGTTGGTCACTGCACCGCTGTGACTCACCACCGACATACTCATGAATCACATCTCGTCTACATACAGTACCACAGCTAGAGCTACAGCTGCAATGTACCGCATTTGTAATTCATTTCGAATTCGACGAAAGTACTGATGCGATATAACGGCAATTAATAATTTCTTCGAAATTATACAAAATGTTTTGTATAATTTCGTTGATGGGCGGTACTCACTTGCGAATTTTGATTAATTCGTCCAAATTTAATGAATATCAAACCGAGACTGAATGCATAACTCTATTTAAAATATTTCAATCGAACAACCAAACGAATGAAGGTATTTTCGAGTTAAAATGATTAACAAGCATTATCGAAATTATTATATGTTAATTGATAACTGAAATAAGTGCGAAAAACTTTCATGAATAAAATTGAAGAAAATAAAAATTACGATTAAATCACCGTTAATACCAGGTTCTAAATTTATAACTCTGTATAAGTATTCGTGCTACAAATCTACTAAACTTAAGGTTCAATACAATTTATGAAAATCGTTATAGCTATAATAGTTATTATAGGGAATATTCTTGGTTTCTTACCGACTGACAGTTTTCGATTTACCACAGATTCCTTTATTTCTAGCACAGTAGAACGTAGCCCTACCTTTCTTTCAATTTCAATTGTTTACTTGAGTTGGGGAACGGCTCGGCACTTCTGAATCAGCTTCCTTTAGACCTCTGCGGCTCAAATTGAATATAGAATAAAAATATTCCATTCTATATTCAATTCGAGCTGTTTTAGGCCCAGGAGGGCCCTAAACAAGTAATAATAATAAATATCGGATTTTGGTTTTATTTAAGTATGTCACATTAATTCACTCTTTGCTTGCTTATTGGGCTGGTTTAAGAGGTCGCGCTTCTAACCAACCTGCATTTTTCGGTTAGATCCGGACCGCAGGACCCCGCTGACTCGCCCGGCCCATTTTCGTGGGACGGCTCGACCAAGAAGCTATTCCATCGCAGATAAAGGTGTACCTCGGCAGCGCTCTTGTGGACAAACGCACAAACCTAGATCCTTTGGACAAATGTACGATTTAGCCATGCTCTCTCTGCTCCTTATGGCAACTTCAACTGCGGCAGAGCGCCTTTTCTCCGACGCGGGTAGTGTTAAGTGCACAAAAAAGGAATAGGCTATCTCCTAAGAACCTCAACATTCTAGTTTTCCTGCGTTCGGTTAACCAGGAAGACTGGTTTGAATCTTAAAATTAGGGATGATTTTTGTAGTAATAATTTCTCACTGCGGACCTTTCGCCGGCGAAAAAACAATTGGTTAACCGTTCACCCGTGCAAAAATTAGTTTTCCAACCTTAGGCAGATGCTACCTGCAGCGTCACTAAAATTGAAGGCGAAATAATATCCACGTTCTACACGTCTCTCCAGGGGTTGTTCTATTTATTACTAGTGACGACCTTCAATATTTGACGGTTTATACCTGTTTTATTTACTTTTTTGTGACATCGGGCAGTATTCCGATTACTCCTTTAGGTTTGCTCTTTTCTGTTCTGCATGGTCACAGCAAATTTGAAATAGTCACACTTCCCTAGGAATCGATCAAAATTTTTTTTCGATTTTACAATTTATTAAACTATGCAACTAAACAAAATTCAACGACACATTACCGTAATACATAATCTTTAGGATAATCCATAATAGATGGGAACTTTTCAAGAGTTTCTTTCTCGATATGATCCAACCTCGTCGGTACCACTCGAAGTTGTCGAATTTGACTAGTGACATTTTCAAGAATCTCCGGCGGGACATTCCCGTCCTTAAACAAATGTAGCCTTTGCATCGTATAGCGCCGCTGTAAGTTCCCACGCATAGCGTTGTAGACAGCTTTCCACATTATCATCGTTGGGTCCTTTTCATGTAGCTCCCAAGCTAGCGTCCAACTGGCTCCCCCTGGGTAGCCTGTATGGTGGAAGTAAACTCGTTTCACCCATTCATCTCCGGGCAGGGCAATTTCACTAGTGTTAATACAAACGACATGATCACCACAATCATCTGAAATTAGATTCCTTGATAAGATCCAATGTGGATTAGAGACAAATTGATTTAGTAGTCCAAGCAAATGTTCAGGTTATATTGCTTACTTGAATGTGCTTTATTGACGACTAGAACACTTTCTGTACGGAATAAATCAGATATATTTCATGGCTGACAAACTTACTTGTAGGATGATATATGGGCTTGTGGAGTCCCATTAAATGCTTCCGGATAACTTCCGCTGACTGGAAGGGATTTTGCCAAGTGCAATCGTATATATGCCATGTCCTCGCGAAAGTTGCCCATTGCTAAACATTTGATGAAGATAAGTCTCAATTTCCGAACTGATGTAAAGTTACCTGAACTCTCTTAATAGCAGACATTAAAAATCCTACCAGGCTCGTCGCAACTCCAAAATAAATCTTTAAGGTTATCTGTCATCTGCGCTGTCTCTAGCAGCTGTCAATCTAAGGTGAATTGAACGTACTACTTTTATTTTTGACAATGTGATAATACAGTCCGATATAGCCTAGACACCTACCATATTATTCTTGATATTGTAGTTTGCTTAAATCATGTTAAAGCCACAGAGTTTTCGACATTTTCTACGTGCCCACAATTATCAAGGGCTTAATATTCGATTTGTTAAATCCTTCATGCCATACATCCATACATGCAAATTTATTGAGCTTTTGCGATTCTTTTGCAATTTTCAGAACCAAATATTTAGAGTGGAGGAATGATATCTGGAACAATCTCATATTCTTGGACCTCATTGAAAACTAGGCTTACAGTCTTTCTGATCATATACTATTGTGTTTTAGGCAAAGAATCCATTAATTTAGCTGATAAGTCAGAATCATATTTAACAGAAGATCATTGTTACATAACGACAATGAACACAGAAGAGCAAGATCCGAAAAAAGCATGGTCCTAGGATATTTTCGGTAAAACATATAGACCAGAGCGGATCTGTAAAATTACGACTACATCTGGCTGTTGAGCTAGATTTTAATTTTATAAAGTCCGTTTGATAGGTGGTGGGCTTTTTGGGGTTTTGTAAAATAATACCACCAAGCTCTATTAGAAATGCGTTCTGTTTGTTCGTCTGGCCGTCCGTCCATGTGACAACAAACTACATAAGCCAGAAACATAAAATTTTGTAAGTATGTGGCCGCCATTTATTGCGAAATTAAATGTACTATAAAGTTCTAGAACGAAATTATAACTTGTTAATTCTTGTTCGAGTCGCGACCAAAAAGAGAGAGAGAGAGCGGCTGATAGTCAATTGTCTCGTTGCCAGATGTGGGTTGCTTGATTTCGTCGAGACGATGTCAGCGCCACTCAGTTAAGAAAATGGCGTTCGCGATCGCCACAGCACCCCTTTCCAGAATGACGTCAAGTTGATGTTGGCTTTGACATCCAGCTGTAAGTTCTGAAGGAATGTCACGATGGTCCTCGCTGTCGTCTTTTGCAGTATACGCTGGTTGACATTGATAATGAAGACGTGATCGTTGATTCGTTTGACCACCTCGTGTGGTCCTGTATAGGGTGCCTCCAACGGCTGTCTGAATGCATCAACTCGCAGGAAGGCATGAGTGCATGTGTAGAGATCCTTGTATTGAAAAAGGCTTCTCTTTATGTGGTGAGCTGTTGGTGTCGGTTGATGGAGTTGCATGTGCTCACGAAATTTCTTGACAAAACAGGTGGGATCGGCTGGCACGCCTTCGTTTGTAAAAAAATTCTCCCGGAACATGTAGCTGTTCGGCGGGTGAAGCTCCCAAATCCTCCTTGAGTGATGTTCCCAATAGCATAGTTGGAATTTGTTCTATCCAGGGTATTGGCTGACCGCACATAAGAGCTGATTTGAAGGTTCGGTGCCATCGCTCAACAGCACCATTCAACGCAGGATGGTAGGGTGTTGTTCAAATTCGTTTCGTTCCAGTCAGATTGGTAAGAGCTCGAGAAAGTGCGCTCTCAAATTAAGCGCCTGGGTAGGTTGTCGACGTTTTGGGAGTTCCGAAACGCTCAACCCAGGCGTTGTAAAAAGGGTCGGTGACTGCGTCCGTAGTTTGTCTCTCATGGAGACTGCTTGTGGCCACCGTGAAAATCTGTCTACCATGGTGAGACAGTATCGATACCTGCTCACCAATGGCAGAATGACGACGTCGATGTAGACATGATCGAATCTTTCGGTCGGTACATTTATTGAGATGGGCTGGTTCCTATTGTGGCGTTGGATTTTCGACCGCTGACAGGAGATGCGGCTGCGGGTCCATCGTATTGTGTCCCTACACACACGAACGGAGATAGCGGCTCCGAGGGGGGACCCAATAAAACATGAGCAAATAAAAACATACAAAAGAGATAAAAAAATCCAAAAAAAGAAATAAAAAATAATAACAACGACGATGCAACCAGCGGTTGCAGCCACGATGTTAACCGTACATCGAGAGCGGTACTAACCATGACAAAAACGACGAATAACACAATAACAGTGAAGGCGGACGAAAAACGGAGATTAGCAGACAGTCGGGGTCAGACTGAGATTCCTGCGGCGTTCGGGTGCAGCAAAAAAATGATGCGAACGCCACAGGGTCCTATTAAGGAAAGCGGAAAACTCTGCCGGACGCTTCAGGTGTTCGAGCGGTGGAAGATAATATAAAGAGCATCGAAAATTCGATGGTCACTCCTGCGATCGTTACCGAAGTGACCGATGCAAAAGTCGCAAATCCCGACATAGTAAAGAAACATCCTGAAGCCAACGAGGAGATTACGGCACGAAAAGCAACTAGTGACCAGACAAATAAAGCGACGTTGTGCGATTGCACCGCCAACGTCGAAAATGTAGCGGAACGGAACGCGATAACCTCTCCCAAGGATGGTTGCAAGGTACAATTGCGGCCCAGCGAAACGAAGATGAAAGGTTACTCCGAAAAGCGGGAGATGTTCTGAATGCGACTTCCCAAAAATCAGCAGAGCAGCAAAGCTGGGGCTCCTTGAGCTAGAGGAGCTCCTAGATCGCATAGGGCACTATCGGACGAGTTAGTTAAGGGTGGAAGACGAACAGAAGGCTAAAGAGGCGCTTGGGGCGAAATTTAAAGGCGACATGCAGATAGCTCCACCATTAAACGTCAATAAAAGAATGGCGTCTAGCCCAATCGAAGAAAATCAGGATAAAAGAAGGAAGGAAGAGGTACTTGATGGGCGTGGAGCACCAGATCACGGGTTCCAGACAGTGCTTACAAAAGGAGCGAAGAAAGCCGCAAAGAAACTCCTTCAAAAAAAGCCAGAAAGTAAAGTTCGCACGGACGCCCAATCAGAAAAAGGGCCTCATACAAAACGGGAGAGGCGGAAGCCCCGACGAAGACCCCGGCAGCAGGCACTGTTCGTAAAGTCCCAAGATGGCCGACCCTACGTGGAGGTACTGCGTGACATCAAGGGAAACGTAAGGCCGAAGACACCAATACTACCATTAAAGTAGTGCGAACAACGCGGTGGGGCCACATACTGGTCGAATTCGGAGCAGAGGCCGGCATTAAGGAAGCATTCTGCGGCGCAGTAAAGAAAGTTGCACTTTAACTATAGCCTCCTTCGAACCAATGGCAACGATCGATATGAGACATTGACTGCGTCACGGACCTGGCCGAGGTAGAAGAGGCCATCAAAAGGGAGTTCCCTAGCGTGGGAAGGATCAAAGTGAGACTGACACCAGAAAACAATAGGGGACAACGCATGGTCACAGTTGACATGATCGAAAAGGATCTGTAGGATACGGCAAAGAGCAACGCCTCTACAATGTTTCAAATGCCTGGTTATGGTCACACCACCTAAGTATGCAAAGGACCCAATAGGAGCTCCCTATGTTACAAATGCGGTGAAATGGGACATAAAAGAAGAGAGTGTACGAAGGAGGCACACTGTATTCTTTGCAAGGGTACTGATCCAAAACCTGACTTTGGACACGTCTTGGGATCAAGAAAATGCCAGGTGTTCCAGGAAACCCTAGCCAAGGCATAATCAGAACTCCGATGGCCCGCATCCTGCAGCTAAACCTACACCGCAGTTCAACCACCCAAAATCTGCTTGAGCACTTTGCGAGGGACATGAAAGCCGACTTCTTGCTGCTGAGTCAGCAACACCCATAATAAAAGTCCTGCATTATGGTATTCTGACGAAACTGGTACTGCCGCCATCTGGGTTCGGAACAGTGACTTTCAAGCGGAGAGTTGTGGATGGGGGGATGGTTTCATGTGGGTTCGGTGCTCAGGGACCACCTTCTTTAGTGTGTACATAATGACTAACAAATCGATATCATCTTTCCAAGCCAAGCTTAATGCTCTGGAGGGCGCTGTCTCGAACGCAGAGGGCAAAGTGCTCGTTGGAGGCAATCGAATGGGGCATGCCTCAAACGGACCCGCGGGGAAAACAAATCTTGGAAATGGCGGCCAGGACAGTCCTCGTCGCACTAAACTCCGGAAAAACGCCGACTTTCCGCCGTATTGGCTGTGAGGGAACCATATTGGACGTGATATTCACCTCGGAGTCCTTAGTACGGAGGATACACAATTGGAAAGTATTCGAGGACTACTCAGACAGTGATCATCAGTGCATTCTGCTTGAGATAAGTGGTGTTGTCTCCCGACGTCTGTGTTCTTGGCTTTCTACAACTGGATGGAACATCGGAAGGATGGACGTCGAGAGGTTCGTCGAGGTGCTCACAGCAGGTGAGCCGCTGCAGGGAGCTTTGGAGGGGATGGAAGAACTGGCAGCTCAAGACGTGGTGAACTCAACTATGAACATCATTACGACTGCTTCTGCTCTTCTATGCCCTGTCGAAAAACTCGGCACGGCAAGCCTCCAGTATACTGACGAGGCATGCAATTGGGTGGCAGCATATAAGTTGGCCATGAAATACCTTCACAAATTGATCAACATAGCAAGGCTCGCTGCTGGCAAGACCTAGTGGACAATGTGAACAAGTATCCGTGGGGCCTTGGCTACAAGCTAGTTATGCGGAAGCTTGGTGCCCTACGGAAGCCTTGTATACATGACGCGGAAAAGATGGAGACGATAATGCGGGGACTCCTCCCTGCCCATCCCGTCCGTGTTGACGCTGTACATAGTGAAACAGCAGTCGAGTACCCACTCTTCACACAGCTGGAACTGGAGGAGGCAGTCCTCTTATTGAAAGCGAGGAAGGATCCAGGTCCAGATGGTGTTCCGGCTGAGGTATTGCGGCTCGTCTATCACCATTGTCCTGACTTGCTGCTCAGCACATTCAACGCTTCCCTACGGGACGGGGTTTTTCCGGTACGATGGAAGTTGGCGAGGCTCGTGCTGATCAGCAAGGGTAAGGGAAATCCCGAATCGCCGTCTGCATACTGCCCGTTATGCATGCTAGACACGGCTGGGAAAGTGCTAGAGAAACTCATCAAGGGAAGACTCACTGACGCGATTCGTGCTGCTGGGGATCTATCTCCTCAGCAGTATGGCTTTAGAGCAGGATTTTTTACGATTGATGACACAGGACCAACGAAGGGTGGAAGTTACATCGAGTGTTGCCCAGGGATCTATCCTTGGTCCGGACCTGTGGAACGTACCTTACGATGGACTACTGAGACTGGAGATGCCAGATGAGCCGCGCTTGGTTGGCTATGTGGAAAATGTTGCGGCTCTGGTCGCTGGACCTACCGTTGAACAGGCGCGACTTAGGCCAGATATGCTTATTTGCCGCAGGCTCAGTTTAGCACTGGAGAAAACCGAAGTGGTCATCTTGACAAAAAAGAGAATCCCTAGAGTAAGGATGATCAGTATTGGAGACATACGAATCGAATCAAAGCCATCGGTGAAGTACCTGGGGATACTGATCGACTCGCAGATGAGTTTCTCTGAGCAAATCAGGGCAACGGCTGAGAACGCTGCTTCGGGGATATCGGCTCTGAGTCGACTTATGGCCGATGTAGGGGGACCCAGCCCATCAAGAAAACGCCTCTTGATGAGTGCCGTAGGGTCAGTGCTACTGTACGGAGCAGAGGCATGGGGCGACACTCTCAGCAAGGAGGTATACCGAAAACGTTTGGCACAGGTACAGAGAAGAGGAGCACTGAGAATTGCATCTTCGTATCCCACAGTCTCTGATCCGGCGGTGAGAATTATTGCCGAAACAAGGATGCGAGGGAGATAGTTGCCCGCGAGGAGAGACAGTGCTCGCTCAACGATTGGCAGCAGTCTTGGGTCAATTGCACGAAGGGAATGTGGACTGCGTGCCTCATCCCGGAAGTGAGACCATGGCTAAATCGAAGGGATGGTGAGACTGACTTCTATCTGACCCAGTTTTTGAGCGGGCATGGGTGTTTTCAGTCTTACCTGCACAAGATTGGTAAGTCAAGTTCCTCCGATTGTCGGTTTTGCCCAGGAGAGGAGGACAATGCCTGCCACACATTTTTCGCGTGCACAAAATGGGTCATGCTGCAAAATAACCTCTACAGGGAGACGGGAGAGCTCACCGCGTATACTATAGTCGCGGTGATGCTCGAATCGGTTGATAAATGGAACCAGGTGGCACATTTTGTTCGGGCAGTCCTAAAATATAAAAGGGACTCACAGCAGCCGGGGGCACTGAGGCTGGGTGATCACTTTTCTGGCACTTCTTCTTCCCCTCTTCCCTCCCGTTAGGAAAAGGATCCCCTAGCTTGAAGGCGCCTCACGGCGTAACAAAACGAGACCTGACCCGAAGTTATGTGTCAAACGGTTCCAGGCTGGGTTCTCAGGTTGACAGGGGAAGTATTTAGTGTGTGTAATCCAGTCGCCTTCTCGCGAGTATGGGAGTCCCACACTCTGTGCATAAATGGACGTTTTATGAAGATCCCTGTATTCCTCTAAATGATGTACAAGTTGCCAATAACCAGCGTCATTTAGCTACAATGGCTTCTATATTGGCCTGATCATATTGCCTCATGGCAGCTGAAGCTGCATTTTCAGGGTTCCTCTGAGTATGCGTTCAGTTCCTATGTGTTCAATATAGACTCCGGCCGATAATTGAGTTATCATGACATTACAGCTTAATGATGGCACTGCGCAGAGAATTACCAACAAGGAGAAGAATAATTTGGGTGTTGATATCGAAGTTCGAAATTTCTTTGGAGTGGCTGAAAAGTATTCCGATCATGTGCCTCCGATTGGAGCTATTTTGGTTCGTTTCCGTTTTGTTGCCTGCGTAGTTGCTAAAAACGTGGTTGTTTGAGGAGATTGTTTTTGTGGTTCTGTTGGAGCATCAGGATTTGAGTTGGCAAATGGCAGACGACAAATCTTAGTGACGGGGCGTCTTGTTATTCTTCCGTGGAATTTAACAGAAGTGACGCGTACTTACCCGTCAAGTCTAGAGTGAACCTCCGTCAATCTTGCAAGTGGCCAGTGTGCTGATGAGAAATTGTCATTTTTCACGTGGGCGAGTTCTTCTGCTTGTAAGTTGGGCCGTATCGTCATCCATTTTGTAATCGACTAAGTTACTCGAGCTTCCATCCATCCCAGAAATGGCTAAAATGCTTATCAGATGAGATAGATGGTATTTCAAATAAATTGCATCCAGTTAGAAAGTGTCTCGGCTCAATGGCGGCGAGATCGGTGGCGTCGCTACTAACTTCACAAAGAGGACGTGAATTTAGACATGCTTTAATGGTCAATAGTGTTTGACCAATTGTTCGTACTAAGTGCCGCTTCACTGATTTCACCCCAGCTTCCCAGAGCCCACCGAAGTGTGGACTACCAGGAGGAATGAATTGCCATTGAATTTCTTAATTCAAAAGAAACTCTCGGCAATGTTTCCTAGCTTCTCTGAAAGTTTCCTTCAATTGTTTTTCGCTGCCTTGCAAATTGGTTCCACTATCACTATAAATGGCGTGGCATTTTCCTCTTCGAGCAATAAACCTGCGGATTGCTGCAATGCATGCCACTGCGGAGAGGTCACTCACTGCTTCACGATAGAAGGCCTGGGTAGATAAGCATACAAATACGGCGATGTGGGCTTTCGATGTTTTTGATCCACGTCCACCATTCCATTTTATCGCTATGAGCCCGGTCTAGCCCAATCCTGTCTGGGAGAATAGTTTTTATATTTGGAATCTAAGAGGTGGTAGTTGTCCCATTAATTGCTTTTCGGAACGTGCTGTAGATCTGAAGCATGTGAAGCATTCATGCAATACGTTTTTGACAAACGACTGCGCATTGGTAATCCAGTACCGTTGACGAATGGTTGCCAATGCTAATATTGCGTTCCTCCATGTAGAGTTGTTAGATGAGCCTGTCGAACGAAGAGTTTAGCGAAAGAAACTCGTGGTAGTATTGCTGGATATTTTCCGTTTTTGCTGAGTGGAGCGTAGTGCAACCTCCCACTTACCCTGAGAGTTCCCAGTGTGTCAATGTGCGGAGTTAAAGATTCTATCTAGAATTGTTTGATAATTCGATCTTTTTGCGTAGTGCGCGTAGTTCTGGTGCAAAGGCGGGCTGTTGAGGAAGGTGTATGCATATCAGTTTAGCGTCTTGCGTCTCTTTGAGAGTTAACGGCCCTAGACGTTTGTTGTTTGGATGAGATGCGTTGTCAATAATTTGTTCTTTATACGCCATCATCTTGAGCAACTTAGGTAGCGATGAGTACTTGTTGAATGTTTCTGGCTCTGGACTGGGCTCAGTGGCTGCCATACTAAATGAGCGTGCTTCGTTTCGTATCGCTTTCTGTTCAATTGCTGATAGTGCTAGGCTAGTCATTATAGGTATATCTGTGTTTTTGAGCCATTCTGGCCCGTTCCACCAAAGGGACGAGTGCAGCAATTATTCCGGACGTATTCCTCTTGACCAAGTCAGCAGGATGTTATGTAGTCACATGGTGCCACTTTTCCGCTGTGGAAACATCATGAATGACGTTTACTCGATTGGCAGCAAAAACTTTTCATGTTGCTGCTGGCTTTTGGAGCCAAGCCAACATTATTTTTGAGTCGGACCAAAAAAAACGTTTTTGCGCTAGTCCAAGTACATGTGCTTCATTATTTCTGGCAACAAGACTACTCCGCACAGTTCAAGTCGTGCAACGGAGAGTTTCGGAATGGAGAGCTTTTTTGGAGCGATACGAGCTTTTGCGGTCAGTAAGCTGGTAGATACGCCTCCATCTGGGTCCAGGACGCGTAGGTAGATAGCGCATGAAAAAGCTAGTTTTGATGCGCTGCAGAACCCATGTAATTCTATGGTTGTGCTGCTTGTGAAACTGATCCACCTCGAGGTCTTGAGCTGTTCGAGTAATGAGAGCTGGCTATGTGTTTCAAGCCAGTCTTTCGCTTCCCTGTTGCCATAAGTTTTGCCTGGTGCCTGGTACTCTTTCTGTCGTTTAGGATGATCAGCGAGGCGCTGCTCTAACTGGTGAAATCTGATGTGTGGTGGGTGTAGAGATTCCTTCAGGTCATTACTACGATTGAGGTTGTCTTGCAAGGTAACATCACTTTATATGCCTCTTCGGTCGCTACCAATGTAATGGAGTTAGCGTTGGTTTGCGAGCTGCCAGTCCATTTAAAAAGAAACCCAACCTAGTTTCGTGGTTTGTGCGCAAGAGTTCCCTGGAGTTAAACCATATTCTAAGATGCTGCTATTGCTAGTAGCTGTATGCAGGACGATTGAAGTCGAGTCCGCTAATTTCAGCTTCTTGATATAGGTGGGCAGAACTATGTTTATGCTGGTTCTAGGCAAGATTGCTATTGTTTTTGGGATGATCAGAGCTGAAAATTGTAACAGATTGGTTGATTTCCCACTTCTGAGGGTAACATTCATGCTTCCCCGTGTAGTTCTGAGGGTAACATTCGTGATTCCCCGTGTAGTAACAGCCTCTGAGCATCCAATACTTCCAATCGATAATATTGAATAGCTGCGCTGCAGGCCCAGTAGCTGGACAGCAGACTCTGTTATAAATGGACGTTGTGAGCCAATGTCCAATAATACTCGCAGCGTCACGGTTTGATTTTCGCTGGTTTTGACTGACATTAATGCGGTTGCAAGCAGTATCTGTGGGCTGCACAACATTGCTGGTGTACTTGTGTCTGTATGGTGACTTATATCGAAGAAGGTTCTTCTGATGAGCTTGGTTTTAGCCCTTTGACATCTATTGTATGCTATAGAGTGTTATGTCGTTTAGGGCAAAGCTTACAAGTTTTCTTCGGCTGACGTTGTTTCACTGCATGCTTGTCGAATAAACAGTTGAAACAGGAGCGTGATTTTTTGACCAACTCCCGCCTTGCATCTACTGTTGCTTTTTAGAACTGCTCGCATTCGAACAGACGGTGTTGCTCGTTGCACATGGCGCATCAAACTGTCGAAACATGAGTAGTATGCCTGGCCACTTTTTCTGCGGTTTCACCTCTGAGCATGGTTTTATTGGAGTTAATGTTTCGGACATTGTAAATCTTTGCGTGAGGAAAATAATGAATTGCTTAAGAGTTGGAACGTCTTTGCTTTCGCTGATCGCTTTCTGCCATTCAGCTCTTGAATCTTTGTCTAGCTTGCCGTTGAGCATGAACACGATAGCAAAGTCGAAGCCGTCAATGTTGAGTGTTTTGAGACTTGCTGTTATCGTGATAACCATCTCCCGTAACCCAGCCGCGTACTTCCCATGGTAGAGACCAGCATTCTACCAATGCTGCATGAGCTCTTGGGCTATAATCTTCATGTTGTCGTACCGATCGCATGAAAATGACCATTCAGTTTCATAATTATCACCTACAATTGTCAAGTGGCCTACCAATTTTGATGCTTTGGGCTGGCGGGTATGATGGTTTGGACCTAGTTGCTTGCACGGTAGCGCCAAGGTGACACTCATGTCTGAACGGCTCCAATTCAACTATCATACCGTCTCCGTCCTGGTACAACCTTGGCAGGCCTCAGAGTACGTTCGAAGTTCGCACTTTGGGTTGGTGGTGTATGTTTGGTTGAGACGAACTCCCGACTAGCGCTGGTCTGGCTCTGAGCACTTGTCCCCAGAAAGGTTTGTGCCAACCCTCACATGGCCTCCCTGTTTTGCAAAGATAACCATGGGACCAAAAAGATGACTACACACACGAACAGATATAGCGGCTCAAAGGGGGGATCCAAAAAAACTGCAGCAACAAAAAACCCTAAAAAAGATTTAAAAAAAGTAAGCAGAACTAAGAACAACGATGACGTAACCAGCGTCTGCAGCCACGATGTAAACATGTTGATTATAATGACAGTGAAGGCGGACAAAAAAACGGAGATTAAGAGACAGTCTTGTCCAAGCTGAGATTCCTGTGGCGTTCGGGCGCAGCAAAAAAATGATGCAAATGCCAGAATGTCCATAAAAACTCTGCAGGATGCGCCAAATGTTTGAGCAGTGGAGGAACATATAGAAAACCTTGAGAATTCGATGGTTACTGCTGCGATCGTTACCGAAGTGACTGAAGCAATTGTCGGAAACCCCGATATGATAACGAAGTATCCTGAAGTCCATGAAGAAATTACGGCAGGAAAAGACAGTAGTGGCCAGACAAATAAAGCAAATTTGTGTGATTTCATTGCCAACGTCGAAAATGTGGCGGAAGTACTGTACTCGGAAACGGAAGCCGATAACCTCTCCCAAGAACAATAGTCGCAAAGCACAATTGCCGCCCAGCGACACGAAGAAGAGAGGCTTTTCTGAAAAGCGGGAGATGTTCTGAAAAGAAAACAATCTGCATGCGACTCGCCTAAAAGCAAAAAAGCAGTAAAGATTGGGTTCCTTGAGCAAGAGCAGCTCCTAGACCGCATAGGACATTACCGGAGGAGCTGGTTAAAAGCTAAAGAGGACCAGAAGGCCGAAGAAAAGCAGAAGGCTAAAGAAGCGCTGGGCGCTAATAGCTCCACCATCAAAAACCAATAAAAGAATGGTGTCTAGCCCAATCACATGAGATCAGGATAAAAGAAGGAAGGATGAGGCACTTGATGGGCACAGAGTACTAGATCAGGAGTTCCAGATAGTGGCAACATAAGGAGCAAAGAAACTCCTTCAAAAAGTGTCAGAAAATTAAGTTCACACGCATGCCAAACAATAAAAAAGACCTGATGCAAAACAGGAGAGAAAGAAGCCCCAGCGAAGACCCCGGCAGCAGGCACTGCTCGTAAAATCCTAAGATGGTCGATCCTACGCGGAGTTGCTGCGGGATATTAAAACATTGCCATTAAAGCAGCATGATCAACGTGATTGGACAACATACTGATCGAATTCGGAGCAGAGGCCAACAATCGGAAAGCATTCTGCGACGCAGTAAAGAAAATCCTCGGCAAAGCGCAACTATTGCCTCGCTCGAGCCGATGGCAACGATCGAAATAAGAAACATTGACTGCGTCACAGATCTGGCCGAGGTACAGGAGACCGTCAAAAGGGATTTCCCTTGCGTGGGTAGGATATAAGCGAGGCTGACACCAGAAAACCATATGGGACAACGCATGGCCATAATCGACTTGATCGAAACGGACACCGAACAATTTCTGTATAAGGGCAAAGTAAGAATAGGATGGGTTGTCTGTACGATACGGCGAAGAGCAGTGCCTCTTCAATGTTTCAAATGCCTTGGCTATGGTCGCACCACACAAGTATGCAAAGGAACCGATTGGAGTTCCCTATGTTACAAATGCGGTAAAATGGGACATGGAATAAAAGATTATACGTTGGAGACACACTGTATTCTTTGCAAGGATGCTGATCCACGACAAGATTTTGGACACGCCTTGGGATCAGGAAAATGTCAGGTTTTCCAGGAAGCCCTAGCCAAGGCAAAATCACAACAGCGATGACTTGTATCCTACAGGTAAGCCTGCACCGCGATTCAACCGCCCAAAATCTGCTCAAGCAATTTGCAAGGGATATGAAAGCCAACTTTAAGCTGCTGATTGAGCAACATCAAGATCATGGTATCCTGATGAAACTGGTACTGCTGCTATCTGGGTTCGGAACAGTGATGTTCAGGTGGAGATTTGTGGACGGGGGATGGTTTTGTGTGTGTTCGGTCCTCAGGGACCACCATCTTTAGTGTGTACCTAAAGCTGAACGAATCAATATTATCTTTCTGAGCCAAGCTTAATGCTTTGGAGTGCGCTGTCTTGAACGCAGACGGCAACGTGCTCTATGTGGTAGACTTCAACGCTAAAGTAATTGCGGGGAAAACGTATCCTGGAAATGGCGGCCAGGGCGGCATTCGTCATACTAAACACCGGAAATACGCCGATTTTCGCCGTATTGGCTGTGAAGGAACCATACTGGACATGACATTCGCCTCAGAGTCCTTAGTACAGAGGATGCACAATTGGAAAGTATTCGAGGACTACTCAGACAGTGATCATCAGTGCATTCTGCTTGAGATCAGTGATGTTGTCTCCCGACGCCTGTGCTCTCGGTTTTCTACAACTGGATGGAACATCGGAAGGATGGACGTCGAGAGGTTCGTCGAGGTGCTCACAGCAGGTGAGCCGCTGCAGGGGGCTTCAGAGGGGACGGAAGAATTGGCAGCTCAAGACGTGGTGAACTCAACTGTGAGCATCATTACGACTGCTTGCAAAACTTCTATGCCCCGTCGAAAACCCCGGCACGGCCAACCCCCAGTGTACTGGTGGTCAACTGAAATCGCTGAAAAGCGAAGGGAGTGTCACAAGCTTCGACGTGAGGCTCAACGGGCACGGAACCGTGACGAGGCATGCAACCGGGTGGCAGCATATAAGTTGGCCAGGAAATGCCTTCGCAAATTGATCAACAATAGTAAGGCTCGCTGCTGGCAAGACTTAGTGGACAATATGAACAAGGATCCGAGGGGCCTTGGATACAACTAGTTATGCGGAAGCTTGGTGCCCTACGAAAACCTTGTATGCATGATGCAGAAAAGATAGGCGAGATAGTGCGGGCACCTTTCCCCACCCATCCCTTTTAGTTGACGCTGTCCATGGTGAAACAGCAGTCGAGTGTCCACTCTTCACACAGCCGGAACTGGAAGAGGCAGTCCTTTCACTGAAAGCGAGAAGGACTCCAAATTCAGATTGTGTTCCAGCTGAGCAGTTGCAGCTTGTATATCACCATTGTCCTGAGTTGGTGCTCAGCACATTCAACGCTTGCCTACAAGACGGCGTTTTTTTGTTACGATGGAAATGGCGAGACTTGTGTGGATTAGCAAGGAGAAGGCAAATTCCGGATTGCGGTCTGCATGCCGCTTGTTATGCATGCTAGACACTGCTGGAAAAGTGGTAGAGAAACTCATCAAGGGAAGACTCACTGACGCGATTCGTGCTGCTGGGGACCTATCTCCTCGGCAGAATGGCTTTAGAGCAGGACATTATACTATTGATGCGATTGCTGAGGTGGTGAGCATGGTCCATAAGGCAGAGGTATATAGCCAAGCGACGGATCGTCCTGTTGTTGACACTCGACGCCAGGAATGCATTCAACTCCGCTAGATGCATGGATATTCTGGATGCGCTGGAAAACCTTTTCAGATTCTAAAATATCTGATGCGGCTTTTGAGGGACTACCTGAAGGATCAAAGCCTGCTCTACGACGCGACACAGGGCCAACCAAGGATGGAAGTTACATCTCGTGCTGCTCAGGGATCTATTCTTGGTCCAGACCTGTCGACCGTGTCTTGAGATGGGCTACTGAGACTTGACGTGCCACATGAGTCGCGCTTGGTCTGCTATGCGGATGATGTTGCGGCTCTAGTCGCTGGACGCACCGTTAAACAAGCGCAACTAGGTTAGGTATGCTAATGTGCCACTTTTAGCACAGGAGAAAGCTGAAGTGGTCGTCTTGACAAAAACGATAATCCCTAGAGTAAGGTTGATTAGTATTAGAGACATACTAATCGAATCGAGACCAGCGGTGAAGTACGTGGGGCTACTGAGCAAATCAGGGCAACGGCTGAGAAAGTTGCATCGGGAATATCGGCGCTGAAATGACTTATGGCCAGCGTAGGGGGACCCAGCCCACCAAGAAGATGCCTCTTGATGAGTGCTGTATGCTCAGTGCCATTGTACGAGCAGAAGTATGGGGCGACGCTCTCAGTAAGGAGGTATACCGAAAACGCTTGGCACGGGTACAGAGAAGAGGTTCTGCGTATCCGACAGTTTTTGATTCGGTAGTGAGAGTTATTGCAGGCGTGATACCTGTTGCCCTCCTTGCTAGAGAATGCGGCACAATTTACCTGCATCGAAACGAGGATGCGAGGGAGATGGTGGTCAACGAGGAGCAGTCTTGGGTGAATTGCATGAAGGGGAGGTGGACTGCGCGCCTCATCCCGGATGTGAGACCGTGACTAAATCGAAAGCATGGTAATCTGATCTATCTGACCCAGCTTTTTAAGCGGGCATGGGTATTTTCAGTCTTATCTGCACAAGATTGGTGAGTGATGGTCCCCCGATTACCTGTTTTGCCCAGGAGAGGAAGACAATGCCTGCCACAATTTTTTTTCGTGCAAAAAATGTTACAGGCTGCGAAGGGACTTTTACAGGGAGATGAGAAAGCTCACCCCAGATAATAGTTCTGGTGATGCTTGAACCGGCTGACGAATGGAGCCAGGTAGCACATTATTTTCGGGCAGTCCTAAACGATAATAGGGACTCATGGCACTTGGGGGCGTTGGAGCTGAGGGATCGCTTGTCTGGCACTTCCTTTTCCCCTCTGTCCTCCCGCTAGAAGAGGGATCCGCAAGCTTGAAGGCGCCTCACAGCGTAACAATACGAGACCTGGCCTGAAGTAATGTGTCAAACGGTCCCAGGCTGGGTTCTCGGGTTGACAGGGGAGGTGTTTAGTGGGTAGCCCAGTCGCCGTCTTGCGAGCATGGGAGTCCGAAACTCAGTGGGTAAACGGCATTCACCTCCCAAACACAAAAAAAAGTGCATTGCTAACTATGAAAAATTCTTTCCTTTCCAGTAGTTAGAGTTTTTCAGAAGTAAATCGAAACGAAAGTAAGTATGCGGTGAGAAGGAGGGTTTTATTATAAAGCCATGGATGATCGGTTAGCTAGGCTTGGGTATGCGGTGCCATAACTTTTGTTTGACATCTTAAGTTTGCGTGGAATATTTCGGTTGGCATTTGAGTAGCTTATTTCTAGCACCATGTCGGTATTTAGCTCGGGAATGCGCGAATTCGATGTTGATTGGCAGCCTAGAAAAGTCAGCGGTAAAGCAATGACGAAATTGTTCTTCGGAAAACGGTTGAACGCGTTTTAAACGGCCATTTGAATTGGTTGCAGAAGAGTGTAATTGCGCTTAGTGTACTTGCGTAAGACTTCCGACCGAAATTCCTTTTCGAAATAGCTAGCCTGCTAGCAGCCACCTCAGAGTAAGCTAAGGTTGGCTGGGTCCGTTGACCTGTAGGATACAGTTCATTGACACATAGCGAGACTTCACGTCTTTAACCGATGAGAGGTCGGTTTAGATTTCCTTCAGGAAATCTTGGACGAACGTGGTAAAATCATTACAGTAAATGTGATGTTTATTATATTAGATTTAGGGATGAGGTTTAACGTTTGGATTAGGAATATTGTGATAGCATCATATATAGTAGAATAGGATAAAGTTTTTTGATTGAATTCAGTCACCGTATCCGACACTATAAGCAGTCCCAGTACGCCAAAGCATGTTCCACAATTTGCACGACGTCATTGAAATAATACCATAATTTGATCCAACGTTAAGCACATCACTGACGGCGCAACAATTTGTTCATAATGTGAAATCACTAGCATCCATATATTCATGGGATGAAAACATTGTTCTGTTTGCAGTGCAAACGAAAGTTCGAGGGCCAGCAAAATTGTGGCTAGATTCAAGAAGCGGTATTTTCAAAAGCATCGATGAATTTGCAAGCTCTTTAGAAGAGGAGTTCGAGTCTACCTGAAATGAAGCCGAGGTACATCTTCGTATGATGGTAAACGTTTGACGTTCAAATGAGCTATATGTGGATTAGTGACGCAGCCATTATAAGATATATGCTTGCAGGTTTAAACGACTTTCAAATGCAAACCGCTATTGCGTGCTTTACGTTCAAAACAACTAAGGACTTTTTGTGTTGCCATAAAACTTATTTAACAAACCAAAGTAAGATAAACATACTGTTCACCCGCAAATCACATAGTGAAATAAATAGTGTAAGCCCGATGAACGTGAGCTCTTTGTCAAAGAAAATATTTAATAAGTCTGTGTCGGGAGCGACGACTGTTGCCGATACAAATGACGTATCAAAGCATGTTTGTTATAATTGTTATAAACCGGGACACGCTTCCGTGAACTGTTCTTTGCCGCTACGACAACCTCGATATGTTACATGCCGAAAGACGGGACACAGTGTGGATACATGCATAAGTCGGGATGAACCGGAATATGTGAATAACGCGAATATTCGTCATTTCAACTATTCCGTACAAAACCAAATAGTGAAAAACATTCAGATGGATGGAAAAATGTTGGACGCGTTTAAAGATTCGGGTAGTAATCGATCTCTCGTGCAAGAATCATACGTGTACAACTTAATAAAGTGTCCGAACGGATTCGCAGGTGGATGCTTAGAATATATTTACTAGCAAAATAATAGTGACATTAAAAATAGACGATACAATCGTACGCGTGGACCTATATGTTGTAGCCGATCACCTCAGACCAAATAGTTTGCTTTTGGGATTGGATGCATTGAATGGAGTTTCACCTCGATTAATTATTGAAAATGGCGCGTGCCACGTTGAAAGTAAATGTCCTGAAATACCCGACATGGAAAGTAATATATTTCAGTAGACATTGCACCGATGCTGAAACGAAGTACAGTAGCCAAGAATAAGAGATACTGGCAATCGTTGAAGCGTTAGGTCGATTCCGATTTTATTTGATTTCCAAGTGGTGTTCGATTGTAATGCAATATCGATGATGAAGTTGACCATTTCACTTTACAATCGAATCGCTCGATGGTGGCTCAAACTCCAAGAATTCGACTTTGATGTGGTACATCGAGCTGGAAACAATATGAACCATGTCGATGCATTAAATCGTCGACCACACGAACAACCGCAAGAACCGACAACAATAGCAGATAAAGTGTTACTGATACAAAAACCTGATCAGAGGCACTGGTTGATATCATTACTGCGACAGGACCCGAAACTAAAGAAAATTATGGATATAATTGATGGAGTATGTTAATCAGCTCAATTTGCCCAATTAAAGTACGATTACACTCATAAGAATGGAAGATTGATGCGAAAAGTAAATGGGGATTTTAAATTTGTCGTACCATCAGCCGTCCGTTGGAGACTAGTAAAAAGTTGTCATGACGACGGTCCACAGGATACAAGAACTGTTCTGGTTACGTGAAGCCGTACATTGCTTCATGTCCGGAATGTTGTCTCAATAACGTACCAGCTGGAAAAACCGAAGGTCGCTTGTTTTATGAACAGGTTGAACCTATACCTTTTAGGGTATTGCATGTTGATCACTTAGGACCATTTTCTAAGAGTAACAAAGTTAATCTATACATAATCGCAGCAACGGACCCTTTCAGTAAATTCACAATGGTTCGAGCCACGAGAGCAGCTAACAGTTGACCAGTAGTTACCATGTTGAGGGATATTACGTCATACTTTGGATTACCAATCCGTAGTATAAGCGATCGAACGTCGGCATTTACATCGAAAGAATTCGATGATTACTGCGCAACATATGATATTCATCACGTGAAGGTGCCTGTGCGAGCTCCACGTGCTACAATGATCGATGACGGATTGTAAAAAATGAAACGAGCTTCTACCGAGTTTGAATCGGATTCACACCCAATCAGATAGTTTTTGATTTCCGTTTGAGGGATGTAACAGCGAGCCGTATCATCCAAGCACTACAGGACGATACGGGTGACAATAATCAACTGTCGATAAGCGAAAATCAGCAGGAGGCTGCACAGCGTATTATGACCGAAAAAACGATGGAAAATAAGATTCGACGAGAAACATAAGACTCCTGTTCCCTACGAAGAAAGCGATTTAGTGGCTATACAGAACATACCAATAGCAACCGGGGAGTCCCATAAATTGGAGCCAAAGTATCGAGGGCCATATGAAGTGGCCAATGTTTTGAAAAATGATCGCTATGCTATCAAAAGCCTCGAGGATGATCAGAAACCAAAATTCAGTTCCGTGTTCACGAGTGATAAAATGAAACCATGGTGCCGACTCAGCCCAGATTTGGATACCTACGACTTTAATGACGATGACGAATACTACGAAGAAATCGGGCCGATTTTAGGCCAGGAGGGCCGAGCTCTCAACTCCAACTTGGCAACACCGTAGCGAAGTACTCAGTTAGTCGAGTCAAACCAAGCAAGCAGTTGGTAGGAACAACGTTTCCTATGATATGATGGTAAAAGATATTTTTAACGTGAATTTGTAAAGGATAGTAAATATTGATTACTGAAACAAAGCGATGCTATCTTTTAATTAAAGCAATTGCCTAACATCCACAGTTTTTTCATTCCTGACACATATCAGGTCTTAAAGTTGCATTATCCACAACGTTGTGTGCAGAAGAATGGAAAGAACAATCAAGTATCTCCCTAACAATTAGACTTCGAGCCGAAAAATCACACGGAAGTACAATAGAATGGATATTAAGGCAACAAATAGCTTAGATGTTGAAATTCACTCAACTTTATTGATAATAGTAGATTTCTCAATTTTACGCTTTGTAAAATAAAATCGCTACGGTGCCTTTAAACTCAATGAAATTCTATACTTAGATCTTCAATGATGAGACTTTTCCTAAATTTTTCAAAAGAATCGACAACAGTCATTTCGTTCCATCGATGCAAACACTACGGTTTTGTCATCTTTACGACTTAATTAATCAATGATATCCGTAACGTAAAAACCAAATGACAGTCCCTTTAATAAATAGAATATGTGTAAGTTTGCGTGGATTTTCTTCAATTTACCATACAGTGGCGGACAAAAGTCTACGACAACTCCTTATATTTAGATCCTGGTTAATTGGAAGCTTTAATAAAAAATCCATTGGTATGCATTTTTCAGTAACGTAAATATATTAATAAAAAACACAAAGACAAAAACATTTCACAACAAACTTAAGGAGAAATTCGTAAAAACATAAAAAAATTAATGGACAAAAGTCAACGACAGTCAGTGGTGGCTGACGTACACAAAATATTTTCAACTAAACGTATTGGAATTTTTAAAAATTTTGCTAGCTTAATATTTGGTTCTACCCCTTTTTGCATCAATTACTGCTTGCAGTCTGCGGGGCATAGAGGCGACTAAATTACCAGTGTCTGCAGATGTGATTTTCTCCCATTCTGTAACAAGCGCTTCCTTCAACAAATTTTTATTTTTAATGCGACATTTTTAAGTTTTCCGTTCTAAAAGCTCCGATACATGCTCCGTTGGGTTTAAATCCGGACTTTGCGGAGGCATATTAAGTTGCCTGGGAGCGTTGTACAGCAACCAGTTCTTGACGAAAAGTGCTGTGTGTTTTAGTCTTGTAGGAAAACCCATCTCGCTCCAAGACACAACTTCTCCACTGATGGCTTCAAATGTTGTTCTAAGAGGTTCTTGTAAACAATGCGGTCCATCGTACTTTCAACAAAAGCTAATCTGTCAACCCCAGATGCAGTGATGGCTCCACAAACCATCACATTACCTCCACCGTGCTTGACAGTAGGAATCAAATTTTTGGTGTCTAAAGCCGTGTTCTTTTTCCTCCATACTTTACTGCGATCATCACTTCCGAAAATGTTGAACTTGGACTTATTGGTGAAAAGGACGCAATTCCAAAAATTATTGTCCTTGCCAATATGGGCCATGGCGAACTGTATGCGTAGAAGGCGGTTTTTGGCGGGTATAAATGGCTTTTTACGTGGGGTTCTGCTTTGAAACCCATTAATATTTAATGCTCTCGTGATGGTTCTAGAATGGATATCCTTTTTCCTTTCCATAGCCACTTGTTTCGCCAAATCTGGAGCACTTATTTTGAAACTAATTTCTCTGCGCGACAACTTTTTCGGTCGGCCAGTTCGCGGCTTATTTTCAATGAAACCACTGTTTTCAAAGTTTTTGATTATTGTATAAGTTAAGGTAACAATCTACGAGTCTAAAAATGTAACGCGATCCAGCCACATGCCAGTTAACAAACACCTCACCTGGCCATGAGACATGAAATCATGATGACACCAAGTCTAGACACCTGTCTCATATTCGATCGTCAGGAATGTGCTGATTCTTTGCTCTAGCATAAGTAAGAATTTAGAATCTAGTTTTACTTTTAACTGAACCTCTGTTAGCAACGGTCGAAAAATAAAATTTATATTTTTATAAAAAAACGTTAAGACTTAATTATTGGCACCCAACGTGGGGCCCTAACATAACCGTACGCACGAAAGTAAAACATACGAGCGAAATAAACGCAATCTCCAGTGAACAGATCTACGAAAGTATTCACGCGAAAATCAAAGTAAACGCGAGATACGAACGTGATTTGTAGCAGAAAGAAATTCGCGAGCGGGATACGAAAGGGGTTCCGGACAACAGGGTTCCGGACAACAGGGAGGAAACGAGGCCCCCAAGTAGCCAACGCGCAAAAAGGAGCAATGAAGGATTGCAGCCGCCTCCCTTATCATGTATACTTTAGTAGTGTTATTGTAAGTTCTTTAGAATATTAAGTTAGTTGGTTTTGAATTAGAAAGCTGAGCTTTATTCATATAAATTTCATTATATTCGCATATACTTGTATTTCAATGCATATTATTTTCAGGAAAATTTTTAAATAGATTTACAATTTTTTTTCTTTTGATAAACACTTCGCAAAAAATTGAAACGTATATTGCGGTGTTAAAATCAAAGCTTATATTGTGGTGTTAAAGTGAGAGTGTAGTGTTGATTGATAGACTGAGAAAATTTTTGATAAGCCTTCTTAAAAAACGAAACTCGTATTGTGGTGTTGTAAGTGTGGTATCGATTGGTAATGGCGTGACAGGAGAACCTCATTCGACCAGCAATACTAGAGTTCGGAAACTATCCCGAGGAACAGGATGTTCCGAAGGGTGCCCATACTGCAGCGGCCTCTCAAAGAGCAGTGGCACCTAACCCGAACGTGCCGAGGCATTTGGAGGCTGTAATAGAAGGAGTAATTGCACGACAGTGCCCTAGAATCCTACCCGGATTGCAATATCCCGATCTGGATCCTACTTTGGAAATGGATCAGGGAATAGAGGAGAGATATAGGGGTAATCTTGAAGAAATGAGCAAGATTCCTGATATGGTGAAAACCCTTAGAGAGTTCTCAGTGTAGCCTGGAGAATTCATCTCCTGGAGGGAGAGCGTAGAAAGGGTTCTGCAAATTTATGAAAATTTGCGTGGGACCCCAATATATTACGGAATTCTCAACGTAATTAGAAATAAAATTGTAGGACAAGCAAATATGGAGCTTGAGTCCTACAACACCCCATTGAATTGGGTAAGGATTTCCCGCTGCCTGACTCTCCATTATGCCGATAAACGGAATATTAGCACATTGGAGTACCAGATGAATGCGCTGGTGTAGGGGAATAATAAAGTTCAAGAATTTTGCCATTTGGTATACCAGAACCTCTTCTTAATTCTAAATAGAGTTTCCAGTATGGAAATGGAATCGGGAGCTAGAGATGTCCTTACTCGCAGCTATCGTGATATGGCTCTCGGTACTTTTATTAGGGGACTGCGCGGTGACTTATCCGATCAATTAAGTATGAAGGAGCCAGCTACTTTACCGCAGGCTCTTCATCTATACCTGAAGATGGAGAACATGAGATATCGCAAACAAGCTGTGCATAGCGGGCAACAAAGTTTGCGAAAATTTGATCCAAATATTCCTCCACAGGTTCTACCAAGAGAAAGAACGTAGCCTCACCTGTTCCTGCTCCCCGTAGGTATTTTTATCCAGGTGCTAGGGTATATCCGCGGGAACCACTTTATGCAGATTTCAGACCACCCCATCTACAGCAATGCCAACTCCACCACCTAGAGCCTTTCTGCCATCTAAACCTCAGCCTCCTGCAGAGCCTATGAATCAATCAATGAGATCGCAGCCGTTAACTATCAGAATCAATTTTGAGTGAGAAACGAACCTGGTAAACGTCCTCCTCCACGACAGGAACAACGGGGTTACAAGGCGCAAAGAATCCTTTACATCGAAGGAGACCGGGTGCCCACAGCGGAAAGTTCTATGGGGGATTACGAACAGCAAATCAATGAATACGATGTGAATTACAGCGAGCCTTTTTCCGAGTATGATGGAAAACAGGATGAGGGTACATGTCTGCCATACGTTCCACCGGAAGAAGAGGTTGAATTTGCAGATGTAAATTTTTTAGATTCGCGAGCTCTTCGCTGCCTTAAATAGAAGATATGGCGAAGAGCGGAAAAACGGTTAGATTCTTGATCGACACAGGATCTAACAAAAACTATGTACAACCTAAGTACATTAGAAATCCTGTTCAAAACGAAAAACCTTTTACGATTAGTTCGGTTAATGGAAATACCTAGATTACCCACCATTCGTTCATCGACCTATTCAATAACGGAAAACCCTTGAAATTATTCTTGCAAAAAGGCCTAAGCTCCTTTGATGGCATTATCCGTAATGACAGCCTCAGGGAACTTGGCGCAATAATTCATACTGGCAAAGGATTCATGAGAGTAGATCCTGACGTGCGTATTCCTCTGAAGCAACAAATATCAGAGTCCGTCCATGCTATTAACATCAGAACATCGCAGATGACGGAAAACCAAAGAGAAAGATTGATGGACATATTTGGTAAGTGTCCTAAAGTATTATTAGAGCCCAATCAGAAGCTAACATATACAACTGGAATCCAAGGAGAAATTCGAACTACAACCGATACCCCAGTTTATTCAAAATCGTATCCTTACCCATTGTGCTTAAAGGATGTGGTGGGAAAGGAAATGAAACAGCTTTTGGGCGATGGAATTACACGACCATCTCGATTCACCCGTGTGGGTCGTCCCAAAGAAGGTCGACGCGTCTGGGGAGAAAAAATACCGCCTTGTTGTAGATTTCCGGAAACTAAATGAGGTGGTAATACCGGATACATAACAAATTCCTGCAATTAATTATATGCTGGCCGGCCTCGGCAAAAGCAAGTTCTTTAGCGTCATCGAATTAAAGAGTGGATTTTACCAAATTCCATTAAGAGAGGACGATATACACAAGACTGCTTTTCAGATAAATAATGCAAAATATGAGTTCACGAGATGCTCCATGGGCTACAAGAACTCCCCTCCGACCTTCCAGCGTGCGTTAGATGATATCCTCAGGGATCACATTGGGAGGAGGTTGAGTTTTTGGGGTTTGACATTTCGGAAACAGGCATTCAAACTAATCCGAAGAAGGTTCGGGCTATCGGGGACTTCCCAATTCCAAAGACGCTACGGGAATTGAGATAATTCCTCGATATGTCAGGGTACTATCGCCGTTTCATGCTCGACTACGCAAAGATAGCGAAGCCCCTGACATCCCTCTTAAGAGGGGAGGATGGGCGAGCGTCCAGATATCAATCGAAGAACAAACAAATAAGCCTAGGGGATGAAGCAATGGAGGCCTTTAACAAAATTAAGAACAGTCTAATATCTCAAGAGGTGTTACTTTCTCATCCTGATTTCGAAAAAGAGTATGAGCTAACCACCGATGCCTCTGATTACGAAATTGGGGCAGTATTGTCGCAGGGAGGTAGACATATAACTTTCCTTTCTCGAACGCTCAACAAGACCGAAGAGTCTTATGCGGCTAACGAAAAGCAAATGTTAGTCATAATATGGTCTCTGAATTCGTTGCGGGATTACTTGTACTCGTATGGGTCAAAAAAGATTAATATATTTACAGATCATCAGCCGCTAACGCGCGCCTTAAGTAGCAAGAACAACAATGCCAAAAGAAGAGGTGGAAAGCGATTTAGGAGAATTCAATCATGAATTAAGGTGTAAACCGGGAAAGGAGAATATTGTGGCTGATGCCCTTTCTAGAATTCCACCTGTAACAAGCGTAAAATCGCTAACTATGACAGTTCATAGTCACGAGAGCTCCTCACACGGCCTAATAACGTCAGTACTCAGCCCTCTTAATTCGTTTAGGACGCAAATCATTCTAAAGTTTGGGGAGGAAACCAGTTATAAGTTGGACAAGCCATTCACAAACTATTTTAGGCACATTTTTGTCGAGCCAAATTACACCCAGGAGAAAATTATAGGCATATTTAAAAGATATCCAACCCCTGCTGTCATCAATGGGATAAAAGCAGATGAGGTCGTAATGGGGATTATCTAACGGGTGTATCCGCTATACTTTAGGGACTACAAAATTTTATTTACCCAAAATATGGTGACGAATGTTGGTAATGATGTTGAGCAGGAGGAGATTATTTTAAATTATCACAAGAGGGCCCATAGGAATTCGAAAGAAAATAAAATTCAAATTTTAGAGCACTATTATTTCCCAAAGATGGCCGTGAAAATTCAGGCATTGGTCAAGCAATGCGCAACGTGCAAGGAGAATAAGTACGAGCGACGACCCAATAACCCTGTGTTAAAGGAGACACCTATCCTGGAATTCTCTGGCGATATAGTTCATATAGATATCTACCAGACCGAAGGGAAGTTACTGCTTACATCCTTGGATAAGCTCAGCAAGTATGCGCAAGTGCGTATTTGAAAGTCTAGAGGAATACTGGACATAAGAGGACCCTTAAGGGAGTTACTGATCTCATTTGGACTACCAAGACAGGTGGTCATAGATGGGGAAAAGTCTCTGAATTCCGCATCAATCACATTCATGATGCAAGATCAGTTGAGAATACAAGTTTACTGAACTCCTTCCCACAGAAGTGAAGTTAACGAGCAAGTGGAGCGATTCCATTCAACGCTAACAGAGATTATGAGATGTCTTAAGGCAGATGGCATCCCTAGATCCTTTGAGGAGCTGGTAGAAAGAGCGGTCCATGAGTATAACTACAGTGTACACTCGGCGACTGGTAAGAAGCCAGTTGAGCTATTCTTCGGAAGGATCGTATCTGCAGACCCGGAAATTCTTGAAAGAGCTAGGAAGGAGAACATAGAAATGTTGAAGGCTAGACAGGCCAAGGATTTAGATTTCCATAATAAGAATAGATTAGGACTTAAGAACTATGAGGTAGGACAACAAGTATTTGTTAAAAACAATAAGCGAGTTGGATCAAAACTTTCTGCTAGGTATAAGAAAGAAACTGTTAAAGAAAATAGGGACACAGTAATAGTTACAGAAACAGAACGTGTAATACATAAAAGTGACATTCGGAATTGATTTCCTTTCAGATTCGTGGCTCTTGTGGGAGCGGAAGTGCAGATAAAAGATCATTTCAACACGCAAGTGATAGCTATAAAATCTGGGAAGGCATGGATCCAGAGTGGTACCCTGAAGTTGATCCACATCTTTACAATGGAGCAATTACGGCAATCAGCACACAACATCTCATCCCTTGTAAACGATCATATTCCAAGTAATAATCCTTTTCATCAGTTGTTGGTACAAGATATATCTAAGGTGGAGAAATACCTACAAAACTTTAAACCTATTCGGCCAAAAAGGGCATTAAATTTTCTTGGGACAGCCCGGAAATGGGTAGCAGGTAGCCCCGACCACGATGACTTAGTCATGCTGCAGGACAAAATCAACGGCATTATTTCTAATAACAATCAACAGGTTATAATAAATCGGCAATATAATGACAGGATTAATAAATTAACAAATACCGCTAACGAACTGTTAAATATGGTCAGGAAAGATAAGGTTTTCGAAAACCCGCTGGCTTTGACAACACAATATAAGGTCAGATTACTTAAGGAAGAAATTTTAAATGTCATTCAAGCAATTCGTTTAGCCCAATCCAATACTGTTAACTCCAATATTGTTTCAAAATTCGAAATATCAACCATAATTAATAGTTTTCGTCAAGATAGCATACCGGAAATAAGCATTGAAGAAATTCTAGAATTATCAGAACCAAAGGTGATGCAAAATTCTTCCCACATTTTTTAATATTATAGCAGTACCAATCCTAACAAATAAAATTTTTAAAAAATATGTATTAAAACCAGTAAAGAAAAATGGAATTATACCTAAATTAGAATTTACCATTGTATTACTCAATAATGATGACTTTTTTGGAATATCAGGCTCATGCAAAACTTTTAATGATTTATTTGTTTGTAAACAAAGTAACGTTAGGGATATTAGGGAATCGCAATGTGTACCTCATTTGTTTAGGAGTAGAACCGCGCAATGCAATAGGGAGAGCGGTCATCACCTACCATCCGTGGAAGAAATCGAATCAGGCGTGCTGTTCATAAACGAATTCAAAGGTATCATCGAGATCGATCAAAACATCCATGAATTGAAAGGATCTTACCTGATTAAGCTCCGAAGCTCTTCAATTACAATAAACAATCAAAGATACGCTGCCAATGAATTACAGACCGCGGAAATCTTACCACCGCTGCTCAACACGTACACCGGCGACAATGTACCCGAGGACATCCTCTCCTTAGAGCTGATGAAGGAGTTGACCATAAATAACACCAAGCAAATCGAGACGTAAAGGATCGAAAAACAACTTACTACATCGCCAATTACGGGATATTGGCGTTATTGATATGCATAATTGCCGCTTTTAAGATGTCAAGGCTCTGTAAAAGGACTACGAGTACGACGACCAGGGTAGCCGATTCCATGCCTGCAAACTTACTTGCCATCGCGACAAGTAATTCCGGATCGGTACTGAATTTTCAGGACCTTCCTACTTTGCGAAGCAACAACGGCATGTACAACCTGCCGTTTTTCTAACTTTCGAGGACGGACGTACTCAAGGGGGAAGAGTTAAGGTAACAATCTACGAGTCTAAAAATGTAACGCGATCCAGCCACATCCCAGTCAACAAACACCTCACCTGGCCAATCAAGAAATCATGATGACACCATGTCTAGACACCTGTCTCATATTCGATGATCAGGAATGTGCTGCTTCTATGTCAACGTACCAGAGGCAGTTTCTAGTTAGAATTTAGAATCTAGTTTAAGTTTTAACTGAACCTCTGTTATCAACGGTCGAAAAATAAAATTTATATTTTTTATGAAAAAATCGTGAAGACTTAATTAATTTATACACAGAAGTTCGTTTAAGTTTCAGTAATTGCGCCATTTCCGAGCATCTTTTTAGTGTTTTGTAAAATAATTTAAGGTATTTAAGGGGGGTCTCCCCATATAGGAGAGTGACCCCCCGATAAAAAAATTTAATTGAAGGTAGCCGATATGGGTATCAAATGGAAGGTCTTGATGAGAACTTTTCAAAACAGGTCTTAGTTTGGCAAAATTTGCTTCGAGGGGCGCACAGGGAGGAGAAATACACGAAAAATTTGTGTCCCCCCCCCTCGCGATTGGACACCTGTGATCCGAAAAATCTGAAAAAAATCAGGAATGTAGCCCTTTTTGAGTACAACAACAACAAATACGTTAGAAATCGCAATTCACTCAACTTTGTTAGTAATAGTATGATTTATTGATTTTATGTTTTCTTGAATAAAATCTTAACAGTACCCTTAAATTCAATGAAATTCAGTACACAGATGACTATTTATAAGGTTGATATATCCTGAAAGTTTCATAAAGGTTGAATCATATTTAGCGAAGTTATAGCGGTTTGAATTTTCCTGTATTACTATGGAACAATATGCGCTGCATTTATTACTATGGCAATGGAACAACATGCGCTTTTTACCGACTCAGCCACTACAGTTTTGCTAGGATTTGCATGGAAATTTCAGGAATGATAAGTGTCATGCATATCTTTAAGAATCTGTTCAGCTAGTGATATCAGTAATCGTAAAACAAAATAGTGGCTGTTTTAAATGCGAAGATTGAATAATTTTGAGTTATTTTTCCCAACTTCATGAAAAATGTGTTTCCTCCGTCGCGGGTGGACATCTGAAATAATTATCAAGGGAGATATTTATGAGCATAACAATATCAAAAACCTCAGAAGTCGAAATTCGTTCAACTTTATTAATAATAGTATGATATTCGTATTTCATATTTTCTCCACTAAAATCGTCTTTGACATGTTTCTTGATTTGATTCGATCTGGTGACTGCATTTTGTAAATTGAATACAAAACCCTTCTGACATGAGCGTAGATCTGTTTATCCAACTTGTTTATACTGTACGACCAAGTTTCGGATATCACTAGAAATTTCTTTTCGCGATGACATTTTGCGGTCCTTACAGTTAGAAAGTCGTGATAAAACTAAAACAGAATTGCAGCAGCACATAAACGGAATGACAATAAGAACAAATAAACAAATATTGATGACATTCCGATACGTTTAGTTGGACATTTTTTGTGTATAACTGAGTCAGCACTGACTGCCGGTAGACTTTTGTCCATTAAATTTTTTATGTTTTTATGAATTTCTCCTTGATTCTGGTATGAAAAGTTTTTATCTTTTTATCTACTGAAAAATGTGCATTAATGGACTTTTGATTAAAGCTTCCAATCAACCAGAATCTCAATGTAAGGAGTTTTCGTAGACTTTTGTCCGCCACCATTGAACGTGATATGAAACTACTTTTTCAGTTTGCTTATGAATGGTTAAAGATGATGGTCAAGGTTTCATAAGTTGGATACAAAACCTTTCCGGCTGAAGCATCCTCTAGCCTACTAAACGTGTTTTTATTTTTTGCGCATTTTTCACATCCTGCATTGATTATCGTAAATAGAAATTCCGTATAATTAATCCAATTCTTCTTAGCAACTCAATTATAATAATTTTGACTGTGAAACCTGTCCTTACTAATTAAAAAGAAAGAACTCATTCTATTTGTAGAACCTAAAATTAACTGGTGAATAGGGAGATAAGGTGATGTGGAATATATTAAATTAAAGCAAATATTTACGACGACCTTCCAGCTGCTATGTAATCATACAAAGAATATATTATGCAGATAGTAGCTGCTAAGATTTATGATGCAATATAATTTTCAAGTCTCTTTTGCTCCTAACTTCCTTCCAATGCAAATCGCATTTGGATGCATATTGAACTTACCGAATCAGCTTTGAAATCGCTCGAAAACTTGATTTACAAATTAGATAATAACCTTAAATCATAGGAAATTCGAAGAAATTAATTTTTCCAGTTCCCCACACGCCATAGCGCAGGAGTCCCTTGAACCCATGAATAATAAAACTGCATCATCTAAAATCGCATTACGTTTATATATTGAAAATTATCAGATTTGCATTTTTTTCGTTTTTTGTGAATTTTCACTTTTTTCCTTTTTAACCTCATCAAATTTACAGTCATTATATAATACATTCAAATTTCTAGATGTATACTATAATATTTTTTACACAAATTAACATAATTGCTGCTGTTGTTCCTTATCTATGAATCTACAATTATTTAAATATTTATAAATATAATTTAATTACATATTAAACATATTTCATCTATGTTCCTCCTCAGCTTTTATACATTTTATTTTGTTGTTCTTGGTTTACTCTTCGCCTATTACCTTAAAACGCATTTACCATGTCTATTTATGTTATAAAATTCAAATATTAACTTTCTATGAGATTTCATATTCCGTTTCTAGGTTTTATTGTACATCTAACGTCAAATTCCGTCGTGATTTCTTTGCGTTTTTCAGAATTTTGCGGATTTCGCATTAAGAATTTAATGGAGTTTTTTTCTGCTGAAAAATCATAATTTGCGATTTTTCTCCAGATTGTTCTTTACTTTATTTACAATGAGAGGTAAAAATTTTATTTTATATTGTGAAGATTCTGGTAGTGGTTCTATTTGTTTTAGTTTGCATGATATTTACAAGTGCGCAATTTTTGCAGTAGAGGAAAATCAAATATATTGCAAAGGAATTTTATGTGACTGATAGTGAAATTGCTTTGAAACCACGTTTTGTAAGTTTAGCTTGGTGGCATGAGACCACCTTGCAAGGTTCATTGAATTGCACATTGGGTGTAAAGTAAATTTTTCAAAATTGTCAGTAATATTTAACAAGTGATGCTTGCAAACGATTTTCCGGATGGTGCTGAACATGAATAGGCACCAAAAATGATTTTTCAACATTGAATTTGGGGTCAGTCAACTTGCATCAAATCTATCCCCTTGCTTGGGAAGTAAATTGTAGCCACATCCTCAAATGTTCAAAAAAGTGAATAAACTCTACAAGATTTCCGTATCCCAACAAACTAAAAATATCCATTTACCCGCAATCTGCTTTTTATTTGCACGCACCCACGTAGGAAATTGATTCCGTTGCTTTAACACTGAGTTTTGTCCGCTTTATTCGTGACTTACTATTGAGCACTCTTCCTTTTACGTTTTCCATTCTAAATCTGAATTTTGTATTCTATCTGCAAGGCTCATTGGAAATTATGGTTCTATGAATGGATTCTATGGACTACCTTGCATACTATCGTCACTCTCTAGGTAGGTAACGTACGAGTCCGTACTGTCGGGATGATGATGAGATCCTACGTCCATTGGTGGTCCATTCATTTGAGGCGGTGGGCCTTGAGGCACGGTTGGCATACCTCCGATATCGTAGCCATGCATCTGGAAGAGAGTAAAGAGAGATTTAATCATTAATAACAAATTGATATTTGAAATAAAAATCATTTAAGCGGAATTCTTTCTTTGAAATTGATTTAGGTAGGAATTTGATAGTTATATGTATATCTAAATTTTTTTAATTCACTTGTTGTTTTCTGGAAACACTCGATCGTATTTCCATGCTTTTCCTTTATATTACGAAGAATGTGAAGAAAGTGTTGAAAAAAATAGTATGAATTGCATCACATATTGCCATTGTCCGAGTTTTGTACACGCGATAAGTCTGTTTCCGAGAAAAAACGCACATTCAACAATTCGAAACTTTATTTTCAAAATGAGACGGCTATATGAATCATAATTCAAACGAGAAACTGAAGGTCCGCTCACGCACGTTGTCTCGGTAAAAACTTCGAATCCGCCAGCCCCTTGTCGTGAGACGCGAACGTCCAGCTCGGCGTCGTCTCTCATCACACACATTGAGTCAAGTCGGCTTCGTGTCACCCAGTGAAGTTGGCTCCGTATTACAGATGGATGTCGTCAGGGGGCGTTCATTCGACGTGTCGCCATGGGATGCAGTTAGACAACATCCATGGATCGTTCGAATCTCGAACATCCTGCCCGGCTTTACTGCCACTGTTCAGGATGATGTCGTCATCTGCCTCAGATAGCCTGCAAAGGTTTTTGCACATGCCGCTGACACTAGCGTTTGATGAGATGACCCTCGGCTGTTCGCTGATCGCAACAGGCCGTCACTGCCCGGATGGACACCGTTGACGCGTCCAATACGCCAGCGTTTAGGAGGTAGCAGCTCGTTCTTGATGACCACGACGTCGTTTGTCCGAAGGTTCGGTTCCCGACGTGCCCATTTACTCTCTGTAGTCGTCTTGTGTTGTTAACTTCAGTGGGTTCGGGTTTCAAAAAGTACAACGGACTAAACTTCTAAATGAATATTATGTTATCGACACACAACTATATTGTCGCGTGTTATGGTTCGCGGCCAATAATTTAAATGAAAACGCAATGTATTTTTAAATTAAGCTAAAAAAAGTTTATTTACTAAAAGTGCACAATCATTAATTTAACTATTTCACAATCTAACTTCCACTGTCTATAAATTTTTAATTCCAACTGTCTTAACTATCCACTAAAATCACTTCACAATCAATCAATATCGCCTTTACTTCACGCTCCACTCTATCGCAGTTTTACTATCGTGGTTTTTACTATCGCGGTTGTAATAATCCCCCCATTCATTCAGCTCACCTTAATATAGGGCCTCTAGCCATTCAATCCAATTCTCGTACATTGGCGAATGTTCTGACTGACGTCACTTTCAGATATTGATCATAGTTGGCGAGTTTTTATGCTTTCGAGTACATTCATTTGTTGATCATGATGTTCTTAATGGATGCGAAAACGATTGCGACCGTAGCTCGCAGAATTATTTGTGCATGTAACAATATATAACGACACCCAACTATACATCAATATATTCAATAAACCAGAGCTAACCGACACAACATTTATGCACGAGGCAATCAGACGGAATGAATATTATTTCATTTTCTTTTGATTTATACAGCAAAATTCTATTCAAAAATGATTTCCCGACTACTAGTTTTCTATGTCAGTAAATGCAAAGTAAGCTGTCAGTTGATCACATCTCAACACTCCTTGATCAATTTACAGTGGAGCGTCTCAAAAATTCTTCTGTTGAGTGGTTTGGTGAGGATGTCTGCAATCTGCTTGCTGCTCTCGACGTGTCGCAGTGCCGCAGTGTTGCCGATGCGTTGCTGGATGTACTTTCGTAGTATTTCGATGTGCTTCTTTCCTCTGGTCGTCTTTCCTTCGTGTGCATTTTGTAGCATGCGTATGGCTGCCATGTTATCTACGTATCGAGTGACAGGCAGTTCAGCTTATAGAATACCAAGTTCCAGTGCGATTCGTTTGATCCAGCACACATCGTCAATCACTGACACTGCTACTCGGTACTCGGCTTCTGCAGTTGAAGTCGCTACCAGACGCTGCTTTTGTGAATACCAGATCACTGGCCCTCTTTTCATCACTAACACACCACTCGTTGACTGTCCTGTCTCAGAGTCTCCTCCAAAGTCTGAATCAGTGTAGGCCACGAGTGTCTTGTCTCCTCCGAAATGAATTCCGACTGTCGTGGTCCCTCTGAAGTACTCGAAAACATGTTTCACCATCGCCTGATAGCTCTTCATGGGCTTGTTGCAGAATCGACTGAGGTAGTTCACGTAGAAGCTTATGTCTGGCCTGGTTATTGTGGCTAAGTGCAACAAACTTCCTATCGCCTCGCGATAGTTGTTGTTCGCTGGAAGTGCCTCGTCGTTCTTGAAGTCTGTCTCAAGGTTGATCATTCCTGGCTCAGTGGGTGTGGATTGCCCCCTCGAGTTTCATCTTTCTCAACATCTTCTTCGTGTGGCGAGGCTGACTCGCGAAGATACCGTCCTGGTCGATCTTGATTGCCATGCCCAAATACGTTAACTTGTTTTGTACTTTCTTGCTGAATGTTATCTCGAATTCCTTGCTTATCTCGTCTAAGAGTTTGTATATTTCTTCTTCATCTTTGTCGGCTCCCAACCCATCATCCGCGAAGAGTGAGAGCATAATGCTTTTGTCCTTGTTACAGTACAATATATACACGGGTCGTCATCTGTGTTGATCAAGCCTATCTACTTCTCAAAGTGGGAGGTGACCCTCTCGTTCCACATCCTCGGAGCTTGTTTAAGTCCGTAGAGACTCTTGTTCAACTTATAAACTTTCCTGGTTCCATCGTCGAACCCTTCAGGCTGGTGCATATAGATGTCTTACTCCAGGTTCCCATACAAGAAAGCCGTTTTCACATCGAACGATACTTACTTCATTTTCTCCGACGCTGCGTGACTTAGGAGTAGGCGAATGGATGCATGGCGAGCTACTGGGCTGAAATTTTCCGTGTAGTCTACTCTCTCCTTCTGTTCAAATCCCCTTGCCACTAGTCTGGCCTTAAGTCTCCCGTCCGCCTTCTCTCGAAGTACCCAGCGACAAGTGATCGGCTTCGCTCCTTCTGGACAGTCCACCAGCTTCCAAGATTTCATCTCCATCAGCGAGCCGTGCTCCTCCTGCATTGCTCGTTTCCACTTCTCATCTCTAAGTGCCTCACTTACCGGGATGTCCTCCGTTTCACCAATCATGGCTACTTTGGCGCTCTTTCCTCCACGATGGGAGGCAAGTACGCAGTCTCTCAGTCTCGGTCGTGGTTGCAGAGTCCGACGATCTCGCAGACTCTCCTTCCTGACCCTTCTTTTGGCGCTGGTGTCTCATTCTCGTTGTCGCTTGGCTCCTCAGCACTTTCTCCAGTTCCCCAGCTCTCGTCTTCTTCGTCTGTCTCGCTGCTGCTTTCTTCTTGCTTCTCAGGTGAACCCTCAGGTGCCTGTATCTCAAGTTCAGTTCTTTGCCTGAGTATCTCTTTCTTTCTTTTTCTCTTTCAGATATACCCGGTAGCAGGGTGAATCAATATCATAGCCAACCAGAATTCCCTTTTCTGATTTTCTATCCATCTTGCCTCTTTTCTGTTTTTGTGTCAGCACGTAACATTCGCATCCAAAGGGTCGCAGCTTCTCAATCTTAATTTTTCTTCCGAACCAAAGTTCTGCTGGGCTTTTCCCTGGTACGTTACTGGTTCCAGTTTGGTTGATCGTGAAGATCGCATGGTTCATTGCTTGTGCTCACAGTTTCTCGTCCAACTCTTTCATGTGTATCGCTGTTCTGGCTGCCTCGACAATCTTTCTCATTTCTCTCTCAATCCTTCCGTTCTGCTCTGGCGTGTGGAAAATTCCCAACTTGTCCATCATCTGTTTGGCTTTTACAGTCTTCAGTTCGGTGCCATTGTCAGACCTCAGACTTTTCACTCTCCTCTCTAGCTGGTTTTCAACGAGTCTCAGGTAACATTCGATCTTCTCTGGTGCTTCACTTTTCGTCTTCATAAAGTAACAGGTTCGGTAGTGAGTGAAATCGTCCTTGAACAGCACTTCGCTTCTCCCAATGACGGGATGTTCATCTCGCCGGTGTCGGCGTGCACAAGATCTAACAGTCGCTGAGCTGTCTTGGGGTTGTTGGGTGTGAGGATCTATGTAGCTTCCAATACGAGCACCCTGTGCATACATAGCCATTCCAGCCACCAATGTATTTTCAGTATGTCCCTCACATACTTGACATTTTGATGGGCAAGTCGCTCGTGCCAGACTTTGATCGACACGGGCATCAAACTTGTCTCTTCGTCTCTCCTGAGCATCATTTTGTAGAGATTTCCTTTGTGCTTTGCTATTGCCACAATTTCCCTGCCATCCAGACTTTAAAACATTGACTCGCTTCCGTTTGCCTTCTGTATGTTACATGTCTCTTGTCTAGCATCTGACTCACTGAGAAAAGATTAAATTTGAGGTTTAGCACATAAATGACATTTTCTAGTACCATTGGATACCACTTTTGACCATCAAATGCTTCCATCTCGATGTTCCCGACTGCAACGCCATCTAGCCTGGTTGAGTCTCCAATCACAATTGGGACGGGCTCGTCCAACTCAACAAGCTGAACAAACCACTCTCGGTGAGACGTCATGTGTTGGCTGGCTCTACAGTCTTGATACCATGAAGTGGACTTGTCTTTCGAAATGTCGTTGTCCACCGCCGAGAGTGTCGTGGTCGAAAATGCCTTCCTATTTGGTTTCCCGTTTGTAGACTTATTCGCATCTTCTCGAGATTCGCAGTTTTTTGCGAAGTGTCCTTTCTTCTTACAGATATTATATGAATACTTCTTCTTGCAGTAGGCAATGTATTCATCACACGAGTTACCTCTGCACTCCTTGAGCACGTGACCTTTCTTCCCACATTTGTAGCATGCGGACTGCGACTTTTCCTGCTTGCTGTTTGACGACTGTCCTTGTTTTCTGCGTCTGGCCATGAGAGCGTTGTTGGTGCTGCCCTCTGCATTTGTCGTCGTTTCTTTGAGTCGCTCGTCCTCGAGTCTTAAACGTTCCATGAGAGTTTCCACGTTCTTTGCTGCTCCGGTCACGTTGTCCCAGAATGTCCTGAAATGTGCCAATTTTCCTTTCACAGGATCATTTTCAGTTGACACTTCATCCGCAAGATCCAAAATCTCCATACAGTTCTCAACAGCTGACTTGCTTTCATCATACTCATAGGTAAAGAATTTAATTCGAGACGTTCCTAAAGTTACATCAGTCTTTGTACCGTATAAGCTAACTAATTTGTCTATCAAATCTTTGGCAGTTTTACAATTTGCAATTTTGTTCGCAATCTTACTGTTTACATTTAAACCTATCAATGTTTGAGCCACAAAATCTTTCTTTCACCAAGCGGCGACTGTATCAGATGACGCAGCATCTGCTGGTCTTGGCTTTGCATCCATTATCATATCACACAGATCTTGGTTCTTAAGTGCTAGGTTTAAGTTAAATCGCCATGAAATGAAATTGACATTTCCTTGACTATCTTCACTTTATATTTCCAATTGACACTTTACAGTATCCATTTTGAATCGTTCGTGACGATTTTCTGCCTTAAAGCGACTTCCGTGTTCGTTGCTCAACGTTGACTTGCAGTGCGATGGCTGCTTCAATGTTGCTGATTTGTAGGTTATGTTGTCCTTGCCAGTTCTGACGTCTTGGACTGCTTTCTCGACTTGCCTGACAATTTCCTTTCCTGACTTTTGAAGAAACCCTTTTACAGCTGCCCTGCGGCCATAACGTGTTGTTAATTTCAGTGGGTTCGGGTTTCAAAAAGTACAACGGACTAAACATTTTAATATATTTTATCGATACACAACTATATATTACGACACACAACTATACATCAATATATTCAGTTAACCAGAATTATCCGACACAACATTTATGCACGAGGCAAGCAGACGGAATGAATATTATTTAATTTTCTTTCGATTTACTATATATAGCAAAATTCAATCCACAAATGATTTCCCGACTACTAGTTTTCTATGTCAGTAAATGCAAAGTAAGTTGTCAGTTGATCAAATCTCAATATGTTGCCATCGTTGCCAAAATTGTTGAGTCTTCTCGGGAACTTCGGGAAGTGAACGTTCTAGTCGGGCCAACCAGGAAATCACCTGGTGTCAGCGCCAAGTGGTTGTCTTCCGGATAATCGCGTAGTGCGATGAGTTGCCTCAATACGTACAATCAGGGAATTGAGGGTGTGAAATTGTATAATCTGTTTACCTATTATGCGCAGGAGATGCTTCTACATAGACCGGACCGCTGCTTGTCACAGTCCACCGTAGTGGGGCACAGAAGGTGGATTAAAATGCAAAAGGGCGCCAGCATCGGAGATTGCTGTCTCACACAATCGCTGTTCAGCACCATTGAATTGGGTGCCTCCTGACGAATTGGTCCAATACGTCCAATAAGGCCTGTGTGGAGAGGACTTTCACTAACTTGATGTGTATTCCCCGGGAACATATGCATATAAAAATAACAGCATACGTTTTGGCAATTGTCTTCGCTCGTTTGCCTTCTAAGCGAATGGTGAATGGGCCGCAGTAATTGACTTCCGTGTTTGTAAACGGAGGCGCAACCATTAACTGTGATCGTGGTATCGTGGTCATTTGCGGCTGTAGCGCGCTGCGACAGTGTAATCGACAGGTAACGCATCGATGGATGTGTGATTTGACAACCACACGTGCATGTACAATTCAGTACCGAGCTCGGATGAACTGCAGCATTCCTTGGATCCTACCATGCAATGTGGCCTTGTGTGCATCGTCAACTATCAACTTGGTCAATGCACGTGTTCAGGGTAGAATCATCGGATTCCGTTACTCGTCTGGGATGGGTGCATGAGCTAGGCATCCTCCAAATCGTTACACACCGTCGTTCCCCAAAGACGGGTTCAGCGAAACCAAAGTGCTTGTTGCTCTCACTATAGAATGCGAGCGGAGAGAATTAATATCTATAGGGAAAGCATTATCTTGGGCTTCCCGTATGTGGAAGAGTATAACTGCTTCAATTTCGTCTGTATCGATGAAGGTCTTCTTCCAATGTCGTGCATGATTACCGCTGCTAAGAGACCTGTCGGATCGTAGCGTTTCACTACGTCGCTTAGTATGATTCGTTTGGTCGGTAATGTGTCCGCATCCTTGATATCGATCTTGTAAAACCACTCGTCCTGTATTGGATTCCAATGTAAGTCAAGCATCGTTGTAGTATTAGAATCGCTAAGATCAATGCCATCAAAAGACGTTGTTGACCCAGTAATTGCCTTAAGAGTCTCCAGGTCATTACAATTCCATTTGCGCAGTCTGAAATTGCAATTGCTAAGTATCCTGTCAATATCGTGTGCTAACGTTCTTGCATCATCTGGCGTGTCAGCACTGTCTAAAAATCGTCTACATAGAAGTTACACAATATACTGTCCTGAGCAGCGGCTGCCCGGCATGCGTCAGGGACAGCCTCCGAATTGTCTATAGCACATTATCGTAGTGCCCGTATAGCATTGTGGGGACTGCTAGCCATACCATAAATCACCGTCGTTAACTGATATGCCAACAACTTATCCGTTGGCAATTCTCGGCAAAGTATCCGTTTCCAACGTCGGTGTCGTGGATCGATCTCGATTTGTCAAAACATCTTCTCGACATCTGCGGTGAGAGCGATCCTGTATCGCCGGAAACTGAGTAGTATCTGCAGGAGCGTATCTTGCAACCTCGGTCCAACCAGCTGTGTATCATTCAGTGATACTCTATTGTCCCACAATTCGAAGTTGTTTGACAGTTTGCGCTCAAGCTGATGAAACTGTTGTAAGGCTATTCGATGAGAGTTTCCCAGTTCTGGCTCGTCGGGGCGGAATGGGATCTGCACCCCGTACCGACTTTCGCTGTCCCTAATGAGGGTGTCCAAAAATGTCTGTTCGTAAATGGTATGATAATTGTCAGTTTTTGAGGGTAGTTCCTTGACTTCCCAGAATATGCGAAGTAAACTGTCAAGTTCCTCGTTGTTGACACATTTGCAAGCATGAAATGGATGCTGCTTCATTGGATTTGTTGTCTTGGCTGACGTTGAAGTGAACACAACCCGACCAAGACGAGTCCGTATTGCGCAAGGTTCGTTCTTACCAGCTCTGATAATTCCTTCCTCAAGAATCATACCCCAAATGTCTGCACCACTGAGTAAATCAATACCACGAGGAACGTCTAATGCCAAATCAGCCAGCTGTAAATTGTGTGAATGGCTCCAGTTGGTGGCATCTATCATGGTCACCGGGTTGGTAGACGCGATAGTGGGCAAAATAAATACTTCAAATCGCAATTCAAATGTGTTGTCAAATGCCGATCGCCCGATGACATCTGTTTGACCAAAAGTACTAACGGCTGTAGTGGAGCCAATGCCTTCGATGGTGATTTTACGGTGCGATTTACGGAGGTTCAAATATATAGCAAACTGTTCTGTCAGAAGGCTTACTTGAGACCCGGGGTAACACAAATGTTGCGAGCAGGACAATGGCGCCGTTTTGCACCATGAACGAGTGCAGTGGGTCGGTCAGTTATTGCCGACCGAAGTTATGTGGGGCTTTTGATGTCGTAGTTGTAATTGTTGATCCGGCCACCTTTTCTGCAGAGCCGGATGACACCGCGTTGCATCGTACCACTAGATTTTTGCTGCCACCACTATACAGCAACGAATTATGTTTTTGCCCACAGATCATATACCCGCGCGAATAACAATTCTGTACACTATGTCCGGCACCAAGGCAGTTATAGCAAAGCGTGAGGGATTTCACGACATTCCCTCGATCTGTCACCACCAGATTTTTAAATCTCAGGCACCGTGTCATTCGATGTCGCTCCTTGCAGTATCGGCACTTCCCATCCTTCAATTTGTCACCGAGAATGTATGATCGCGGTAAGAAAGCAGCAGAGGTCGCGAGCGACGGGGCTTTCGTCGTCAAGTGTACGGCAACGGGCCTCTTCGTACTCTGACTTGTTACATATGGCGTCGTCTGGCTGTCACTCACGGCACTCGGCATGTTCACGGCATGGCGTTCCAAGAAAAGCAGCAAATCTTCTAGCGGTGGTATGTTGTTGGATTGGAGATCATTCCCCAGTCACCATGCGTGATACTGGGAAGCTTCGGCAGAAGAACTTGCACTATCAGAGCATCCCACTTGCTGACGGGAAGCTCCATCGCGGAGAGTGCCGGCAGAGAGTTACGGACACAGTCAACGATGTCCCGCAGTGTCCTCTGCGTGTCCGGCTGACATCAAGCCCGGTTCAAAAGCAATGATTGGTTCGATGATGAGCGCCAAAATGCGTTACACAAAAAGAATCATGCGTACGAAGAATATTCTGTTTTCACCGTCATTCCCCCATTTCCAACATCATTAATTCTCAAAGATATTTATACTACACATCTTGTCTAAAAATTTAGTGTTGTTATTCGATGAAAATTCCATACAATAGCAACAGTCTATGATGTTGTTATTCCCTTTGTGCTGTTTAGCCAGGACTGCTACCAATCACTGAGTGAGAGTTTTTTCTCCTCTTCTTCTTTCACCGTCATTCCCCCATTTCCAACATCATTAATTCTCAAAGATATTTATACTACACATCTCGTCTAAAAATTGACTGTTGCTATTCGATGAAAATTCCATACAATAGCAACAGTCTATGATGTTGTTATTCCCTTTGTGCTGTTTAGCCAGGACTGCTACCAATCACTGAGTGAGAGTTTTTTCTCCTCTAGAGAACTGTCTCCCTCGCGTATATGTTCTAATGTAGGTAGATAGTAGGGGCACTTTCCAGCAAGGATGGCGGTGGGTAACACGTTTGCGATGACTAATCCTCAGTGCTCCTCTTCTCGGTACCTGTGCCAAACGCTTTTGGTACAGCTTCTACCTGCTCCATACTAGTCCCGACACAACGGACCTCATCGAAAGTCATATTCTTGATGGGTTAAGTCCCTCTATATAGGCCATAAATTAACTCAGAGCGGATACGCCTGAAGCAGCCTTATCAGCAGTTGCCCGGATTCACTTAGAGAAAGTCATTTTCGAGGTAATATCTCAAAAGCTGCATGAGATGCTCGTATTATGAAACTTCAAAAGGGGTTTTTTCAGCGTATCCAGCACATCCACATATCTAGCGGAGTTGAAGATTAAGTGCCTCCGCCTTTTGAACCACCCTTAAAACCTCTGCAATTGTATCAATGGTGGAACACCCTGCTTTAAAGCCACATTGTCGAGGAGAACGATCCCCAGCAGCGCGAATCACGTTAGTGAGTCTTCCCATTATAAGTTTCTTTAGCACTTTCCCAGCCGTGCCTAGCATGCATAACCGGCGGTATGCAGACAGCAAGCCGCAATTTCCCCTGTCCTTGTTAATCAGTACGAGCCTTGCTACCCTCCAGTTTTTCCCGAAAACTCCTTCCCATAGGCAAACATTGAGTGTACTGCAACACCTCAGCTGGGACATTGTCTGGAGCTGGAGCCTACCAGGGTTTCAGTGATAGGACTGCCTCTTCCAGCTACAGCCGCAAGAAGCATAAAGTATTGAGAATTTTTCGGGGGGCTGTACAATCGACGACACGAAATTATAGCCGATTGCACATCCCGCCAAAAAATGAACCTTCAGGCATGTCTTGCCAAAGTATTTGATCGAAAAACACATTCCCCTTAAGCCTTGGTTTTAGTACTGTACTTTTGGAATGGATTTTTCGATAAAAAAGTTCGTCAAGACATGCCAGAAGGTGAATTTTTTAGTGGGCTATGCAATCGAGGACACGGCTGTAATATTGGTGAGGAGTCAGGAATTGGCATTACTGAAACAACTCTGCCTTTCTGGTACTAAAACAGACATCATGGTGCTGACGATACCACGCCTTCCGCTGACCGAGAGAACCATCGTTAAAATTAAAACGTTTTGCAAATTAATGGCGTATGTTGGAGTACCTAGCCCTATCAAATGGTGTGTTCTTCTGAACATCACAACTTCAATTCTGCCATATGGAGCAGAAGTGTAGATAAAGGACGTATCCTATAAAATATACCCAAAATGGCTAGTGTCTGTGCAAAGATTGGGAGCAAGAGTTGCAAGTTACTATTGGACATTGTTAGGAGAGTAACCATATTCATAGCAAGCTTTCTTCTAATCGAATTTTTTAAGCGAGAAGAGAAAAATGAGTATACGAGAGGAGTCAAGGAGGTGGGATGAATCACTTGAAGAAGCATGCACGAGACTCGTATGAGAGCGAAATAGAGAGGGGTGATACACGTTAAATTCATAAAATCAAAGTATGTATGAGAGGAAGCTAACGCCATTCTTATCTGAATACGGTCTCTTCAGAGCAAATCCATTCAAATAAGTAAAGAACATGGTGAGTTATCCAACGACTGTCAAGATTGAGTAGCTGATAATACGGATTACATATTTTTTCATTGTAGTGCTTAAAAATCAGAAAGTTGACACCCAGTATTATAAATAGTAAGCGACTCTCGATTTCTTTCTTAACACTAGAAGCCGTAAAAAAGGATTTGGTTCATTTAATTGCCTCCCCTCGTATTTTATGCAAACATATTCAGTTATATTCTTTTTACAATCGCTTTAAGCTCCTTTTAGAGCTCAAGGTGTGCAAATAAGGAGCACCTGCGTCTATTTCTTATGAAGCTGTTCTGAGAGCCAGGAAGTAAGTGAGTGTTAAAATGTTTACAGATAGGAACACAAAATGTAGTGCGAATGCAACAGTCAACATTACTGAAGCAGTGCCTTTTGTAGGAATTCAGGAAAAAAAATTTTTAAACATAAGTGAAATAATGCATAACTTTAGGCAAATTAGACCAACCTACGCAAAATGTATAATTAAATGTGATAACCATTACATCAATCGAACCAGATGTAACTGATTTAACTTAGGATAAGTAAGGTTTCTCATGGCTGAATGGTAGCAATTCTGTTTTATGGTATGTGATATGTAGGTTCGATTCCAGTCAAACCTCGCTCTATGTTAGAATGAATTTGAATGAATGTTTCAGTGGTTTTCAGTCAGTCGATATATGACCGAAACTAAGGTGGGTATTGATTCAGATGCTAATCATTCTATACGCTAATTTTCAGTCAGGACTTTTGTACGATATATGTTATAATGCAAGAACACTATAGTAAAGGGTGGTCCAACCATAAAACACGATGTTAATTGTGAGTCACACCTTAACGTCGTTTTTCGCCCAACTTAATTCGGCGTTTCTTTGTTTCAGTGTTTGACAAATTCAACCATGGAGAGGTACACAATTGAGCAGCGCGTTAAGGGTGTTGAAGCCTTTTACGAAAATGGGCATTCAAATCAAAATGCATTTCGTGCACTTCGTGATTTTTTTGGTGTGTGTCCACAATCGGGAGAATTGTGTGCAAATTTCAGCAAAATGAGTCTGTAGGAAATGTGAAATCATCTGTGCATGCTCACTCAGTTCGTTCTGCGGAAAACATTGCTGTTGTTTCCGATAGTGTGGTAGAAGAAGCGTCAACCTCGACTCATCGTCGTGCCCAACAATTGAACATCTCACGAATATCACTGATGCGAATTTTGAATAAAGATTTGAATTTACACGCTTACAAGGTTCAATTAACTCAAGAACTGAAGCTTACTGACCATTTCAAGCGTCGGCAATATGCTGAATAGTTGGTTGAACAGACAGAAAGGAATAGTGGCTTTACGAAGAAAATCATCTGCGGTGACGAGACACACTTTCACCTCAGTGGGTTCGTTAACAAGCAGAATTGGTGCATTTTGGCAAATGAGAATCCACGAGTGATTGTTGAAAAGCCGATTTATCCACAAAGAGTGACTGTTTGGTGCGGTTTATGGGCTGGCGGCGTCATGGGGCCGTACTATTTCGAAAATGTCACCGTGGATGCAGCTCGCTATTGCGAGATGTTAACGGACTTCTTGTGGCCAGAAATTGAGGCTATGGACCTGGACAATATGTGGTTCCAACAGGCTGGTGCCACTTGCCACACAGTCAACGATACAATGGCACTTTTGCGCGAGAAATTCAATGGCCGTGCTATCTCACGTTGGGCCGACGTTAATTGGCCGCCACGATCATGTGATTTGACACCATTGGACTTCTTTCTCTGGCCATATTTAAATGAAAAATGTACATCAATAAGCCAAGAACAATTCAAGAGCTAACGGGTGAGATAATACAGCACATTAACGACATTGAACCTCAATTATGTCTCAGAGTCATTGAAAATATGGACCGTCGAATAAAAGTTCGCCGCCGTAGCTGTGGCGAGCATTTGGGCGATATTTTGTTTCACACATAATTGTCATCGATCCTTCTATTATAAAAAAAATATACTAGAAAACATATTTCAGCCTGTGCAATTAAATACTTAAATTACAAAGTGACTAGAAGGAGCTTGAAGCATTACAAAAGGTCTGATGTTCTTCCATTTTGTTTTGTTGATATTACAAAAGTTAGTTCAAGTTCAATATAATACCACTTGCTCATTTTGATAGATCATCTGCATATATGCAGATAGTTTTTGTACATATTATTTATTTTGAAAGCTCTAATCGAAAATCAGGTCTGACACGGAGGAAATAATTAGCAATGTTGAACAGATACATTTAAATGCCTGGTATTAGAAATTAATTATCAAATATTAAATTAATTATTTAACAGTTTATTAATATAAGCAATAATTACAATTTTTGAATTTGCCTATGTAAATATTCTATAAAACTCTATAACTATGTTTTTAATCTAATTCAATTACATACCTGATTAACTAGCTGCTGAAATGCCGGAGTATGTGTATTTACAGCTCCATTTTCTAAATCTGCATGTAATGCAAAATCAGATAATGCTTTCCACGGTGGTTGATATGTTGTCACTTCCAATCCTTGTAAATTAAGCGGCGAATCATGACGTACCGGTGAACTCGCTACCATCGGTATTCCCTGCATAGCACCATAACCAAGTTTTCGACCTTCCTGCACGTAATTGAATTGAATCTAATTAGATTTGCGTAGAAATCATGAAAACATATCAATCATTTTTACAAACGACATAGAAAATAAATAAATATGTATTAAACAATTTAATAATTATTTTTACATATTTAATTATAATTTCAATTGTTACTCACCTTTTCTTGCTGCATTTGTAACTTCATTTGCATCGTTTTCTTTTTGTCTTTACAACGTTTATTTTGAAACCATACTCGTATTACACGCGGCGAGAGGCCAGTCATTTCTACTAATTGTTCTTTCATAAGAGCGTCAGGTCGCGGGTTAGCATTGTAACACGTTCTAAAATTGAAATTAAAATATGAATTTTAATAAAAGCAGTATTTTCGAGCCTTAGTCTTAGACTTGTCCATATGTTTTAGCTTTAATTGAAAACTATTCATAGCTTATTGGCAAAGCCAGGATGTGAAATCACCAAATTGAATTAGACTCTTTTAAAGCACGTGCTAAGACATATTATACTTTAAATACAATATTGAAAATTAAGAAGCAAATAAATTCAAACATGTTAGCGGCTCATTCTCTAAATCGAACAATGTTTAGAGGGTTCGCAGTAACAACTATTTTACAATATTTGTCTACACGCTGAATGGAAATCCCAAACTAACCCAAACAACAACCAATTTATTTTGCAATAACAAACGGATGTTTAAAGTCTAGACTTACGATTTCAAACAAAACTTATACAATACCCTAATTGCTAAACAGTAGCACAATAGACAAACTCGTGGTTCAATTTGTTAACCCATTCATAAAGCGGTAGTGAACAAATTGTTCTGTTAACAGTGGGGCAATTAATCAATTCACACATTAGGAAATTTCACAGTCCCAAGAACTTTAGCTGGTCAAACAAGTAAAAGCTTGAAAATACACAAAAAGTTGGTGATTATCATAAATATTTTCCTCATGTGTTCCAACTCTTCCAGGAATTGCATTTGAAAAAAGTCTGCAATATTATTGTGTATCTTTTTATGATTGCGATTTACACGGGCGTGGGAATTAAATGTTAATATTCGAGGCTCCTCATTGATTTATTTTGTTTTGTGGTTCAAAGAGTCAAAACAACATACTAATTTTGGACTCAATTTGTATGGTTTGACTGTTTGGCAAAATTTATGAGAACGTAAAATAAGAAAACTTCTTATAATAAGGTAGTCGTTAGAGAAATTTGGTTCGTGAAGATATCGATTATTCCTCATACTTCGAACGGATTAAGAATTCACCAAGCAACATGGGGGATTATTTGGTATCAGTCACACTGAAAAAAGAATACAGTTGATTCAGCCTCAAGGTGAAATCAGGCAATTAGTCGTTATGGCAAATGCATTTAATTTGAGTCAAATTCCTACTCTTTTAATCAACTTCATTTACCAATTTCAGAGATAAGTTGTGCACTATTGCAATTTAAGCCGTCCGCGGCTTCATCAGCTTCTTCAGCTTCTAGGAAACCGCTTCAACTAGTCAGTAGCGAACATCCCTAGATACCTTCGTTTTTGATCGACTGTCTCCGGCAGATCTTTCAGCTCATATTCATCATGGGGCAAGACCTTCGTGAGCATGTATGGACCCTTATACAGTGGTTCAAGTTTCCGAGATTTGCCAGTCATCGCACGCATACTCCCTTGGAGTCTTGTGGTTTACGTCAAACCGAGCTTTACATTTCGATGCTTCCTCCTAGATTCATTCTGCCGAAGCTCGTCATCGAGCGAGTTTAGATTTGAAGTACATCTATCTCCCCTTTGTCGTCGCTCTTTAGTGCCATGCCTAATTCATTTGTGATAATGTCTCTAAACCGATAATCAAAGACCAACTCATGTGGCGAGATTTTAGTAGTAACGTTTTGCAGCGTACTGATTGTCCACTGGACCGTTTGCAGTTGCTCGGCCCAATTACGTCCCTTACTTGAGATCATGCTGATGCAAAAAAAAAATTGTTGACCCGCTACGCCTAACAATTTGCCTATGGGGTACGCACCGATGTTTTAATGTGTCAAATTCCGTTATTCGAGCGAAACTTTCCGAAGGTTGTAGAAGTAAACGCTGTTTTTCTATCGGTGATCAAATTTACAGGAAGCCCAAAAGATCCCGTCATCTTGTTGAGGATGGAGATGACTGGTGTAGTTGACGTATTCTTCACTGGCCGCAAAATCAGATATTCCGTGAACGCATCGACTATCACTAAAATGTGCGTATTTCGTCGTTTACTGATTGTATAAGGACACTGATGACCTATGTGTACCTATGGAAAGGTATTGACACTCAAGGCATATGAACGAGCACACTTTTCGGTCGTCCACCGTGCGTCTTCTGATAACAGCAAGTTATGCATGAAGACAAATATTTTTTTGAATAATTCCTTATCTGGGGGAAACAAAACTGCTTCTGACATAACCCGAACGTTCTATCAACGGTTAAATGTCCAGCATCGTCGTGGCATCCCATTGCGATTCGCCAGCGTAAGCCCATCTATCACCCTCTGCCGTCTTTCAGACTAATCGTCCTTATCGTATATAATGATAAGTTTTCAACTGTTGCGCTTCTGTTGATGTGGTGCTTGATCGCAACATTATAATAATATTCTGCAGTTTAGGGTCTTGTCCCCGCATTATTAGAAAGCAATCACTTTTAGCTGTCTGGATCTGGAGAACGCTATCAGCTACCGATTCAGCTTCTGCGGCTGGATAGAACAGTTGTCGGCTCAAATCATCAGCATGAAGCATTTTTCCTTCTGTTCGATGGACTAATTTAAAATCAGAGTCACCAAGTAGCAGCCACCAATGTGCTACCAAGGATGTAATGTCTTGCTGAATCTTGTTGTTACAACAACAGAACAATCAGTCACAACCATCATGTGTTTACCCAGTATATACATTCAAAACATTGTCATAGACTCCACAATCGTAAGCGTTTCGAACTCATAGCTGTGGTAATTGACCTCGCATGGTATCGTATGTCGACTGAAGTAATGCACAGGTCTCAAATCCTTCATTCGCCTTCACTGCATCAAAATTGCCGCAATTTTCACTGAACTGGCACCATGATACACCTTTAAATCGTACAACGTTGAGAAAGGCTTCTCAGTCAGCTTTCGCTTCAATAATTCAAACAAGAATTGTTGTTCAGCTGTCCATTTGAATACTAGATCGTTCCGCAACCTCCAGAAGTACCCAGCTAGACCCATGAACCTTAAAGTTGTCTACAAAATCTACGTTCGCTTCTTCTTGTGAAATGCTTTCTTAGCCTATGCTGTGACCCAAGAATAATATTGCCAGAAATTCGCGTTTGTCCCTTGGTAGCCACTTTCTTGTAGATACTTCTAGATATAGGCTTTCCTCGATCGTATTACTAGGAACTACAATCATCCATAAACTCAAGCCTTCACCTGGTGGCATTTGAGCGGCTACTGGATTTATTGATCTTTGGAATGCAGCGGCGGCATTTGACAACCTAATGGCATTTTGCAATATTCGTAATGCCTATGAGTTTTAGAGAATGTTGTATCTTCTTCCCCTTCGTAGCACCACATGCTCTCTCAGGTCATTGCTTCCTGCAACAAGCGCTTCCAACTGTCCCGGTCTATTGAGCGCGTCCTCCAATTTTGAAATCCGAGCAGCGATGAACTGTCTTTGTCAGCCGAGTCAGACCAGTATTTCCTTGATTTCCCCACTGGTTTCCGCTCTTGAGCTCTCCCAACGAATACCTTTTGGGTATCCGTTGTTCGTCCATACGATTCACGTTGCCAGCCCATTGCAGCTTCCGCTCGTCAAATATGTTATTTAATACAGCTTATGGTGTATCGAATTCGCCAGTGATCCCCGTCTAGATTCGCTTCAATTATTCGCCACAGGACCTGTCTTTTGAAGCCGTCCAATATGTTTGTACTTATGTTAGGGTCCACGCCTCACACCCATAGCATGGGACAGGTCGTATCACAGATTTATATACTTGGAGCTTTGTGTTCCTGTGTATGAGCTGGTCTTCAAGATCGTCAAAACTGAATAAAATATTTTACTTGCGAGCTTTATTCTTCGGCGTATTTCGTCTCTTTCATTACCCGTTTTCGTTATTTTAGCGCCTAAATACACAAACTCGCTAACATGTTCGATACCGTATTCACCAAGTGTGATATTTTGTGTATTTGAGGTATTTTTCCTCGACTGCGTCATGAGCTTTGTTTTATTTTCATTGATTTGTAGCCCTACTAGTTTTGCTTCGCTGTCGAGTTTCGGGAAGAGTTCTTTGGCAGTTGTTAATGACTGTGACAAAATGTTGATTTCGTCCGTCTAGGCTACTACCTGGCTCGACTTGTATAGCAAAGTACCTCGTGTATCGAGAGGTTGCTTTCTTATGACGTATTCAAGAGCAAAATTGAATAGCAATGGGGCCAGCCCATCTCCCTGCTTTAGTCTGATATTTGTGTCAAAGGCATCGGTGAGTTGGCTATTGATGCGGACTTGGGAGGTCGTCGACGTCATTGTCATTTTGGCAAAATGAACTAATTTGGCTTGGATTTCAAATCAAAGCATTATTTGGTACAGTACGTGACGGTCAATACTGTCGAATGCTTCCTCAAAGTCAACGAAAATTTGGTGTACGTCTATGTTGAACTCTCAGCATTTCTCAAGTACCTGCTTGACTATAAATAATTGGTCTATCGTCGATATACCTGCTCTAATGCTATCACCTGAAGCAGAATGTTGTATACTTTCACGGATTCTCCGCTATATGAACTTGATGATATGAAGCAAGGCAATCCGCTCTTCAGCAATATGCATCTAATACAGCTATTTCATTGTTTTCGAATTTAATTTCTGAAAGTCGCCGCATAATCTTGACTCCCCATTGGCCTTGGTTACTACCACAATCGGTAATGATAGCGATGAAACACTCTCCTGAATGATGTGGGTTTTCAATATCTCGTCTGGGATCCGTCACACTATTTTGCGTTGTCTGAATGGAGTGTAGTATGGTCGCAACGAGATGGGGGTTTCATCAGTCAACTGAATAGAAATGTCATCAGTATCATATGAGCCCAATTCCTCGATGATTTCCGCAATAGCCCCACGGAGCTCATTCACTAGCTTCACCGTTCGAAGTCTCGTCTCCGTATGAATGGTCTTATTAAACTTTAAGTTGTCAACCTTGAATGGCTTCCACTTCGTCATATCTATTTGTCACTCTAGGAGTGTACTGCAATTTTTCTCCTGGAAGACACGAATGTTTGTTTAGTTGATTTTAATAATCCTGACCTAGCAATTTTGTACGATCTAACAATTCGTTATCCACAACCAACAAGGTACCTTTTTTGTGATTGGAAGGTGACGACTGTTTACGCCCTGAGTGTGAGGTTCCCGAATATGCAAGAAATTTTGGCTACCCATAAAACGCCTCCTCTGTCAACCTGAAAACCTAGCCTAGAACCGTTTCACATATAACTTCAGTCTAAGCCTCGTTTTGCTACGCCGTTTGGAGCCTGTCGATGTCAAATTTTTGTAGCAGGCTGGTCTTTGCTGAATTTGCCTTTGACATACGACATCGATAGGTTATTTTGATCAAGTAATCATCTTAGTTACAATTACAATCTTCGGTGTGTATGGACGTCAAGTATACTCGAGGCTCATCGTTGTTGGATCAGAACATGGTCGATCTGGTTTTGTGTGTTGCCATCTGGTGATAGCCAGGTCATTTTATGCATGCGTCGATGTGGGAAGCAAGTCGAACGTATGACTAGATTTCTGCTACATGCAAAGTCAATCACGCGCTGACCATTGTCATTTACTTCATCGTGGAGGCTATATCCTCCAGTGGTTCCCCGATGAGGTAGCTGATTGCCAACCTTAGCGTTGAAATCAACCAGAATTATTTTTGTGTCATTTGTAGGCAATGAGTTGACTAGTCTTTTCAGGTGATTGTAGAACGTTTCCTTTGTTTCTTTATCCTTTTCTTCGGTCGGGGCATGAACACTGATCAGCCAGATTTTGGACAATTTCGCCTTTAAACGGTTCGCACACAACCATTCATTGACTACCTTAAAATCAATAACGTGCGGTTTGAATTCCCTATCCAAAATCAAGGCCACTCGGAATTCTCGTTTTGTAGTAGGCTTCCCACTTTGAGTATTGTATGCGATCTCATGTCTTGAATGCCGTTTCCAGTCCAGTTCATTTCCAAGATTGCTAGTATTTTTAATGGATATTGTCTGGCCTGCTGTAAATGGTCCTTAACAGCGCCAGGGTAATTGAGTGATCTGATATTCTAGGATCTAATCCTTTTTTCATTTGCGAGGTTGTGGCCGTGAGTTCAATCCATTCCGAGGCCCATCTGCAGGTTTCGAAACATTTTAAAGTTTTGCAGGGACGGGGAGTTAGCCCGTCGGCCTACCTCCATTCTGGTGGCATGGCTGTTACGCCGATTCCGTTATCAGATACGGAAGATTTTCCTCACCTTCTTACGTCCCCCATAAAGGAGGTGTAAGTAGGATTTAGTAGCAGAGTTGTAGATGTATTTACAGTTAGCAGCATTTCTCGGCATTTAATATCCCATTATTGGTGAACCGGTAAACCCAATGAGCATTTACTACCATTGAATGGGGGCTTAGGGATAAGGAATCATAGAAGCTACGGGTTGTGGAAGCAAGAAGTTCCCTTCTCCTTTCTCAAACGGGCCCGTCTACGGCGGAGTTCAGAACAAGCTAAAGTCACAGGAATTCAACTGGCCTAATTCTGCTTGACATAACTAAGGCCTTTGGTAAGGTCTGGCATACAGAACGAATCTTTAAAGTTCTTCAATTCAATATACCACTGCAGCTCACTCAAATTATTGGCTCCTTCTTGAAAGGCAGAACATTTCGTGTCAGAATTGACAAACAACTCCCAAGCCTGAGGCCAATTGATACTGAAGTTTCTCAGGGCTCGCCCATCTCATCGGTTCCATAGAGTATATTTTCTGCAGACCTTCTCACTCTACCTACAAAAGTAAAATAGAAATAGAACGTTAAGATTAATCCTGACAAACACAGGTACTATTCATCACGGAGACTTATCGTTGGTAACGAAACAAGAGACTAGACACCAACGACTAAATACCTTGGACTTACATTCGACAAAAAACTCACATAGAAACAACATGTATAAAACAAACGAGGGCTCTGCATTGTATTTTTCTTTATACTCTCTTATTAAAACTAAAAGACTAGGCCTTAAAAATCGAGTGCTCATATGCAAACAGATTATACGACCGACGCTACTATATGGAAGTTCTGCTTTCTGCCAAATGACAAAGACTAACAAAAAAGCACTCCAGTCATTCCAAAATAGAATTATTAGAAAGATCTTAAGAATTCCATGGCAGAAGAATATTGACATCTACAGGGTCCTAAGAATTGAGACAGTGCAAAATACGAGGGTCGTTCAACAAGTACTTAGCCTCACCGCCCGATGGCGCTGTCATTACAAAAGAGTTTTCCCATCGTGCAGTACATTCTTTTAGTAGCCTACAGTCAAAGTTTCAGTCGATTTCCTTCATTAGTATTATTTTGATAGCCTTTGGAAGTGAACGTGTCGGTCGGTTGTACAAAAATGGAAAAAGAACAATATCGTTCAGTGATAAGATTCTTGTTTTTCGAAGGGAAAACGCGCTGCCAAATCAAAGATCGCTTGGATGCTGTGTACGGTGACTCTTTTCCTTCGAGGGCGACCGTCAAGAATTGGTTCAACGAGTTTGTTCATGGCCGCACGTCGGTTTTTGATGAGCCACACCCAGGTGCCCCGAAAACGGCTGCTACAGAGGAAAACGTTAAAAAAATCCACGACAGCAGACTGTCGATTGAAAGTTCACGTGATAGCTGAGACTGTGGGCATCACAGAAGGAACGGTGCATCATATTCTACACGAAGAACTGGGCATGAGAAAGCTGTCGGCACGATGGGTGCTGCGTTTGTTCACACCGGAAAACAAACGCAACCGTGAGACCACATCGGCGACGTGTTTGGCGCTGTTTCAGCGCAATCCGGTGGAATTCTTGCATCGTTTCGTGACCGTCGACGAAACATGGATTCACTGGTACACACCAGAGACCAAGGAACAGTCGAAACAGTGGACTTCACCCGGCGAACGTGCTCCGAAGAAGGCGAAGACTGCTCGATCGGCCGGAAAGGTGATGGCCACCGTTTCCTGGGATTCACAAGGTGTGATCCACATTGATTACCTCGAGAAGGGTAAAGCGATCACGGGACGCTACTATGCAGACTTATTGGGCCTGTTCCACCACGACACCGCGCCGGCTCACACGTCCGCCGTCGCCATGGCCAAATTGGTCGAACGGCGCTACGAATTGCTGCTCCATCCGCCGTACATTCCACATTTGGCCCCCTTTGACTACTTTTTGTTTCCAAACCTGAAAAAATTTGGGTCGAACGAGGAGGTCATCGCCGCCACGGAGGCCTAATTTGCAGCCCTCGGGAAAATGTATTCTTTGGACGGGTTGAAAAAGTTAGAGCATCGCTGGGCCAAGTATCCTTAAATATAAAAGTTCAGAGAACCCTTAAATAAAATTAGATTACTCTCCCCCGGAGAATTGGAAAGATGCTTACATTCGTTGATAAATAGAATCGTTTAGCACATTATGTACGGACCGTCCTGGAGGATAAAAATGTCAGGAGGTATCGAGGACAGGGGATTTCTTTTCTAGCAAGCCCTTTGCCTTTCTTCCTTCCTGCTAGCCGACGGAAAATGAAGTCCAGCCCGAAATAATGTGCTAGACGGTTCCGGGATAGGTTCTCAGCTGACAAGAGAGGCGTTTAGTGGATAGTATATAGTGGTTGGTGCCCTTTGCCTCCCAAGTAAAAAACTCAAAGTGTCAGCACAAGGCCAAAATTTTTTCATTAACCCAAAGATTTCTGTCATAGGAATTTACAGCACAGACATGCGCTGAAAGGTCATATCATTAATGTTTTTCATGGAGCAGCAATCCACTCATTCATTCATCTCTATAGCGCATAAGGTTTTGTAATGATTTACGAAATGTCCGTGTAGGACACGGGTGCCGATGGTCTGGCACAAGTGTCAGCGAGCTAAAACAACACCGAGCTCAGCTAACTAGCTTTGCTTAACGACCGCGTACGCGTGCTTGATGACTAGCATTTGCGGGATCATATGAGGCGGGTTCTTGTCGAGCCACGAAGCTACACTACAAAATACTTATCACGCGTACTCTACTCTACAAGACGCACCGATCGATTTTTATTGTCCTTAGAAAAGTTCTATCAGGTGTCAATTAATCTACTCTACAGAAATTCAATATTGTTTTGCCTCGTTAAAGTTAGCGGACACGGAGGCTTGAGACAAACGCAAACATTACACGAAAAGCAACCGTTACTTTCACAGAAGAAGGTCGTTGCATTACAAGGGGAATGTCAAACCTAAAGATGTTAAAGTGGCTGAAGTGAACCACTCATCTCTGCCTAAAGGATGGAAACTTGACGGATGCAGTTTACTTTACACTAGTAAAACAACAAACTAAGCAGTTTCGACGGGGTGACCACCTTTTCTCTTCAGGAGCAGCTACTCCTGATCACCACGGGGCTGCTCGACTCCTTATGTTTATTACAGTTTTTGCGCTCATAGTTTTTGACTTGATAGTTAACGTTGTTACTTTACTTCTTTACGTTTCAGTCGGGTTTAGACAGTAGAGGAAGAATATATGAAATTGAGAATCGTACAAAACATTGAAAAACAAGTTGGGTAGACAGACCTACACTCATGTCAGAAGGATTTTGTACCCAACTTACGAGATGCAGTCACCAGCAACAAATGAAGCCAAGGAAAATGGCAAAGATAAGTGCACGTTTAATAGAAAATTCATTGTTTCTTGATTTTCAACGGTCGACATTTTTTGGAAACTAACAAAAACACTCATATCATGAATTATTGATGATTATTGTTATTGATCTTATCTGAAAATTTTAACGAGAAGGGAAACTGCAGTGTTTGATTCGATGAAAAGTTCATAAAATACCAAAATCGTGTTATTGTTGTCGTAATTGGAGAAATTTTAAATAGCTAGAACTTCCGTAAATATAATTCAATTTTCATGAAACTTACAGAGTATTAGGACCTTTTGTAAAACTACTTCAATATTGAATTTAAGGGCATCCAGACGATTTAATCGGGGAAAATTTGAAAATCATACTAAATTGAGCGAATTTTAACTTCTAAAGTATTTGTTGTTGTTGAACTCATAAACCCCTGCCTGCATTGTTTTTCAGATTTTTCGGATCATAGGTGTCCAACCGCGAGAGGGGGGGACACAAATGTTTCGTACATTTCCCCTTCCTGTGCAACCCCGAAGCAAAAAGAGCGCAGTTTAAGATCTGTTTTGAAAAGCTCTTACCAAGACCTTTTATTTGATACCTATATCTGCTGCATTTGATGATTGACCCTTCCCCCTACGGGGAGATCCCCTTAAATACCCAACATTTTTATTGTAATTGAACTTTGAACAGGGCACCACTCTAGCTTATATGGTTTACGAGAAAAATTGCTGTGGCACGCGGACGGACAGACAGGATGTGATTTTAGTAGAGTTTTGAAAAATTATTTTACAAAACCCTAAAAAAAGACACACGCCTTCAACGAATTAAGATAGAGTTATTTTGTTCAGAATTTCATGCAAACTTCAGGAGAAGATTGTAACGTGATTGAAAAAAACAAGAATCGAGTGAAATATCAGTAGTGCGCCTTTAATACATTGCATTGGTCAGTATTAGTTCTGCATTTTTTGTTATACTCGTAAATATTCCATTTAATTTTAGGTATATATCAAATTTGAAAAACACTGAAACTAGGACTAGGTATCATCTTATCGTAGGAATCCAATATTTTTATTATTTTATAGATAAAACATCTGAACTGATAATACGTTTCCCAAATGACGCACTGCCAATAATCTTTAGAAATAAAATATAGTTTTACGCAAAATAGCACTAGTAAATCAATTTCAGAGAAGATTTAAATTAATTCCTGCATTTAAATTGCAAATAATTTTTCCGAAATTTAAAAATTTCCCCATAGTTAGAATTTGTAAGCCTATCTCATATCACGATCAAAATAATACATAAATACATTTATCATCAAATTTTAGCCCTGATGTCAATTACGGAACATATGTTTTAACATTGTAAACTAATGAATACTAATTATTATCATCCTATAAAACCTGAATTGAAATAATAAATCACGTCATGCATATCCAAGGCGCGTGGAATACTAGAGTGCGAAAAAGGAACAGAAAATGCATTGGCAGTGGCTGATTTACTAATGAAAACAGCAATTTGTCTTTCATACTAATTTTTGTTCTCAAATTCCGGAAGTAATTATTTATAAATTTATCCAATGACACAGTGCATGGTGTCATTTTATCGACTGTAATGTTGTAATTAATTACCGTTGCCGCGACATTAGGCTTTGTACGCGAAGTTTTTTATCATACTTTGTTTTATCGTGTTAATGATTGAAATAACGCATCTTACGGTTTTGCTCGCTGCAAGCAACTCACGTAAAATATGAAAATCATTGCATCTATCAAGGATTGAAGATTAGCCATGTCACCGCTTTAGCGCGACCTCTACATCCAAGACTGTTGGACGGAGTGGCCAAGCGTCATCAAGTTTGAAATTAATTTTTATCTTTTATGTGATAATAAGATTATGCAAGCAATATCATAAAGAAATTTGAAATTCAAATGTTGATGATAAATTTAGAGAAATATAACAATAAATTGATTAAATAAAGAACGCCAGGGTAAAAGATTCTATTAAACTAGTTCTATGGGATGTTTTTGTGCCTTTTCATACTTCTCTTGGGGCTACTGAATAGAATTACGGAAAAAAAAGTTTTACTTTAATCCTGATTAATGTGGCAAGTGAATATTAAATCTATGCAATCTCTTTTATATCGGTGGTTGTTGATGAAGCTTTTAAATTATACTACTGTATTTAAACAGTAGTCAAACCATTCTTCCTTATCATTTAGATAAGGGAAATCACTTTCGTTATTAACTCACCGTAATGTGTGAAGTTGCTTCTCATTAAGAACCGTTCGCACTCTTGTTGGTTTGCCATCTCCTGATGGTCCTGAAGGCCGCTTATCACGTAAACTTTTATGAGAACCGGATTCACTACCCGAATCTGAAATGAGACAGAAAAATGTGGAAAAACCTGATTAAAAATTATACGGATTATGTATAGATTTATTGGATTATAAAGTAGTATAGGATATGCATCATTCATAAAGAATACTAGGATCCTTTGTTTCTGAAGAATGTTGTTAATTATTATAAATGAGGTTGATTGTTTTGTCTCTTATTGAGGGACCCTGATCAATAACTTTTAAGTTAAAAAAGTATTAGTTATGAGTCCTGGGAGGGTAAGACAATAGCTTGGACTAACAGGTACCAATTATATCGTGTCATAACCTTAGAGTCTAATGCCCGCAGAGCGAACCTACCTTAACGAAATCGTTTGTTTCTGAGATGTCATGTGAAATTGAGAGAATATTTATTCAATGTCCAAGGGTTTCTTCGAAGGATGATGGACACAAAGTACATGCATCCTGGCTTTGATTTCTAAATTTTTCGTCGTCAATTATATACATTCGCGGGCCAATCCTCCTTTTTCTTGAAATGCCGTTGAGCCTTGGCTTCTTTTGCGACCAGACGCATCTCGACTCCTTTGAGTCATCAGTTTAAAGGATCACACAACCAAGCAAAGCTCGACGCCTTTTCAAGAAAAAAAAACCTTAGTTATAATTTGCAACAGTAGGTAATACGTTCCAACTGAAACATATCCGCGTGGTGTAGTGGCTAGGACCCTCATCCCGTAAGCCGAAGGTCCCTGGTTCGATTCTTGTTGACGGCAACGGGATTTAGTTCGAGTGATTCTTCGGACGGACTATAAGCGCGATCAGTTATGATACGTACTGGTTTAAAAATCAGAACATATCGTAGTTAGGTGGACGGATGTACGGCCAAAGCGTGATACCGTCCATATCACCTCCTGGAGTACCGACAAATTTAATCATGAGAGTGTGAGATACTCTAACTGTCCCTAAGCGAAGGCCCGAAAGGGACTGTAGTGGTACAATTTTAATTTTAACGTTTTCTTGACTGGAAACCATATCTAATCATTAAATTAGGCATGCCTAATGCCTGCTTGACAAGGATTCAATTAGATATGTCTAATGCTTGCCTAAATGAAGCCTAATCAGGTTATACATACCGAATTTAGAAATGTTTAAGCACCAATCGCTTAACTCGATATAACTTGCATGTATAGGGTTTGAGAAAGTAGATTCTATCGAAAAAAATGTAAACCACCGGAAGTCTTTCTTGAACCATATATATTTCTATACTGTATTCGTTCTCGAAAGTTTGAAGTAAAACGTTTGCCCGGGCACCTAACTATAAATCGCATCAGGCCCTCATTCGCAAATGCATTATGCCCTTGTAATAAAATTTATCTCCTAGGCATTGATGGGGTAAAGCAGTATGCATTAGGTCCTAATGCAGAATTTGGCATACATAATGCCCGTCTAATGAGCAGTTGGTGTAGTTTAAAGTGTCAACATGAAGAATTTATACAAAGGAAGCGGTTACAAGTTTCACTTGAGAGCAAGATCACTAGAAATCTCTTTATAATGAAGTCCAAGAGTACGTCACCCTAAGTCACCGAGTCATAATTTGATGCACATGATTTTTGTATCTACTTGATACAGAAACTGAACTTGCTTAGTGAAATTAATAAGCGTTGAATTACTTACGGTAATTAACATGAAACAAGTTGGGTAGATAAAACTATTCTCATATCAGAAGGGTTTTGTACTTAATCCGCGATGCGTAGACATATAGAATGATTGAATTGAAAGAAAACTTTAATGGCATGCACAACAAATATATTTTTGTTTTAGAAGAAAAACCAGTGTTACTTCATTATAGCCAGCCAACATTTTCTTACAATATTGCTAAAATAATTGACTAAACCGAATCTTAAATGTCTTTTTATTAAATTATATATTTGGAGAAAATATTTACAATCAAAACTTTAGTGTCTGGTTCGATGGAAAGCCCATGCAATAGAAAAACCGTGTATGATTGCTGTAATCGGAGAAAGTCCAAACGGCAGTAACTTTTATTGTTATAGAATATAAGGATTTTTTAAAAGACTACTTAAAGACCTACTTGCATCCAATTGAATAACACCAATACAGTTACCGTGCTCATCCAAAAACTCTTTAACAGGAAAAGAATCCTTTTTAGATGGTGATCCAAGAGCAAATAATGATAGTTTTATACAGATCGACCATACTTCCACTCTTCAACCTGAGAACTTGAAACATCTCTCTGAATACTCAAATTTTGATAGTAATGGAGATTAGTTACCGTGCTCATCCAAAAACTCCTTGATCGAAAAGTAATCCTTTTCAGACCCTTTTTTACCTCCAGTCGTAAAAGCTACAATTAACTCTACTAATGATATTGAGAGTAGGTTATCTCTTATCAAAACTACGGGAGCATAAGATATATGGGGTTATTCGACTTTATCTATCATACATGCATAAAGCACCTGACACAGCATGCATCGAGGACAAAACAAAGACTCATTTGAAAGTTTTAATTCAAAGAGAAGGTCTTCCAATAGATCTAGATGCTCTTCACAAATTATATCTCAGATATCACAAGGAACTTGGGATAACTTCCGAATAAGCAAAAAAAAAGGCCTTGAAACTTATGCGTCATATGAGCTCACATATGACGCATAAGTTTATATAGGGTTTTCCAACAAGAGGTGTTATTTTGAATAGATCTTGTGATTTAACACCTTGCGACTTCTTCCTTTGGGGTCACGTGAAAGAGAAAGTCTACGCCAATAGCCCAGCGTCGATTCAAGACCTCAAAGATGGAATTCGTGAGGCTATCGAATACATAGGGCAGACACTTTGCGATTTGGTTAGAGAAAATTTCATGAAAAGGATATGGTCCTGTAAGCGTGGTCGTGGTGGTCATTTGCCTGATGTTATTTTTCACTATTAACGGCATACTTTTCTCTTTATAATGAAATAAAAATCCGATCATTTATAATAAAAAATAGCATTTTTCTTTTAATATCAAAATAACACCTCTTATTGGAAAACCCTATATATCTTCACTACAAAAGTCACGTGAGCAGCATCACAAGTTTTTTCGTCCACAATAATAACAATAATTTCTCAAAGTGCCTAAAAATATTCTATCACAACTGTGCCGATATGAGAGGCAAACTCAATAAACTATTTTTGAACGCTAAATCATGCCCTTTCACTGAAACCTGGTTAAATCCTATCGTAATGAAGAGATTCTCGATTATAATTGGACTACTTATAGCAACGATCGAGATTTTCAGAGCACTGGACTAACGCGAGACGGGGGATTACTAGTTGGTGTATTGTACATGACTACTTCTCAAGTGTTCTTGTTAATACTACGGCGCATAAAGCATTCCAACATGTAATAATTCGAGTCAAATTTGATAAATTCGATTTATACATTAGCGTATTCTTTATTCCTCCGAAGTCAAGGGAGGCAGTGTACATAAGGAATTGGAATTATTTCTTCATTGTTGGGCGTTCGGATGAAGCCGATAGAATTTAAATATTTAGTGATTTTAATAGGCCCAATTTAACATTTATAGTTGATAGACTTGACAATCGTCTTTTTCCAGTGAATCTTTTAGACGATAATGATTTCAACAAGGTTTCCACCTTTCATTGCAATGATTTGTAGCAAGTAGTTCCAACGCCTAATCAAAATGGTAACTGGATAGATCTCATTTTTACTAATGCATATTATGAAGTGGTGGTTAATCCAACTAGTGATGCGGATAACCTTTTCGCAAATAGACCACCATTCCGTGCTTTCGGTTGAATTTTCCACTGCTGAAGCTCAAAACAGTCTTTCATACCATAACTCTATTATACGAGTATACTCGTATAATTTTCGCAATGCTGACAACGAAAGCATTAATAAGCACATTTCTACAAAGTGCTTTCAAATATAAAAGAGTCTGAGCTAACATAGAAACGACAGGAGCTTTGTTCTGATAAATTCGAGTTTATTTATTCAAAAAAGTCTCCTCCGGCTTCGATACACAGTTTTGCGCTATCCAAAAGCTCTTTTCGAAAGACTTTTTCAGGTCATTGACCGGAATGTCTTTCAGCATGTCGGTACAAGACTTTTGGATGCCCTCTACGGACGCAAATCGTTTTCCTTTTATGGCGAAATGCAATTTCCCGAATAGGTAGAAGTCACAGGGAGCCATATCAGGCGAATACGGTGAGGGATTGATGGTTAAAATGCGGTTTCTAGTCGAAAAAGCAGTCACAAGAGTGGATCGATGAGATGGTGCATTATCATGCAATAAGCGCCAGCTTCCTCCTTGGCGGTATTCAGGCCGAATTCGACGAATGCGATGCAACAAACACTTCAAAACGTGAGGATTGAAAATTGCATTGACGGTTTGGCCCGTTGCTACGAACTTCTTGTGGACAATTCCCTTGGAATCGTAAAAACAAATGAGCATCGACTTGATTTTTGACTTCTACAAATACGTTTTTTTGGGTGGTGGCTCGTGTGGGGCCTTCCATTCGGGACTTTGACGCTTGGTTTCGGGTTCATATTGGAAACTCCACGTTTCATCACCAGTTACAATGTTATAAACGAAGTTCTCGTCTTTTCTCGCCTCTTTAATGATGTCGTTCGAATGCTGAATTCTTAGCAATTTTCGGTCATCAGTTAACTTGTGCGGAACAAAACGTGCACAGACCTTTCGCAAGCCCGTATGATCGGTTAAAATGCAATAAATCGATGTTTTGGAGATATTCAACTCCGATTCCATGAATTTCAACGATGATTACGGCTCTATTTTGATAAATTGACGCACAATTCCGATGGAGTTTTCGGTGATCACTGATTTTAGGCGGCCCGTATGTTCATCTTTATTTATGTCCTCACGACCATCTCTGAAACATGTAAACCACTCATGAACTCTGACACGTTATAGACAATCATTGCCATAAACATGTTTCATCAATTCAAATTTTTGGGTAAACATTTTACCGATTTTAAAACAAAATTTGATATTAGCCCTTTGTCCGAAACTCATTTTTGTACCGATGACACAAGCATACTGTCACTTTATACCCAATAACTTCGCTTCCACTGAATCGAATGTCACCAAACTTTCACTGGAAGTCAGGGAGGGATGTCACCTTCCAACCTTTTCATTTACAGATGGCGCCACCAAGCAAAATTTTATGACAAAAGTCTCTTTTATATATTTGTAGTATTGACTGGACTGGTATGTTTTCAGCACTAGATATGGATGATGCAGTAAATTTATTTTACCAAATTATTCTTGACGCCGTTGAAAGCCATGTACCTAAAATCAAGAAAACGGACAAATTATCTGAGCTTTGGCTGGATATATATCCTCGTAATTTACGAAACAGAAGGAATAAGTTGTGTAAAGTTATGAATAATAGTTCTAAAGTGAGCGAAAATACTAAAAGAGAATATGATGAGTTGGCAAAATAATTTAAATTAATGTCGTCCAAGGCATATGAAACCTATGTCAATTGGCGAGAACATAATCACTAACCCTAAAAAATTCTTTGATTTTGTGAATATTAAGCGTAAAGCTCACGGCTATCCCAATGAAATGACTTATAAAAACTGCTGTTTCTCTGAAGAAATTTGTAATTACTTTGTAGATCACTTCCAATCTATGTATTGTTTGCCAAGCACTCCAGCTCATCTACACGACTTAGAACCAAATTTTACAGCAGTGCTTAAAAAAGTTTCAGTTTCAGAAGAAGATATATTTAACGCAATTGAAACACTAGATTTGAACTATGGTCCTAGCCCTGATTTACTTCCAACATCCTTTCTATTTCAGTGTAGAGATCATTTAGCTTCACCTCTCCATGTACTTTTTAATAAAATGCTTTCGAGCGGCGTGTTTCTAGCATACAACAAATCTTCTTATTTGACTCCAATCTATAAAAACAACGATAAACAGGCAGTTCAAAATTACAGAGGAATTGCCATATTATCAGCAACTCCAAAATTATTTAAAAAAATAGTGTGCATTAAAATATTCCCCGTTATAGAGCAACGTCTCAACGACCAACAACATGGGCTCAAAAAAAACCGATCCATAATCACAAAGCTCACAATTATGGTTCTATTATCGTCTGTGCAATAGAAAACGGGCACCAAGTCGACGCAATTTACACTGACTTTAGTAGAGCGCTTGACCGTGTCAATTATACGATTTTGTCACTCAAACTGCGTAAATTTGGAATTACTGGTCTTATGCTTGATTGTTAGATTCCTATCTTAAAAATCGAAGTCAAACGGTTATATTTCAGGGGTATATATCCAATGAAATTCATGTCTATTCCGGTGTACCTCAAGGCAGTCATCTTGTACCGCTTTTTTAACATGTTTATATCGGACCTGTCTGAAGTGTTGTCTGACATATCGCATTTATTTTATGCGGATGATCTAAAATTATACCACGTTATAGCATCCCAAAGTGATTCACTGTTCTTACAACATAAAATTAATTCCCTACTACAGTGGTCGAATAATAACTGTCTACTCGTATATGTGAACCTTGAGAAATGCCAGGTGATTAGTTTTTCTCGGAAAAATATAATCCTGCAAAGTGCTTATCACCTCAACAATATAAAGCTTTCCACAGTTGATAGCATAGTAAATCTTGGTGTCCTCTTAGATAAGAAACTCCGCTTTAATTTACACTACGATGAAGTTCTTAGCAGGGCTAATAAAATTCCAGGGTTCATTAAACGGCGTGCTAAAGAATTTAAAAATCTGTGGGTGGCAAAAACTTTATACGCGTAAATAGTGCTCGAATAAGCTAGTGTTGTTTGGAATCCGGTTTTCGGTGTTCATGCAGTAAGGTTTGCTTTGAGATGTACGACCCACAAAATTTCCATAATTTGACATCATATGATAATCGGCTATCTATTCTCAATATGAAATCACTAGCCTCCCGTAGGACTATGATAAGCTCTTGCTTTGCTTTTCACATCTTCAGAGGTACTATTAAAGTTCTGTACTTCGCCAACAGGATAATCTTGAACGACAAGCAATATTTACAAGACATTCTCGTTTACTGGAAAGTAAACATTCCGCGATTTATGGTGAAAACGAGCCAATAAATAGATGATGCAAAATTTTCAACAGGTTAAGTCATCTTTATTCTCTAACCATCTCGAGATTCCAATTTAAAACAGCCATTTCCAAGTTCATTTCGGCGTAATTCCTACTCTTTCCAATCCTTGTTCCTAACTTTAAAGTAATAAAAATGTGATAGTATGACACATGTTATAATTTTAAATTATTAATGAACTTGTATATACTTAAAAAAAATTCTTAGACATATGTTATACTTTATTTATAAGGAAATGTATCTATATATTTTTTTGTGAACACCTTGTTTGGTTAAATAAATAAAATATTAAATTTATTAATCCTCCTTTTATAAGCAAAGTTCAACGAATTTCAATCGTGATTTTTCCATCTAAGGATCTGAAGTGCTCATCTTCATCTATTTATTGAAAAATTCTATAAAATTTTAATAGCATGTACCTTAAATATTGAAGTTCGGAACAAATAACCCAATTTTGTGCAATATTCTTATTTGAACCGGCCGCCATTATGTTTTACAACTACGGATGTCACCCGTTGAACCAATTCTCAAAGATAAATAGTACATCATGAATACAATTCCTGAATCCGTAGTGTCTGAGTTGATTGGAAGTGCATATTGTCCCATAGCCATTTATAGTTGCTGTTTTTATGCAAGATAATTAAAACACTCATAACTTTTTTAAATACTATTCGATCCTTCTCAAATTCCCAGTACTAATTAAACTTGTTAATCGAAATTTGCATTTCAATGAATTTAAGGGTGCCGCTGCGATTTTATTCAAAAAAATTTATTAATAACACAATTACAAACAAAGTTGAGTGAATTTTGGCTTCTGACGTATTTGATGTTGTTGCGCTCATTAAAGTCTACACTCATGATTTTCTTCAGATTTTGTAGATGATAGGTGTCCAATCGCGAGGGGGGAGAATACGCATAAATTTCGTGTATTTTTCCTTCTTCTGCCCCCCTCGACACTGGTAAAGTAATTTTAAGACCTTTTTTGAAAAGATCTCATTGAGACCTTGCATTGATGAAAAGTTTTTTTTGAGGGTCACTCCTCTATATGGGGGACCTTCTTAAAACTCTTTGAAATTTTTATAACCCCAAATCTTTCTAGAAGTCATAATTTCCGATCTTTCCATAAAGTTTCATGTCTTCAGCTTCTATAGTTTCGGAGAAAAACTGCTGCGACATACAGACGGACGGAAAGACGAATACAGTAGAATATTACCGACTCCGTTGCCACCCCCGCCGTTTTATTGGGGCTACTCCAGCTGAGGCTTTCTGGACCCGAACAACTCACCCGAAGACGGGCATTGGCGTCACTCGTTTGGTCCATCGAGCCTCCAAGCGTAGCCACCTAGCCGCAATGGCTACCTTCTGAACGCCTACGCCCTACCACGCAATTCCATCACCACACAAACCTGTAGAATTCCTCATCGAAAAAGAAAGGACTTAGACACCCTTACCCTTAAACCGAGGCAGAAGAAAAAAAACTTCAACTTAACCCTACCGAATACTCCACCTGCCGAACACTACCACTACAAATAATGTTCTAGGCTTCTTTGCCTGATTATCGTCCCGGGGAAATGAATTCCCAAGCCACACTTTTCACACGCTGTAAAAGCAAAGTTAAAGATATATGGAGAAAAGAAAATATAGATTCTACATTAATAATAATTATTTGTCAAATGTATTTTTCCACTTAATACTCAGCTACAAAATTGTTTAATGGCAAATGCAAAGCCACTTACTTATTTCGGTTACTAATTCTCTCCCCAATAGTTCGAAAATGTGATTATATGTCACATTGTGCAAATACGTGTGGTAAAAATTCGTCAGGGATTGGAACACATACAAGCCAAACAGCACTGGGTTAATTCGACTTTTGCTGGGTTAAGGAACGGGCGAATGCTGCTCTTCAATAATTCCAAATTTTCGCGGTTTTAAAACGTTCAAAAGTTTCATTTTGCGCTGGAAGTATTATTGCAAGTAGCTGCAAGGTATTTCGGTTTGGAATGATCCGACGACATGGAAACGTGAAGTTTTCCCTAGGAACACGGCTAAGCAACATAGTGGAAAACATAAAGTTTTACTATGTATTTGCTCCGAACGGCCAAGTGAGGATGAATGGTAGCGGAACAGAAGCTCGGCGCGGAGGGTTGCCAGCTGGCCAAGCAGCTCACAAAGCGCCCAAGAATTCCAAGTTATTACTCGATCCGTACTTGGTGAAGGGTGCAACCAAGTTGTATCGGTACGATGGAGTAGTTCCTAACGACGCAAGATACCCAAACGTGATTCCGAGTGATCCCAGGGATCCTTTGGAGTAGATTCTACAACGAATAGAGCCCTACGTTATACCAGTATCTAGGTTCAAAATCGACCATAACTACGTCGGTGAGCCATCTGCTATTGAAATAACCATAACTAACATCAATGAAGCTACCTATCGATACGCGAGGTACATTACTATTCAAGTCGAGCCAAGTAGTAGCCTATGCGAACGACATCAACATTTTGTAACGATCGTTAACAACTGCCAAAGAACTCTTCCTGAAACTCGACAGCGAAGCAAAACTAGTAGGGCTACAAATAAACGAAAATAAAACAAAGCTCATGACGCAGTCGAGGAAAAATACCTCAAGTACACAAAACATCACACTTGGCAAATACCGTATCGAAAATGTTTGCGAATGTGTGTATTTAGGCGCCAAAATACCGAAAACGGGCAATGAAAGAGATGAAATACGCCGAAGAATACAGCTCACAAATAAAATATTCTATTCAGTATTGACGATCTTGAAGACCAGCTGCATACACCGGAAAACAAAGCTCGGAGCATACAAATCTGTGATAAGACCTGCGTTATGCTATGGGTGTGAAACATGGACCCTATCCCTAGTATCCCCAAATATATTGAACGCCTTTGAGCGTAGGATCCTGAGGCGAATAATCGGAGCGAAGCTAGACGGGGACCAATGGCGAATTCGATACAACCATGAGCTGTGTGAAATTTTTGACCAACCGCGGTCTCAACGATTATAAGACTGCGGAAGCTACAATGGGCTGGCCACATGAATCGTATGGACGAACAACGGGTTCCCAAGAAGGCATGCGTTGGGAGAACTGAAGATTAGAGACCACTGGGAAACCGAGGAAGCGCTGGGTCGACGAAGACAGTTCATCGCTGCTCAGATTTCGAAATCGGAGGACGCGGTCGATGGACCGAGACAGTTGAGAGGCGCTATTTGCAGAAAGCGAAGGCCCGAGAGGGGCTGTAGTGCTAAGAAGAACATCAATGATATCATTGACAAGCAATTTCTGTCGCGGGTGAAGGAGAAGAGTCGATCGTTTGACAAAATTCATATATACCATCATCCGGCTTGGCGCGAGTTGTTTTTGAGAGCATTAAAGCCGTCAGATCTTCCGTGGATAAATATAATCAGAAGTCTGTGATGGGAATCGTTTTAAACTTTTGGTGAAAAGTAAAAACAAATTTGATATTTTAGCAAAAGAAGAGAAATCTACGTCAGCGCACACAATACCAAAAGTTCAAACGTAAACTCAGCCACCTGCAGCATATGTGCCGGCACATCGTCCAGCTCATTTGCCGGTTGCAGCCGGATCAAGTTATCGTGAAGAAATAATTAAAGCTGACAATCATATATTCGAATATTCTATCAATGCGACCAATGAAGTGTCAGCTTCAACTTCAACAACAACAGCTAGTTACTACGACGAAGGGGAACGTGATTACGATCGGTATACATCATCGTACAGTAGAGATTGCTATGATGATCGAGCCCGTGATTGAAATCGGATCCGTGATAAAGACCATGATCGTTATTATGAAAAGAAAGACAGCCGTCAATGGGGGAATGCTGGCCAATAGGAGTACTCTTGGAGGCTAGCATTCTTTGAGGAGTTCTGCTCCCACGAACCTATGGAAATTCCCGCAGGTGGAATATCGATCGACAAGAGTTCACTTGGAGGCTAGCCTTCTTTGCAGAGTGCCGCCCCCCACGGACCCGAGGATATGGGGGGTGCCGTGAAATGCCCTCCTGGGATTACAAGTAACGACCTTGATTGGATCGGGATTATGCTTTGGACAACGAACTGAAATATATAATTTAGGCTGGCGGATATGATGGTTTAAACCTAGATGCTTTGCACGGAGTACCGAGGTAACGCTCGTGCGGGAACGGCTCCAATTCAACTCTCATATTGTCTCTGTCCCGGTAAAACCTTGGCAGGCCCCGGAGCACGTTCAAAGTTCGCACCATTGGGTTGGGGTCGTGTAAGTTCGATTGAGACGGATTCCCGATTAGCGCTGATCTGGCTCTGAGCAGTTGTCCCCATAAGGGCTTGTGCCAACCCTCGCATAGCATCCTTGCTCTGCAAAGATAACCATGGGACTAAAAAGGCGACTACACACACGAACAGACAAAGGGTAGACCCAATTAAGCTGGAGCAACCAAAAACCATAAAAAACGATTTAAAACAAGTTGAAGTAGCAGGAGAGTGCTCCTGCCAGAAGGCTATTGTAAAACAATTAGTAAATTAAACAATATATCCTGCATATCAAAGTTTGACAGATTCCATAAATTAAGTTCGAAAAATTATTAGGGTTACTATGATTTTAAACTCGCCCCCATTTAGTTTCAAGTGTTTTGACCCCGTCGTTTGATTAGTCATGATAACACATCAATATTACAAACCATTTCTAAAATTTTTATCAACATTCCTTCATATTTGAAGTGTCTAGGCCTGTTGCAAACGTGTATCTCCTTAGTATCACGAGTTAACGTTGTTGTAATTGTTAAATATTCAATCGGCTATAACTTAGCTGTTTATTGTTCAATTAATGTAAAATTTTCGGTGCACATACAATTGCTTTTTAAAAACATAAATTTTGATTTTATAGGCAAAAATGTAAAATTTATAAGATGTACTATTATTAACAAAGTTGACCGAATTTCGACTTCTGAGTATTTGTTGCCCTTGTACTCCTAAAGTTACACCTCTGTGATTTTTTTCAGATTTTTCGGGTGAAAGGTGTCAAATCGTGAGGGGGGGGGGACACAATATTTTCGTACATTTTCCCTCCCCCTGCACCCCTCAAAGCAAAACTTTAAGACCTGTTTTGAAAATTTCTCGTTAAGACCTTTCATTTGATATCCATATTGCCTACATGCGATGAACATTTTTTTTCGGGGGCTACTTCCCTATACCCCTTAGAGGCCTTATAAATTTCTTTTCGTGGTAAAACTTACAAAATTTTATGTTTCTAGCTTATGTAGTTTGCGAGAAAAAGTGGTGTGATACACAGACGGACGGACATACAAGACGCGGTTTTAGTAGGGCATTGTAAAATGATTTTACAAAACCCTAAAAGAACCCAATAAAAGAAAGCAAAATTAACAACAACCATGACGCAACTAGCGGCTGTAGCCACTATGTTAACAACACATCGAGAGCGGTGCTAAAGAGGACAAAAACGACGATTAATGCAATGGAACAGAAGAAGGACGAAAAACGGAGATTAACAGACAGTCTTGTCCAGACTGAGATCCTTGTGGCGTTTGGGTGCAGCAAAAAAATGATGCGAACGCCAGAGCGTCCTAAAAAGAAAAAGCGGGAAACTCTGCAGGACGCATCAGATGTTCGAGCGGTTGATGAAAATATAAAGAACATCGAGAATTCGATGGTCACTGCTGCGATCGCTACCGAAGTGACCGAAGCAAGGGTCGTACACCCCGATATAATAACGAACCATCCTGAAGTCGACGAAGAGATTACGGCAGGAAAGGACAGGATTGACTAGGCATATAAAATCACGTTGTGTGATTTCATCGCCAGCGTCGAAAATGTTGCGGAAAACGGAAGCCGATAACCTCTCCCAAGAACGATGGTCGCAATGCACAATTGCCACCCAGCGACATCAAGAAGAAAGGCGTGAGATGTTCTGAAAAGAAAACAATCTACATACGACTCGCTAAAAATCAACAAATCAATAAAGGATGGGCTCTTTGTACTAGAGGAGCTCCTAGACCGCATAGGGCATTATCAGAGGAGCTGGTTAAAGGCCGAAGAGGAACAGAAGGCCGAAGAAGAGCAGAAGGCTAAAGAATCGCTGGGGTCCAAATCTAAAGGGCACGTGCAGACAGCTCCGCCATCACAAATCAATAAAAGAAAAAAAAAGCCGAATCGAAAGAGATCAGCATAAAAGAACGAAGGAAGAGGCACTCGATGGGCGCGGAACGCCAGCTCAGGGGTTCTAGATTGTACTAACAGAAGGAGCGAAGGAAGCCGCAAAGAAACTTCTTCAAAAAGTACCAGAAAACAAAGTTTGCATGGACGCCCAACAGGAAAAAAGACCTGATGCGAAACAGGAGGGAAAGAAGCCCCGACGAGGACCCCGGTAGCAGGCGCGTCTTGTAGACCCCAAGATGTTCGATTCTACGCGGAGATGCTGAACCATTATAGCAGTACGAACAACGCTTTCGGGCCACATACTGGTCGAATTTGGAGCAGTGGCCAACAGTAGGGAAGCATTTTGCGATGCGATAAACAAAGTCCTCGGCAAAAGCACAACTTTAGCCTCGGTCGAGCCGATGGCAACGATCGAAATAAGAGACATTGACTGCGTCACAGACCTGACCAAAGTGAAAGAGGCCATCAAGAGGGAGTTCCCTAGGGTGGGCAGGATTAAAGTGAGGCTGACACCAGAAACCCATAGAGGGCAACGCATGACCATAATTGACCTGACTGAAAAGGACGTCGAACAATTTCGAAATAAAGGCAAAATAAGAATAGGGTCTATTTTCTGTAGGATATGGCGAATAGCAGCGCCTCTTCAATCTTTCAAATGCCTTGGGTATGGTTACACTACACAAATATGCAAAGGACCCGATAGGAGTTCCCAATGTTAAAAATGCGGTGAAATGGGACATAAAAGAAAAGAGTGTACGAAGGAGGCACAGTATGTTCTCTGCATGGATGCTGATCCAAGACCTGATTTCGGACACGTCTTGCGATCAGGAAAATGCTGGGTTTTCCAGGAAGCCCTAGCCAAGGCAAAATCAAAACTTCGATGATCCGGATCCTGCAACTAAACCTACACCGCAGTTCAACCGCCCAAAATCTGCTTGAGCAGTTTGCGGGGACATGAAAGCCGACTTCTTGCTGCTGAGTGAGCAACTCTATGATAAAAGTTCTGCATCATGGTATCCTGATTAAACTGGTACTGCCGCCATCTGGGTTCGCAATAGTGATTTCCAAGTGGATAGCTGTGGACATGGGGATGGTTTTGTGTGGGTTTGGTGCTCAGGGACCACCTTCTTTAGTGTGTACTTAACGCCGAACGAATCGATATCATCTTTCCAAGGCAAGCTTAATGCTTTGGAGGGCACTGTCCCAGACGCAGATGGGAACGTGCTCGGTGGGGGAGACTTCAACGCGAAAGCAATCGAATGGGGCATGCCTCAAACAGATCTACGGGGGATAAGAATCCTAGAAATAGCGGCCAGGAGAACGCTCATCGTACCATACACCGGAAATACGCCAACTTTCCGCTGTATCGGCTGTGAAGGAACCATACCGGACCTGACATTCACCTCGGACTCAATTGGAGAGTATTAGAGGACTACTCAGCCAGTGGTCATTAGTACATTCTGCTTGAGATAAGCGATTTTGTCTCTCAACATCCAAACTCTCGGCTTTCTACAATTGGATGGAACATCGGAAGGCTGGACGTCGCGAGGTTCTTCGAACTGCTTACGGCAGGTATCCCGCTGCAGGGAGACTCGTAGGGGATGGAAGAACAGGTAGTTCAAGCTGTGGTAAATTTAACTATGAGTATCATTACGATTATTTGCAACCCTTCTATGCCTCGTCAAAAACCGCGGTACGCGAGCCCCGAGTGTACTGGTGGCCAACTGAATTCGCTGAAAAACAAAGGAAGTGTTGCAAGCGTAGGCATGAGGTTCGACGAGCACGGAACAGTGACGAGGAATGCAACTGGGTGGCAGCATATAAGTCAGCCAGGAAATGCCTTCGCAAGATCTAGTGAACAATGTGAACAAGGATCCGTGGGGCCTGGGCTACAAGCTAGCTATACGGAAGCTTGGTGCCCTACGGAAACCTTGTATACATGATGCGGAAAAGATGAATGAGATAGTGCGGGTATTCTTCCCCGCCCATCCCGTCCATGTTAACGCTGTTCATGGTGAAACAGCAGTCGAGTGTCCACTCTTCACACAGCCGGAACTGGAAGAGGCAGTCCTTTCACTGAAAGTGAGGAAGGCTCCAGGTCCAGATAGTGTTCAAGCTGAGGTGTTGCAGCTTGTCACCATTATCCTGACATGGTGCTCAGCATATTCAACGCTTGCCAACGGGCTTTCCCGGTACGATCAAAGGTGGCAGGGCTCGTGCTGATAAGCAAGGGGAAAGGAAATCCTGGATTGCCGTCTACATACTGCCCGTTATGCATGCTAGACACTGCTGGGAATGTGCTAGAGAAACCCATCAAGGAAAGACTCACTGACGGGGTTCATGCTGCAGGGGACCTACCTCCTCGGTAGTAGGGCTTTAGAGCAGGACGCTACACCATTGATACGATTGAGCGCGGTCCAAAAGGCAGAGGCATATAGCTGTAACAAGTGACAAATCACTCTGTTGGTGATTCTCGGCGTCAGGAACGCCTTCAACTCCGCTAGATGGGTTGACATTCTGGATACGCTGGAAACCCCTTTTCAAGTTCCAAAATATCTAATGTGGCTTTTGAGAGGCTACCTAAAGGACCGAAGCCTGCTCTACGATACGACACAGGGCCAACGAAGGATGCCAGTTACATCGGGTGTTGCCCAGGGATCTATCCATGGTCCAGACCTGTCGCCGGTGTCTTACGATGGGCTTTTGAGACTGGAGATGCCAGATGAGCCGCACTTGATCGGCTATGCGGATGATGTTCCGGTTCTGGTCGCTGGATGCACCGTTGAACAAGCGCAACTTAGGCTACGTATACTAATGCGCCAAGTGAGAGACTGGATGACTGTTGGCAGGTTCAGTTTAGCACTGGAGAAAACTGAAGTGGTCATCTTGGCAGAAAAGAGAATCCCTAGAGTAAGAATGATCAGTATTGGAGACATACAAATCGAATCGAAGCCAACTGTGAAGTACGTGTAGGTACTGATCGACTCGAAGATGCGTTTCTCTGAGCAAATCAGGGCAACGGCTGAGAAGGCTGCTTCGGGAGTATCGTTTCTGAGGGGACTTATGGCCAATGTAGGGGGATCCAGCCCATCAAGAAGAAGCCCCTTGATGAGTGCTGTAGGCTCAGTGCTATTGTACGGAGCAGAAATGTGGGGCGACGCTCTCAGTAAGGAGGTATACCGAAAACGCTTGTCACAGGTACAGAGAAGAGGAGCACTGAGAATTGCATCTTCGTATCCGACAGTCTCTGATTCGGCGATGAGAGTTATTGCAGGCGTGATACCTGTTCCCTCCTTACTAAAGAGCGCCGCGCTATTTACCTGCATCGAAACAAGGATGAGAGGAAGATGGTTGTCCGCGAGAAGAGACAGTGCTCACTCAAGTTTTGGGTGAATTGAACGAAAGGAAGGTGGGCTACGCGTCTCATCTCGGATGTGAGACTGTGCCGAAATCGAACGCATGGTGAGATTGACTTCTATCTGACCCAGCTTTTGAGCGGGCATGGGTGTTTTCAGTCTTACCTGCACAAGATTGGTAAGTCTCGGTCCCCAGAATCGCATTTGCCCAGGAGAGGAAGACAATGCCTGCGACACACATAGTAGAGAAAAGGTGACAACAAATATGTAGAATATCATTAATTCTAACATCAGGTTTTAGCTTAAACGGCGTGGTCTGATGCTGCAGCAAGTTTTGATTTGTTAGCTTAGTGTATTTAAAAATGGGATCAATAAGAGTTAAATCCCTTTGAGATGTATGAGATACTTTTCTTTGACGATTGGCCAAAGAAGAAGTTCAATAAAATAAAAATAAAAACTTATTTATGTGGGTAATCCCAAATCATCCAAAGATATTGGGAACTATTTCAGGTCCTTCGAATGAGTTTGTTACAGTCGCGATACAGTTCAACAAATTTATAATTTTTTTGGGCATAGTATCAAAAGATGGAATATTTTATCAAGTTTTATATCTAATAAAGAAAGTGAGTCTTCAACTTCAATAACATTAAAAACATTAAGCTCGACTGGATGGGCAGGATGTTATGATGCTGTTTTTGCTATAAAAGTTCGGTTTGTTGAAGTCCATAAAGCGCTAACGAAAACAATTCTGTTGAATTGCAAATCAGCTGAATGAAATGAAGCTGTTTCATTCAACAAGAAGATCGAAAACTACAATTTTATTATGTTATTGGTTTTCTATTGCAAAACTCTACAAACTACCCCGATGCAGCCTGTAATGCACTTCAGTCTAAAGCAACCAATTTTTCAAATGCCTTAAAACGTTTAAAAATTTGTCTAGAAGAATTGGAAAGGTTTCGACATGAATTTGTAAATTTAAAAATGGATGCAAATAGTGTGGCAGAAAAATGTTTCATCGCCCTTGAATTTTCTGAAACTCGTCAGAGGAAGGTTAAACGCCATTTTAACGAGCTTTGCGAAGATAAGCGTCTCCAAGATCCGGAAAGCTTGCTCAGAGAGAACGTATTTGATCTAGCATTGGAAATCATTAGTTATCAACTGAAATCGCGTTTCCTTCCGATGATTGAAATTGTTTCAAATCTCAGTATTTTGCAGCCTTCAACATGACAAATTTTAAATGACACTGATCTGTTACAAAAAGCTCTAGAATTCGTTGATATACTCTATATAAAAATAGACATATCTAAATCACTTGCCAGGGAAATTCTCAGTTTTTGCTCTACTATCAGAGACGAAATAGAAAAGGCTTCGTGCATTAGAGACCTTGCTGATTTATTAATAATAAAGAATCATTTTATGTCCTGCAGCTTTCCTGAAGTATGCACTGCAGTAATGTTATTTGTTACAATTCCTGTGACTACAGCTAGTGCTGAACGATCATTTTCAAAACTAAAATTGATAAAAACCTATTTAAGAAACTCTATGGGACAAGACAGGTTATGCAACTTGGCTATTCTGTCTATTGAAAATTCTATGGCCCGATCTTTAAACTTTGATGATGTTATAGACACTTTGGCGGAACAGAAAGCTCGAAGAAAAGATTTTTCTTAATAAATATCTTATTGAAATTAAATTTTTATCTTTTTTTCATTGTAAATGTATGCAGGTTTTCTCACGATGTTATTCCTTCACCGAAAAACTAGCGAATGGAAGATGAATGTGAAGTCGCCAGTCCGCATTGGGGTAGCGTGGGGACTATAGCCCATCCCCTCTCGCCTAAGAGAGGAGGCCTATGCCCAGCAATGGGACGTATATAGGAAGGTGAATGTGAATGAATGTAAATGTATAAGCCCATGCTCTTGAAAATAAAATTGTTATTAGGGTTGGATAATTACTTAAGTGATTTATTAAAACTAAACTAAATACAACGTGACGAATTTTACTGATAGGGCTCCATCAAAAGAATGTGTCACGGGCCCCAGATGGTACAGTTACGCCACTGCCGAGGTATTCGTTAACCGAGAGTTCACTGTACTATATATATATATATATATATATATATATATATATATATATATATATATATATATATATATATATATATATATATATATATATATTTCAAATCGAGACATACACTACAATTTTCTTTATACTTCCATGACGTTTCAAGCCTAGTATTCTATTTGAACATGTTTGATCGGCCAAGTAATCAGAAAATTTATTTAAGATGGAACAAGATGGCGACTGACGTATGCTTATGAATGAAACCTTCGATATTTCGTTTATAATTGAACGATTTGTTGTACGAGTATCCTCTGTGGATTCATAATTCAAGTCATGATTCATTTCATTAGAAAAATTGTTTTGAGACCTAGGATGGTTACAAAGCCCTTTTGGTACGAGCACTCTCCAGCCTACTCAACTTGTTTATTTTTTAATTCGAAAAGAAAAACAACATCAAGCATTTAGAAATCATCGAGCTGGAACAAAGTCAATGAGTTCTTTTGAAACGCTTATAAAATATGCATACAATTCAAGATACTTTACAAATGAATAATTTCAGCGATAATTCGAATTGAAAATTTGATTTGGTAACCCCATCAACAATCAACGTACTGCAATACGATCTTGGTTAAATAAAAGCATGTATGCCTTTTCTGTTCCGTATGCGTTGGCTTCTACGGCCGTGCATAAACATGTGAGACCCCATCTGATGGGTTCATTTCAATCACACGGTATAGTCCCTCTCCAAAGCAAACGGGATCGTGACTCGAAGAAAATGAATCTTTGATCTTCACCGCAACTCCGCAAATATTTGTCAACACTATGTCTCCGCGATACGATCAGCATTGATTTCTTAAAAATTTCATTGCATCTTTTTGGAGTTCAATTCTTTTTATTTTCTCCATATTGTCAATTTTAATTGTTTTGGATGATAACATTTACCAATTTTTCGTCCAGCAATTCCGCGGTTTGGTTTCCATTCCGGAAGAGAACGCCAGATATCAAGCGCGTATGTAGGTGGGTGATAATGATTTTTCGTCATATGATATTGAATTGAGGGAGGTCATTGATAAGTTTGATGTTGCTGATAAGAGCAAACATTTCTGATTGTTTATCCAGATTTCATATTGATTTCACGCGTGCAGTTGCGATAAAAATAAATCTACATACGTCATAAGATAAAATGCTATTTGTAGGATGTGGGTCTAACTACTGATGGAGGACGTGAAGGAAAAGCTGGAATATTTCTAAATAATTGAGGTAAATTGTATCTTGACTTTGGAGCTTGTGATTAAGACTTGTTCTCCGATAATTGTGACATAATATTCCCGGAAAACGAGTGTCCAGCCAAAGTGATTCTTGTGAGCCGATTATCGCTGACATGCTCGAACAAATTCGTCTAATTCAGTACAACAGGTAATGAACAAACTTAGCAGTGTCGAACAAGACAACAAGCATTGATAAGAATAAGAAAAAGACGTTTCAACCGCGGCGACAACAATTTTCGTCATTCAACCTAGTCTAGTCGGAACAAGTTGTGATTGTCGTCACACCACCTTCACCATCGACACAACAGCGTCTTGCTCATTTCTTTTCAATTGCCGAACTCACTAATTTTCGATCAATGCGCGGTCGCGACGTTTATGTACCTTTAATTAGCGGCATCTTTTTCATGGTTGGATGTATTTGTCTTTTGGTACCTATCTGAATTTCGTTTTTGATTTTTTTCGTAAATTCTGTTTTGTATTTCTTTTTGACTCGTTACTCACACTATTAGTTATTATTTAATTTTTACTGCAAAGGCAATTGCAGCATCTCGTCGGTAAAGAAGCCGCGCAATGTTCGTTCGATGCCATGTGAATTAGTAGATTATTATCACGATGTCACCCTTTAATGACTTCTACTTAAATATGAAGGAAGACGAGATGTGCAAGGCAATATAATGAAAATTATGATATTTGCATAATATACGTGAATTGTCAATATTGATGGCAAATAGTACCTGTAAATGCACTTTGCCTGCATGATGGGTGGTTGGCAATGTTGTTTGTGTCAATGACGGCTTCGATTATACAGGCATGGAAAAGACGTCCTGCTATATTAAAAGCTTAGACATATATGCTACAGAAGGATATCAAAGTTGTTGGAACATGCTTGAGAATGATATAAGCTTTAATAAATTGTTTTGACATCTTTAGAATGTTCTGTGGAAAGTAGTGTATGCTTAAATTAAAGGCTTTATTGATTTATTAGATTCATTACCGAGCCACAATATACAGTGCATGTATTATTTGGTTAGACTTTTGAGGCAAAAATTCTATTTTAGTGGAAGAAAAAATGTTAATTTACTGTATTTTGATGCTTTGACATTTGATTTGACTCAATTTCGATAAGTATTTGGTGATCAAATGTTCAGTTTTGGAGGCTCATGTAAGCAATATTCCTTTTTTCTTCCATTGTATTAGACCTTGAAAATCGATAATTCATGAAGCATTTGTTATTGAATATTGATCCAACTTTTCTCATATTAATATTCCATTTAACTTAAATAATATTTTAGTATGAAAAATTTTCTCCCACTAATAACCGGTAGCTACAATTTTGCATCCTGCTGCGATGATGGGGCCTTAAATACAAGAGTTCTGCGTATCCTTAAACAAAATTTTAGCTTTGATAGGAAATGTGGAGCCGCGCTCTCAGCAAAAAGCTCGAATGAAAATGGTCGGCACAGGTACAGATTGCGCTACGAATTGCACGTGCATATCACAGTCTCCGGGCCGGCAGTCGTAACGATACATGTCGCCTTCCTTGGTAGAAAGCGTACAAATATTTATGATACCTACGTAGAAGCGAAAACAACTGCAGTCGCAATGGAAGAGAGACAACGCACACAGGAAAGATGGAATGTGCATCTGATCCCTGCATTGAGGTAGCGGCTCGATCGAAGACATGGTGAGATTGGCTTCTACTTGACCCAGCTCTTGGGCGGGCATGGATAATTTCGGAAAGGTATATCATACTCGCCATAAATTTTTGGCTACAAAAGACGGGACAGGTTGGCGGTGACCTCTTCAATAAATTTGGAGCGCTCTCCTCAGAGATTATAATAGGAAAGATGCTTACACCCGTTCACAAATGGAACCGCGTAGCACATTATATACGAAGGCGGTCCCAGAAGTACCCGACCCGACAAAGAAAACAGTAAAAAATTGCGAAAATTTTTTTATTCTTTTATTCTCCTTTCCGCTCGATACACTTTTTCCAACGATGTTCAATAGCTTCGATACCCGCTTTATAGTAGGAACCGTTGAGCTCCTCAAAATAGCTACTAAGCGCAGACTCTACCTCTTCATTGTTAGCAAATCGTTTGCCGCCGCGCCATTTTTTCAAATTCGAAAGAAGAAAATAATATGAGGGAGCCAGATCTGGCGAATAGGGTGCGTGAGGAAGCAATTCGAACTTCAACTCATTGATTTTAGCCATCACAATGACGCACGTGTGGACTGATGCGTTGTCGTGATGAAACAATACTTTCGTTTCCGTCAGATGGGGCCGTTTTTTCTTGATTTCATCACTCGAAAGCTGCAATAAGGCTGCATAATATGCGCCGTTGATTGTTTTTCCTGTTTTGAGAATAAATATTATTCCACGCGCATTCTAAAAAACGGATGCCATGGTCTGGCCAGCTGACTGAACTGTCTTTGCTTTCTTTGGAGCCTATTCTCCCTTTTCAGTCCACTGCTTTGACTGCTCCTTGGTCTCAGGTATAAAATGATGGACTCATGTTTCGTCCATGGTTATCAATCGACGCAAAAACTCAGCTTTATTGCTGCGAAACATTGCCAAACACTTGATGGAAACATCCTCACGTTGCTGTTTGTGCTCCACTGTGAGCAAACGCAGCACCCATCTTGCGCACAGCTTTCTCATGTCCAAATTTTTGGTCAAAATGCGATGCACAGCCTTTTAAATGCCTGCCATGTCTGCTATCTCGCGCACTTTTAGTCGACGGTCATCCAATACCATTTTGTGGTTTTTCTTCACATTTTCTGACGTAGTGACTTCACTTGGTCGACCACTGTGGTGTTCGTCTTGGCAGCTCGTACAACCTCGCTTAAACTCAGCTACCCAATATTTGACCATTGTAAACGAAGGAGCAGACTTCCCCAGAGTAGAATCCATCTCAGCTTTGATATCGGTTTGACTTAGACCTTTCAAATGAAAGTATTGTATCACATAACGATGCCCGATTTTTTCCATTTTTACAAATTCACTGAGAGCGTTCACTTTGGATGTCTGTAAAAAAATAATAATAAACGTACCGTAATGAATTTTTCACATTAAGTTGTTGAAAGGTGGTATTGTCAATCGCAGTAATTATTTTTTTTAAAACTACCTATATTCATGTCAGGTCGGGTACTTTTGGGACCACCCTCGTACATATGCCATTCTGGAGGATAATGACAGCATACTGGAGCGTCAGGAGGCATCAAAGGCAGGAGATTCCTTTTCTAGTAATCCTTTCGCCTCCTTTTTTTTTCCGCTGGAAAGTACACTTCTGGATCTCAAAGATGCCTCTAGGCGAAGGGAAATGAGGTCTAGCCCGAACTAATGTACAAAACTATTCCAGACTAGGTTCTCAGCTGACATGAAAAATGATTAGTAGGTAGTCTATAGTATCTGATGCGCTTGGAAGTCTCACATTCAGGGCGTATATAGCATTCACCTCCCGACTACAAAAAAACAAAAAATGGCGGCACAATTGGCCCAATTTCTTCATTGACCGAAAGATTTCTGTTTTTACAATACCCTATTAAAATCCGTACCTGTCCGTCCGTGCGTCACAGCAAGTTTTCTCAGGAACTATAAAAGTTACAGTCACCAAATTTCCTGTGTATATTCTTCGGCATATTTCGTCTCTTTCATTACTGGTTCCCGTTATTTTGGCGCCTAAATACACAAATACTCACGCTCACATTTCCGATACTGTATTCGCCAACTGTGATATTTTGTGTACTTGAGGTATTTTTCCTCGACTGCGTCATGAGCTTTGTTTTATTTTCATTTTACGGTATCAGCATCAACATTAAAGGCAATTGAACCAAAAAGTGCGAAGTAAGTATATGATTTAGTAATAAAATGAAAGCAAAGAATTTTATGTAAGTGAACTTGAATGAAATGTACAAAGTAGGGAAATTATTATTGACTTTACGTTGTAAGTTTGAACACTGACAATGAATAAACTCAAGAAATACCTCAATGAGCCGTACATGTTTAAAAGAAAAACCATTGTTGCGCCATTTTGTTGCAATTTAAAAAAAACCACTCACATCATGAATTATCTGAACATTTTAAGAAGATCAAATCAAAATTGCAGTACCTGGATCGATGGAAAGTGAATAGAATTTCGAAAGCCTGTGTTGCTGTTGCTGTACAAGGCGCATTCCAAAGTAAATGAGACTTTTGTCATGAATTTTTTTTTTGATGGCACCATCTATGAATGAGATGGTGCGTTGAAAAGTTACGTCCCTCTCTAATTTTCAGTTAAAGTTTGGTGATATTCGGTTCAGTCGAAGCGAAGTTATTGGGTCTAAAGTGACAGTAGATTTGTGTCATCGGTTAAAAAAATGAGTTTCGAACAAAATGCTATTATCAAATTTTGTTTTAAAATCGGTAAAACGTTTATTGAAACATTTGAATTTATGAAAAAAGTTTATGGCGATGATTGTCTATAATGTGTCAGAGTTCATGAGTGGTTTACACGTTTGAGAGATGGTCGTGAGGACATAAATGACGAGGAACATACGGGCCACCCAAAATCAGTGATCACCAAAAACTCCATCGAAATTGTGCGTGAATTTATCAAAAACGAGCTGAAATCATCGATCAAACTCATGAAATCGGAGTTGAATATCTCCAAAACATTGAATCATCGCATTTTAACCGATCATTTGGGCTTACGAAAGGTCTGCGCACGTTTTGCCCCGCACAAGTTAACTGATGACCAAAAATTGCTCAGAATTCAACGTTCGAAAGACATCATTAAAGAGGCGAGAAAAAATGAGAACTTCCTTTATAACATTGTAACTGGTGATGAAACGTGGTTTTTCCAATATGAACCCGAAACCAAGCGTCAAAGTGCCGAATGGATGGCCCGAGACGAGCCACCACCCAAAAGTCGCGTTTGGAGAAGTCAACAATCAAGTCGATGCTCATTTCTTTTTACGATTCAAAGGGAATTGTCCACAAGGAGTTCGTGCCAACGGGCCAAACCGTCAATGCAATTTTCTATCTTGGCGTTTTGAAGCGTTTGTTGCATCGCATTCGTCTAATTCAGCCTGAATACCGCGAAGGAGAAATGCTTATTGCATTATAATCTCATCGATCCACTCTTGTGACTGATTTATTGACTAGAAATCGGATTTTAACCATCAATCACTCACCGTATTTACCTGATATGGCTCCCTATGACTTGTACCTATTCCGTAGAGGGCATCCAAAAGACTTGTACCAACATCCTGAAGGACATTCCGGTCAATAACCTGAAACACTCTTTCGAAAAGCTTTTGGATCGCACAAAACAGAGTATCGAGCCCGAAGGAGACTATTTTTAATAAATCAACTCGAATTTATCAGAACAGTGCTCCTGTCGTTTCTACGAGTATTTTAGCTCAGTCTCGTTTATTTTGAGACGCACCTTGTATCGATTTGATTTTCTTCAAACTTACAGAGTATTTTAGGACCTTTTGTAAGACTAATTAAATATCATATTTCGTTGAGTTTGAGGGTATTCATACAATTTTATCGGGGAAAATGCAAAATTTTAATTCTTTACCATTTCGACCTCTCAGGTGTTTGTCGTTATTATACTCATAAAGACCTACCTTCATGATTTTTTCAAGGATTTTCGCATCACACCTGTCTGGTTGCGAGGGGAGGGGTGCCACATTTTTCGTATAATTCATCTCTTCTTGCAATACATAGAGCTGATAACACTGTTTCAGAAAGTTTTCATCCAGGTCTTTTATTTAATATCCCATACCATACTACATTCACATAGTATCCACACTCAATCTAGCCTCCGGAGAAAAACCGAACAAAAGCTGAAGAATGAACCATAAATTTTCAGCAGCAGGGAGTTAGATAAATGCTGACGCGAGAATTGACGCGAACGTAAACGTGTGCTTCGATGAGAGATTTTAACATTACCAGATCTTAAAAAAATTAATGATTATGCAGAAAAATAAATTCGTTCTATACACTCTGCTGAGCGGCCCCTTGGAAAATTCAGAAAGTGTGCTACACTGGGTAAATGGAAACTGTGGATACTATGTGTGTATGCTATGCCCGCACGCCGACCTTCAGTAAACAATTTTTAATGCTTTAAAACTGACTGGGTCTGGACTGCGTTTTGGATAACGAACTTGAATTTATGCTTTGGGCTGGCTAATATAATGGTTGGACCTAGTTGCTTTGCACCGTAGTGCCGAGCTGACACTCGTGCGTTTACGGCTCCAATTGAACTATCATACCGTCGCGGTCCCGGTAAAACCTTGGCAGGCCTCGGAGTACGTTAGAAGTTCGCACCTTTATGTTTGTGGTGTACGTTCGGTTGAGGCGGACTCCCGATTAGCGCTGGTCTGGCTCTGAGCGCTTGTCCCCATAAGGACTTGCGCCAACCCTAGCATGGCCTCCCTGCTCTGCAAAGATAACCATGGGACCAAAAAGGCGGCCACACATACGAACGGATATAGCCTGGGAGAGACCCGATAAAACTGGAGCAACCAAAAACCATTAAAAAAAAAACCAAGAAAAGAAAGCAAAAATAATAACAACGCCGACACAACCAGCGGCTGCAGCCACGATGTTAACAGCACATCGCGAGTGGTACTAAAGATGACAAGAACGAAAATTAATACAATGACAGGGAAGACGGACGAAAAACGGAGATTAACAGATAGTCTTATCCAGACTGAGATTCCTGTGGCATTCGGGCGCAGCAAAAAAAAATGATTCGAACGCCAGAGCGCTCCGAAAAGAAAAACCGGGAAACTCTGCAGGACGCGTCAGATGTTCGAACGGTCGCAGAAAATATAAAGAACGCTACCAAAGCGACTGAAGCTAGGGTCATGAATCCCGATATAATAGCGAACCATCCTGAAGTCCGCGAAGATATTAAGGCAGAAAAGGACAGGATTGACCAGACAAATTAAGCAACGATGAGTGATTTCATCGCCAACGTCAAAAATGTGGCTGAAGTACTGTATTCGGAAACGGATACAGTACTTCTCACAAGAACGATGGTCGCAAAGTACAATTGCCGCCTAGCGACATGAAGAAGAAAGGCTATTCCGAAAAGAATACAATCTGCATGCGACTCGCTAAAAATCAACAAAGCAGTAAAGATTGGGCTCCTTGAACTAGAGGAGCTCCTAGACCGCATAGGGTGTTATCGGAGGAGCTGGTTAAAGTCGAGGAGGACCGGAAGGCCGAAGAAAAGCAGAAGGCTAAAGAAGAGCTTAGGGATATGTCTAAAGGGCACGTGTAGATAGTTCCACCATCAAAAATCAATAAAAGAAAGGCGACTAGCCCAATCGAAGGAAATCGGGATGAAAGAAGGAAATAAGAAGCATTTGATGGGCACGGAACGCCAGATCGGGGGGGGATAGTGGCGACAAAAGGGGCGAAGAAGGCCGCAGAGAAACTCCTTCAAAAAGTGCCACAAAACAAAATTCGCACGGACGGCCAACAAGAAAAAAGACCTGATGCAAAATGGGGGAAAAAGAAGCCCTCGACGAAGCCCCCGCAGCAGGCACTGCTCGTAAAACCCCAAGATGGTCGATCCTACGTGGAGGTGCTGCCGGATTTCAGGGGAAACGTAAGGCTCAAAGACATCAACACAGCCATTAAAGTAGTACGACCAACGCGGTTGGTACACATACTGGTCAAACTCGGTGTAGAGGCCGATAATAGGGAAACATTCTGCGACGCAGTAAAGAAAGTTTTCCGCAAAAGCGCAACTATAGCCTTGCTCGAGCCGATGGCAACGATCGAAACAAGAGACATTAACTGCGTCACGGATCTGGCCGAGGTAGAAGCGGCCATCAAAAAGGAGTCCCCTAGCGTGGGAAGGATCAAAGTGAGGCTGACAGGAGAAAACCATAAGGGAGAACGCATGGCCATAATTGACTTAACCGAAAAGGACGCCAAACAATTTCTGAATAAGGGCAAAGTAAGAATAGGGTGGGTTGTCTGCAGGACACGGCAAAGAGCAGTGCCTTTTCAATGTTTCAAATGGCTTGACTATGGTCACACCGCACAAGTAGGAAAGGGCCCAATATAAGCTCCCTATGTTACAAATGCGGTGAAATGGGACATGAAAGGAAAGAGTGTACGAAGAAGAAACACTGTATTCTTTGCAAGGATGCTGGTCCAAAACTGGATTGTGGACACGTCTTAGGATCAGGAAAATGCCACGTTTTCCAAGAAGCTCTAGCTACGGCGAAATCAGAACTTCGATGACCCGCGCCTGCAGCTAAACCTACACCGCAGCTCAACCGCCCAAAACCTGCTTGAGCAGTTTGCAAGGGACATGAAAGCCGATTTTATGCTACTGAGTGAGTAACATCATGATAAAAGTTCAACATCATTGTTTCCTGATAAAACTGGTACTACTGGGTCCGAAATAGTGATTTCTAGGCGGAGAGCTGTAGACATGGGGATGGTTTTATGTGGGTTCGGTGATCAGGGACCACTTTCTTTAGTGTGTACCTAACGCCGACCGAATCGATATCATCTTTTCAAGCCAAGCTTAATGCTTTGGAAGGCGATGTCTCGAACCCAGATGGCAACGTGCTCGTTGGGGGAGACTTGAACACTAAAGCAATCGAATAGGGCATGCCTCAAACAGAGCCACGGGGAAAACAAATCCTAGAAATGGTGGCCAGGACGGTGCTCGTCGTACTAAACACCGAAAATACGCTGACTTTCCGTCGTATTGGCTATGATGGAACCATACCGAATGTGAAATTCGCCTCGGAGTCCTTAGCATGGAGGATACACAATTGGAGAGTATTAGAGGACTATTAAGCCAGTGATCATGAGGACATTCTGCTTGAGATCAGTTATGCTGTCTCCCGACGACCGTGCTCTCAGCTTTCTACAACTGGATGGAACATCGGAAGGCTGGGCGTCGAGGGGTTCATCGAGGTGCTCACAGCAGGTGAGCCGCTGCAGGGAGCGTCGGAGGGGACGGAAGAGCTGGCAGATCAAGACGTGTTGAACTCAACTATGAGCATCATAACGACTGCTTGCTCACCGTCAAAAACCCCGGCACGGCAAGCCCCCAGTTTACTGGTGGTCAACTGAAATCGCCGAAAAGCAAAGGGAGTTTTACAAGCTTCGACGTCAGGCTCAACGGGCGCGGGACCTAACAAGGCATGTAACCGGGCGGTAGTATATAAGTCAGCCAGGAAATGCCTCCGCGAATTGATTCACAATAGCAAGGCTTGCAGCTGGCAAGACGTAGTGGACAATGTGAACAAGGATCCGTGGGGCCTTGGCTACAACTATTTATGCGGAAACTTGGCGCCCTACAGGAGCCTTGCATACATGATTCGGATAAGGTGGACGACATAGTGCGGGGGCTCTTTCCCGCCCATCACGTCCGTGTTGACGCTGTTCATGGTGAAACAGTAGTTGAGTGTCCAATCTTCACACAGCTGGAACTGGAAGAGGCAGTCCTCTCATTGAAGGCGAGGAAGGCTCCAGGTCCAGATGGTGTTCAAGGTTTATATCACCATTGTCCTGACTTGCTACTCAGCACATTTAACGCTCTCCTACGGGACGGGGTTTTCCCGGTAGGATGGAAGGTGGCGAGGCTCGTGCTGATCAGCAAGGGGAAGGAAATTCCCAAATTACCGTCTGCATACCGCCCGTTATGCATGCTAGACATGGCTGGGAAAGTGCTAGAGAAACTCATCAAGGGAAGACTCACTGACGCGATTCGTGCTGCTGGGGACCTATCTCTTCGGCAGTACGGTTTTAGAGTAGGACGTTCTACTATTGATGCGATTGCAGAGGTGGTGAGCGCGGTCCAAAAGGCAGAGGTACATAGTCGCACCAAGCGATAGATCGTCCTGTTGATGACACTGAATGTCAGGAACGCCTTCGACTCAGCTAGATGGGTCGATGTTTTGAATACGCTGGAAAACCCTTTTCAAGTTCCAGAATATCTAATGCGGCTTTTGAGGGACTACCTAAAAGACCGAAGCCTGCTCTACGACACGGCACAGGGCCAACGAAAGATGGCGGTTACATCGGGTGTTTCCCAGGGATCGATCCTTGGTTCAGACCTGTGGAACGTGTCTTCCAACGGGCTACTGAAACTGGAGATGCCAGATGGGACGCGCTTGATCGGCTATGCGGATGATGTTGCGGCTCTAGTCGCTACTTAGGCTAGGTATGCTAATGCGCCGAGTGAGTGACTGGATGACCGCTCGCGAGTTCAGTTTAGCACTGGAGAAAACGGAAGTCGTCATCTTGAAAAAAAGAGAATCCCTAGAGTAAGGATGATTAGTATTGTATTATATGTAATTTTTCTTTATTAGAATGTGTGCGGTACAGAGGCCTTATAATATAGTAAGTGTTCTGACAAAATCATTTCACCATCGTTTGAACATTACTTAAAACTATGTATAGTATCGTATTTCTATTTGAATATTACAATTAGGTAGAGGAAAATTTAGGCAAAAACCTTTACTGAATATATTACTAGCTTAACATAACTATCTACTTATAACTAGCTAAAATATATGAGGCTAGGTTACGGCCAAAAGATAGGTGGTAGCAACTGCTGGTTTTCAGTTCGACAGGGTACAAATTAGCGGATTGGGCGAGTCATTTGCTTTCGCGATTAATTTGTCACAGCGCGATGCAGCGAGCTTATAAATTGGACTAACGCCAGCAAGGCTGTATAGTTTTTCAGAAGAGAAGTAAAACGGTTTATTAAAAACCATTTGCAGGTATCTATTTTAGGTGATCTGAAGCTTTGTTACTAGATATTTAGCACATTGGATCCAGGTAGGTGAGCAGGATAGAATGATCGGTAGGGTTGCCATTTTGACGTTGAGGACTTTGTTTCTGGTGTTGAGACGCGAATTACGTTTAAGAAGAGGGTAAAGTGAAAGCACGGCCTGAAATGCTTTGGAGCTAATATGCTCAATATGACTTCTGACTCCCATCTTTAGTAGACCAACAGCATGGTTTTGTCAGAGGCAGATCTACCCTTACAAATTTACTTTCTTTTACCCGTCATTTTGCAGCTGCCCTCGATCAATAACAAGAAGTGGACGTTATTTTTACGGATTTTTCTAAGGCCTTTGATTCAGTGGATCACTCTCTCCTATTTGAGAAACTTTTAGGGTTCAATGTTCCTAGTTGCCTTTATTCCTGGCTTCTCTCCTATGTTCTGAATCGTCAATGTGTAGTCACTTTAAACTCTTGCTTCTCTTCTTCTTTTCACCCGAGCTCGGGAGTTCCACAAGGTTCAATACTTGGCCCCATACTATTTTCACTTTTTGTCAATGATCTACCTTCTGTTATCACATCCCTCTGTCTCCTTTATGCTGATGACTTCAAGATTTTTCGAGTTATTGATTCCCTGCTAGATGTGGATATCCTTCAAACCGATCTTCAGCATCTTAGTGACTGGTATGAATCAAACCATCTCTCCTTAAATGTTTCCAAATGCCTTCAGATGACATTCTCCTGTAAAAAATGTCCTCTTCTCTCAACGTATAGGCTTGTTGGTTTCCCTTTGAGCAATGTAACCTCCTTCAAGGATCTTGGTGTGCTTTTCAATTGTAAACTGAAGTTTGATCTTCACATTACTCTAATTATTAAGAGTCTCTCGCTTAACTGGATTTATTTTAGATCTGCTTCGTCGTTTCAATATATCACATCCTGCACGTGTCTTTACTTCCCACTAGTACGTAGTCATTTGGAATACTGTTCCCAAATTTGGAGTCCATACCACAGGAAGCACATCGATGCTCTTGAGTCAGTTCAACGCAGATTCAAACGGTCTCTATTCTTCAAATCCAACCTACCTTACTCTCCTTAAGATGACCGACTTCATACTTTGAATCTTCCAACCCTTGAGTCCAGGCGATCTTTCCTTGACGGATGTCCTTTGCTTAAGCTTCATCATAGCCTTTTACCTCAAAATTTATGCAAGCAAATAAAAACATTCGACGCGTCTTGCCCTAATAGACCCTTGCTTCAATTTCATGTTCCGTATGCACGTACTAACACCTTCTTCCACTCTCCTTTGCTATGCTTACCTCGTATGCACAACCAGCGAAGTCTTGGCCCTCTACCACAGTCTCTTGGCGTATTCAAAACTTCAATGAAAAATCAAATTTATAAATATACCTATAAATCTTAATTTTTAATATCGTATTGTGATCTTTTTTCTTTAATTTTTGCCATATTGTGAATTCATATGTTTGGATTTATATACCTATTGTATAAATTAACTTGTAATTGGTCTACTAGTCTGTAAGTTGATTTTCTGAAATAAATAAATAAATAATTGATTGGGGTTGTAGTACGTCTCTTATTTAATTTTTTTTAACTTGCATAGTGTACTTCAATTATTATAACGTTTATATTTATCAGATGTCACTCTCTTGGTAACGAAATTGATAGTTTATTTTACGTATACTGCCTTGCCTCCACCTCTTCCAAGTCTGCAGGAGAACACCGAATTATATCCTTCAATATTGTAAAATTGTGCTTCTTCTTCTGGGTAAATCCAGATTTCATTGAGAATAATCAAATCTGTGTCACGATTTTGCTGCAGGTAAATCTGAATATCATTTAGCTTGTGTATTAAGCTTCTTATATTAGCATATGTTAGTGTTACATTTGTTCCACTTGATTGATTTGAAAGATTAGCAATCATCGAAGTTGTAGTCGGTGCTCCTCCTGGCGATCAATATTCTGCGTTGAAACTCCGGACACTCTACCGAGTCAGCTCTGTGAGAACGATCAGCATTATTATTGTTACCAATACAATTGGAGCACTTCTCAATCGTGCTTTTGCAATCCTTTAGGTCATGCTTTCCTCCACATTTCACACATATAAGCTCCCCTTCATATTTTCATGTTTTGTGATTAAATTTTTGACATTTATAACACCTCGTTACGTTAAAGCCTTCCTTCACAAAATATGATCCATAATCTATATTGACGTTTCTATTTGCAAGCCTCTTATACATGCTCCCATTTACCTGGATGATGTGCAACAACATTGCATTTCTTGTCTGGCTAGCATGTACAAGTTCCATATTATCTCGCTCCTCCATACTGAGATTTGATGATTGGATCTCATTTCGTAATTCCTCATTTGAATATTGATTTTCTAGACCATTGATGACATTGAAGACGATATATGATTGGGACGCCGTCAGAATCAAAAACATATCGATTCATGTCCAAATACACGAATGCTTGTGGACGAATGAAGCCAGTAGCGAGACAATATACCCGTCTGTAGGGTGGAATGGTTGCGAAATCCAGGGGCTTTTACTCACAGTTACAGATCTTGCGATATGATTCCAAAGAAGCCACGATATGAAAATATCGACTCTCGTTATTTTAGCAGTTTGATAAATTTTTCTATTCGATCTATGTATAATGCTTCCAATCTGTCTTAGGGTTTCTGTATAAATCAGTACATGCACGAAGACATTTCCTTTTGAAAACTCTTAATCTTTACATAGTACTAGCATTCTCGTTATACCAGATCTGACATCCATATATCAAAACTGGTCTTACCAGGGTCTTCTAACAGATAACTTTGACCTTTCAATCAATGTTTCTGGAATGAAAGAGTCGTCAAAGGGCCATGACTACGTTTGTGCTTCACTGAGCATGATTTTGACATGTTCAGTAGATACTGATCGAGATTAACACGGAGGCATCGAGCACAGGATTTATCTGGAACCCGTGCTGAACTACCCTCATCAGCTATAATGTGGAAATCCTTTTCATTACGTTTCAGGTCTTGACCGGCACCCTACAGCGTTGTTCGAAAGAAGATTATTTCGCACTTCTGCGCATTGATTTTCATGCGTCAATTGCCGGTGTACAGCTGCACATCATTGAACGTTTTTTGAAGATTGCTCTGAGATATTATAGCTTTTCGGTCTGCCATGTAGATAAACGGATCACCAGCAAGCGCTACCAATGATCACGTAGCGAGGCATTAAAATCAAAGTCGTTCAATAGCTTGCGAACGAATATCGACAAAAGCAGAGGTGCGGTAACTGTTCCCTGCTGTGAACCATTCAAGGGTTAGAAGCCGAGCATTGCCATCAGGTTTCCATGTGTAAGAACAAATGATTTCCCGTATATCATTTAGCTCATCATAACAATAAGGTGTCTGGAGAACTTGTCTTAAAGGAGTTTAAAAATTAGTCCATCTAACCACACCGTATCGAAAGCTTTCTCCATATCAATGAGACACGCTCTAACACATTCTCTGTTGTTTAGTTTCCAACAGATGTCTGAAGTTACTTGCGTTATCGCATATATGGTCAAATGCCTGGCACAAAACCAAATTGGGAATTTGGCATCAACTCATATTTCTTAATGTGAGCGTTTAATGCTTTGTTCAGTATCACTTCAAACACCTTGCTGATGTTAGGCAGCAAGCTGATTGGGCGATAGCCTTTCTACAAGATCGGAAATACCTTGGCGTTTTTCCACTCATTTGGGAAATATGAATTGCTCAACATGTTGTTGAACAATATGCAATAATTTCTAATAGCAACCTCAGGCAAATGTCGGAGGGTTACAATTGAAACACCGTTGATACCACATGATTTCTTGTTGTTTATCCTGCCAAATATGAAACCTATGTCTTGACAGCTGGCAAAATAATCACAATCTGGCAAAATAATCAATGAAGAATTGATTCGCCGTTCAGGCTTGATTTCAAGTCGGAAACTTTTGCTTCAACGAACTATGATAGTATTTTATTCCCTCTCTCAGGGGTTGATAGATGAACCAATTCAAAATCAGTTCCAATCAGGGCAAGTTTCTGCAAACCATCACATATAATCCTGTTTCGTACTATCAACTTCGATACCAGCCCTATCAAGAAAATTTATCTCATCGCTAGCAACTTCAAGATTCGATGCCTGCACTCGAGATTTCTTACGGAATGAACACTTTCGTAAAAATGTCATTTGGGTCTTGTGGGCTAATACCCTTCAGTTTTTCCGCCCATGGTTTGCTGACCTCACTCCTGAAGCATAAACGGATTAAATTCCGGACATTTATCATAATTTCAACAAAGTCAACGAGGGATGGTTGTAGTCCAAAAATCGCCGATAAATATTGTTGACGCATGCAAAAGAAAGCTTTTTAATCTTTTTAACGCTGCAATGGTTAGTGTTTCGTATCCTTCAATATTGCTTCGATATTTACTCTTGGGAACCACTTTCTCAATCCTTCTAACGTCAGCTTCTCTAACTTTGACAAAAAGAAATCTTAGTATCGTTAGTTGAATTCCCGTCATTCGGAACCATTGAGTAATCGTTGCTATCACCAGGAGGACATTGCTTCTGGTAATCCCGATTAAACTTCTTTTGAAACTTTCCCCAATTCGTTTTGTTTTTAAATTCAACCGATGTTTTTCATGTTGAACTGAAATGAGGACGACATCATCCCTTTGATGATTGATTTCCATAACGATTGCGTTATGGTCGCTATCGTAAGGAAGCATCTGCAGTTTACGTTGAGGACTATTATAGCTGAATTCAAGTCTTTTGCCAGCAATGCAGAGGTCCAAAAATATGAATTTGTCCTAGGGTATGATGGAAACTCCAACCCATATATATTGCACCTGTATTCAATTCGATTCTCTGTTATCCACGGTTTCAGGAATACACCTCTTGGATTATTGATGGCGTTTAGCCATGATGTATGCTTAGCATTCAGGTCACCGGCAAAAATATAATAACTACGCAGCCTATTCAATTCGAGTATTTCAAAAAAAGAATTGAGCTCCTTCTTGAACTTGAGGACATTTAGACCTGTTACATAGGCAGAGATAACGAAGAGGTTATCCCCACCTGGCAGTGAAATTTTGATAATAAACACTTTAAGAGATTCAATGTTTCTGAATTCGACTTTTCCAATATTTTGGAAACAATAGGGTCTTCAAACCAATATGCCGGTGCCACTTCCCACATCACCGTTTACCCTATCGTTTGTTACGAGTGCCACGCGTTTCAGTGAGAAAGATAATGTTAGACTTTAGCTTGACAAGAAATTTCAGCAGACAGTCACTTCAAAGCCTATTTATGGGAATATGACCGGATGACAGGTTATTTTGAGGCATTTGAAAGGCCTAAACGCTGAAAAACAAAGTTAATTTTTGAGTCCTGGTTATCGATTCTCTCCGATAAAAAATTCAGTTGCTGGTAAATTTTAAGAAGCATTTCGTTATTGCCACCTACATTATTCACATGATTTAAACTCCGGGCTTGACGAAGTTGGTAAGTATCACGCTGTGGTGTACTCGAGTTTGTTTTGGAGTAAATTTTATTTTTCCATCTTGATATCGGAGGCATCTTCGATATGATGCTGAATGACCAAAGATACCTCCAGTTCACACAATATAGTTTTTCTTTTGGCTGCGTCTGAGCGTCTTTGCACTCGCCGGGGGCATGGACATTTTTACATTTTACACATCTGTATTTCATGGCACAATTGACAGCCGAATGACCGAATCTTTGGCACCTATAGCACTGGCTGACCTCGTTCTTCTGCAGGCGTTCCCGCCTCACCACTCGGAAGTTCTAGTACCTTAATTCTTGAAGGGCACTTGGATTGCCTTTGCTCGAAATTTGGACTAAATAAAAAGCGAAATTTTTACGTTTGAAAATCGATCTCCTTATTGCAAAGTCTTTAACTACAATAAATTCTATTTTTGGTGCAATTTCTTGAAAACCCTGAAGAAGATCGACTGTGTCCTCTCCGCAGTCTAGCCCCCGAACAAAAAGGTCTGGTTTTTCTCACTCTTGGGGGTGTACGTAAAGTGCGGAACCTTTCCAGCATTCAACGCAATTTTTGCTGTCTGAAAGTTAACCACTGACAGTTTTAATCATCAGTTTGCCGGCATTCTCTCTTTTGATTTCAAAATCATTTAATTTATTTTCCGCTGCCAAGGCCGAATCGTATCTTTGCAAGTTTGATTGGTGGGACTTTTTCTTTCTTTTGATTAATATTAACAGATGGAAAGGCGGACAACATTTTTGGTTTTTTCTCCTTTTTTTAGGGTTTTGTAAAATAATTTTACAAAAAGCTACTAAAATCGCGACTTGTCTGTCCTTCTGTCCGTCTGTCCGTCCGTCCGTATGTCACAACAGTTTTTCTCGCAAAGTACTTGAGCTAGAAACACAAAATTTTACATGCAGGTGTAAAGTGCTTTCTTGAAAATTCAATTACAAAAAAAATTTCATGGGGTATTTAAGAGGGGTCTTCTCCCCAAATAGGAGAGTGGAACCCCGAAAAAAAATTTCATCAAAGGTAGTCAATATGGGTATCATATGCAAGGTCTTAATGAGAACTTTTCAAAACAGGTCTTAATTTGAAATTTTTAGCTTCGGGGGCGCACACGAAGGGGAAATACACGAAAAATTGGTGTCCGCCCGCCTCGGGATTGGACACCTGTGATGCAAAAGATCTGAAAAAAATTATGGAGGCAGTTGTTTATGAGTAAAACAACAACAAATATGGAAGTCGAAATTCACTCAGCTTTGTTAATAATAGTATGATCTTCGAATTTCACATTTTCCCCAATAAAATCGTATAAGTACCCTTAAACTCAACGAAATTCGATATTTAAGTAGTTACACATAAGGGCCTAACACTTTACAAGTTTTATGAAAATCGAATCATATTCGCGGAAGTTATAGCCATTTGAAATTTCTGCAATTACAACAACGATAACACACGGTTTTGGTATTTTATGGACTTCGCATCGGTTCAGAGACTGCAATGTTGATTTGATCTTCTTAAAATTTCTAGATAAGATTTATAACGATACATATTTTTTTGGTTTTCATGATTTAAGTGAATTTTGTTAGTTTGGAACAAAATGGCGACCTCGAAAATTGAGAAACAATGGATTTTCTTGTAAACGTGACTTTATTTGTTGCTGGTGACCGTATTTCGGAAAGGTTGGGTACAAAACCCTTTTGACATGAGCGTAGGTCTGTTTACCAAACTTGTTTAATTTTTAAATATCCGATGAATTTATTATCAGGTTCAGTAAAACAATTTTCAGAATTTTTGTTACCTTCGCCCTCATCAATGTTCATGAAATCGTCTAGCTCAGCTAGCGTTGCATAATAGTTTGTAAGGACGTCTGCTCCGCCTGCGCTGAGAACATCTTTTTGATCTGGTTCCTGTTGCGGTTTCTTTGATTTTTGGTCTTCGGTTACTTTTGACTTTACTTCTTTTTCTTTCTTGGTGGTTTCTTTTTCTTTGTTGAATGTTAAATTGCCAACTAGCTCTTCTAACTAATAAATACTAAGTCTAAGCTCCTCATTTTCTCTCTCATACTTCTCAGGTTTTTCATTAGCTTTGACTAGTTGCCCAATTTAGACGACTGATAAAATTTTCGACTGATAAAATTTTCGGTATGTCTTTATCTTCATTGTTCTCGAATCTTCGCTTTAGCATTTTCTCGCCCGTCATTGTTGGTGATAGACATCATCGTTCTATTTGATGGCTGAAGCCATCAGGCTCCTCCATCTCGTTGCTTTCGCAGTGAGACTAGAGGGAATGTTCATAAGCCGGGACTACTATTGAATGTTTCCGCTTTTTGAGACTTCTTCAGAAAAAAAACTTCTGGTATTCAACAATTGTTCGAATAATTCGACGGTGGTTTACAATTGAAAAAAATTAATTTCAACTGACTTTTGTAAAAAAAATATTTAATTTTTGAAAATTATTCACAAGAGCGATTAAAAACATGTCTATACGCAGCGAATGCTAGACATAGTAGCGACTTTTCCATCAAGTACCTACCTGAATGCTAACAACGTAAAAAGGCCTTGGTACGAAATGATGTCAAGTGTCAATTGTTATCAAAGGAAGTCCAACGGAAATTAAAACAAACCCAATATTCATATAGTCAATGGAGTTAAATCATGATGTTTTGAATTGTTTTATTTTTAAAATATGCATATGGGATTGATTGCTTAAAGTTTGTCCCCTGGATAGAATATACTATAGCTTCAGTTATTCAAGTCGTTTATGTGTTTGTCGCAGTTATATCGCTGTAACCCATTGAGAAGTACAAGGTGTGCTCGAAAATAAACGAGACTGAGCTTAATAGAAACGAGAGGAGCTTTGTTTTGATGAATTCGAGTTTATTTATTCAAAAAAGTCTCCTCCGGCCTCGATATACTGTTTTGCGATATCTAAAAGTTTTCGAAAGAGTGTTTCAGGTCATTGACTGGAATATCCTTCAGGATGTCGGTACAAGCCTTTTGGATGCCCTTTACGGACGCGAATCGTTTTCCTTGCATGGTCAAATGCAATTTCCCGAATAAGTAGAAATCACAGGCAGCCATATGAGGCGAATGCGGTGAGTGATTGATGGTTAAAATGCGGTTTCTAGTCAAAAAATCAGTCACAAGAGCGGATCGATGAGATGGTGCACTATCATGCAATAAGCGCCAGCTTCTCCCTTCGCGGTATTCAGGCTGAATTCGAAGAACGCGATGCAAGAAACGCTTCAAAACTTCAAGATAGAAAATTACATTGATTCAACTTCGATTCCATGAATTTCAACGATGATTTCGGATCATTTTTGATCCCGCACAACTTCGATGGAGTTTTCGGTGATCACTAATTTTGGACGGCATGAATGTTCATCGTCATTTATGTCCTCACGACCATCTCTCAAACGTGTAAATCACTCATGAACTCTGGCACAAGATCATCGCTTTAAACTTGTTTCATAAATTTAAATGTTTCGGTCAACGTTTTACCGATTTTAAAACAAAATTTGATATTATCTCTTTGTTCGAAACTCATTTTTGTACCAATGACACAAACTTACTGTCACTTTAGATGCAATAACTACGCTTCCACTGAACCTAACGTCACCAAACTTTCACTGGAAGTCAGGGAGAAATGTAACTTTCTAACGCACTATTTCATTTACAGATGGCGCCAACAAAACAATTTATGACAAATGTCTCGTTTATTTTGGAGCGCACCTTGTATAAATCACCCGAATGAAATTGAATAATACAATATGCCCAAAAAAGAGAAGTTTTCATTATAAAAGTCAGTTTTATTGAAAAAAATATTTTTGCTTCGTTAAAAATTAATTCCTCCATCAGATCTAGTATTTTCGAACTCCTTTACAATCGATACCTGTGACCCTCCAGAATACGATTTATAAAATATCTAGAATGAGGGTAAGTTAAGCAAAGATTTTCAACTTATTTCCAATTCGTGTATAGACCGATATTATCTTCATTGAGGTTCAGTGTTTGGAAACGTTTCAATAAGAGTTCATATGAATTATTGGTTGTTTTTGAGAAATAAGAAGCATGCACATTGATTAAATTTAACAATTAGCTCAAATAAATAGTTTAAACTGGCATAACTGCTTCAAGTCTTTCATGAATTTTATTGTATAGCTCACGCTAAATGCATCCATTTAAGACTAACTGCAACTTCTTGCAAATAATTCGAATGCTGATTTCAAAGTGCATTGAATAATATTATGTAAGACAGTATTACTTTACTGCCTTTAAGGTGTAGCAAATTTTTATGCCTCATAAACTCCATAATGAACACCTTAGTGCCTCATTTAATGATTTTAATATTTCTATAGCAGAAGGCAACATTCCTATGCAATTTTTTCCTATCACATAACATTTGATATTTACCGCACATCTAGTTGGCGGCACCGTTTACTATAAAGAGTAACGCAACGCTAACATAGGGCTCCTGCGTACTCGTAGGAGCACAAATCGAGGCAATCGTGCATTAACTTATCAATTTAAAGCTGTGAAACTGAATGACGATTCACATTAAAAAGTTACAATTAGGATACAAAGTAACAAAATCAAGAACCATTAAACGCCAAACGAGCCACAACCTTCATATCAACAACAAAAGTTGGAGACACCATCACACAAAATTTTATATAATCAAGACTAATTTGCATAGAATAATCATAAATATTATTAAAATATTGCGTGCTATACATTTCCAGTTGAAATGAAACTTTTCCACGATTTCTCTTGTATTGGCAGGCGCAGCCTTAGCATACTTGTTATCTTCATCATAATGGCGGAGGCTGATGTTGGTAAACATATTATAACGAATAATATTAAATTTGTATTTACATATGGTGAGAAGTATAATGTGTATGTTATGTTGGCACGTTAGTTTGTTCGAGTCGATTAAAGATTTGCTTCGTTACTAATACCAAAATAGATAGACCTGCGACGAAAACATTAGCTTATACTTAGTATCTAGACATGTTTGTTAGACGCTAAACATTGAACCCATATGAATGCGTTTATTTTATGCCAGAATAACTGTTTATTTCTATAATAGATGTCAGCATTTATAAGTCGAGGTTGTATAGATGATTTCTTCATTTGGATTTGAAAATGAGTATGTTGAAGTGCAGTAGGGCAGGGATTATTGCATACGAATATTTTAAAACTTTGGAATAGGATAGCAAGGATGAAATAATTAGAATTGAGGGACTATTTTCTAAAAAACAGCTATATTAAATACTCAAGCTCACACATCTTGTGTAAACCTAATTTTGTGATAAGACCGTCGAGATTTTTAAAGACATGATCGCTGTCGAGGAATTGTAAGTCCATGCTAATGTTTTATCCAGCCGGCTGCAATTGTGGTATTTTCATGACGTTCAGCTCATTACGGACAATTGAGAAATGAATGTGAATGAAGAAAATGCTATGATAAGTCGCGTTTGGTCGGTCAAGATCAAGAACAATGGGAAGGATGCCATGTGATGACTGACGACGAAAGCTATTATTGAATGCTTCGTTAAACTTATGAAAAATATATTCGTTTCGATGAGCATTTAATAGCGTTGCTCATTCGCAAGTATCAATGTGCATTTAACAAATCTGTTACAAATCTTTGATTAGACTTTGAATGTCACACCCAGCATAACCAGAGTGCTAAAATTCTAGGAATGTTGAGAGTTGAAAAAGGCATACGAAGCGTGTACAAAAAGTAAGGTGACTTTTCAAATTTCGCGGGTAACGTACGAGTACCTTCGATTATCGATTTTTGTAATTTCTTCATGTTGGTACACTCGTCACGAATATATATTTACAATTTCAGCTTTATAATATGTTTAGTTTGTTTGTGAGAGGAATAACGGTAAGACGTATTTTGCATACTCGAAGATTTTTCACTATCGAAAAAATGAATCAAAGATCAAAAGTTTTTTGGCCAAAAACAACACCACAATCATGCCTCAGCCACCCTATTCTCTGGATTTGTCCCCTTGTTATTTTTCCTTGTTCCCAAAACTGAAGAGACCTATGAAAGAACGGAGATTTGCAACGACTGAGGAGAAAAAGACTTCAAAGCTGGCAGAGCTCACGGCTATACCGAAAAGTGCTTATAGGAAGTGCTTCGAGGATTGGAAAAAGCGTTGGCACAAGTGCATTATTAGCTTTGAAGGGGACAACATAAATATTATGAATAAATAAATATTTTTTCTTAAAAATACAAAGTCACCTTACTTTTTGAACACACCTCGCATCTTCACGCATGTTAAGAAAGATTAGATCTAATAGAAGGGTTTACTGTACTCGACATGTGCTGAAGATCGACGTATTCGAAATCAAATTAAGAAATCGGTGACTGCGAAAATCATAAATTGCGACCACTATAATTCTCCTCGCCAGTCGTTCAAGGTGATTGTAGGACGTTTTCTTCATTTCTTCGTCCTTTTTTTGGTCTTCGGTTTTGAAGAATTCCGCTTTTATACGGATCGCATACAACCGTTCATTGACTGTCTTAAAATCAATAACGTACGATTTGAACTCCCTATCCACAATGAAGGCCACTCCGAATTCTCGTTTTCCAGTAGGCTTCCTACCTTTGAATATTGTGTGCGATCTTATGTCTTGAATGTCCTTTCCAGTCCAACTCGTTTTCTGGATTTTCAGTATTTTTAATTGATATTGACTGGCCGGTTGCAAAAGGTCCTTAACAGCGCCAGGGTAATTGAGTGATCCGACATTCCAGGATCCAATGCCATAGTTCTTTTTTCGTTTGCGAGGTCGTTGCCGTAAGTTCAATCCATCCCGAGGCTTATCTGCAGGTTTCGAAACATTTTAGGGGTTTCTAGGGACGGGGAGTTAGCCCGTCGCCCAACCTTCGCAGGGGGAATGCTGGTCGACAAGAGCACTCTTGGAGGCTAGCATTCTTTGGGAAGCGCCGCCCCCACAGACCCGAGGATATGGGGGGCGCCGTGAGGTTCCCTCCTGGGTTGACAGGTAACGACTCTGATTAGATCTGGACTACGCTTTGGACAACGAACTGGAATTGATGCTTTGGGCTGGCGGATGTGATGTTTTGGAGCTAGTTGCTTTGCACAGTAGCGCCGAGGTGACACTCGTGTGTGAACGGCTCCAATTCAACTATCATACCGTCTCCGTCCCGCTAAAACCTTGGCAGGCCTCGGAGTACGTTCGAAGTTCGGGTTGGTGGTGCAGGGTCGGTTGAGATGAACTCCCGATTAGCGCTGGTCTGGCTCTGAGCACTTGTCCCCATAAGGGCTTGTGCCAACTTGCCTCCCAACCATGGGACCAAAAAGGCGACTACAAACACGAACGGAGATAGCGGCTCCGTGGTGGGACCCAATAAAATAAAAAAAGATTTCAAAAAATTCAAAAAAAACTGAAAAAAGAAATAAAAAATAATAACAACGACGACGCAATCAGCGGTTTTAGCCACGATGTTAACAGTGTATCGAGACCGGTACTAACCATAACAAAAACGACGAATAATACAATCACAGTGAAGACAGACAAAAAACGGAGATTAGCGAACAGTCTGGTTCAGACTGAGATTCCTGCGGCGTTCGGGCACAGCAAAAAAAAAATTATGCGAACGCCAGAGCGTACTATTAAGGAAAAGCGGGAAACTCTGCAGGACGCTTCAGGTGTTCAGGCGGTGGAAGATAATATAAAGAGCATCGAAAATTCGATGGTCACTGCTGCGATCGTTACCAAAGTGACCGATGAAAGGGTCGCAAATCCCGACATAGTAAAGAAACATTCTGAAGCCAACGAGGAGATCACGGCACGAAAAGCAACGAGTGACCAGACAAATAAATCGACGTTGTGTGATTGCACCGCCAACGTCGAAAATGTGGCGCAAGTACTGCATTCGGAAACGGAAAGCGATAACCTCTCCCAAGGATGGTTGCAAAGTACAATTGCCACCCAGCGATACGAAGAAGAAAAGCGGGAGACGTTCTGAAAAGAATATATTACAAACCGGATGTGACTCCCCAAAAATCAGTAAAGCAGTAAAGGTTGGGCTCCTTGAACTAGAGGCGCTCCTAGATCTGGTTAAGGGTCGAAGACGAGCAGAAGCTAAAGAGGCGCTGGGGGCGGAATCTAAAGGCCACATGCAGATAGCTCCACAATTCAAAATCAATAAAAGAATGGCGTCTAGCACAATCGAAGGCGGTCGGGATAAAAGAAGGAAGGAAGAGGCACTTGATGGGCATGGAGCACCAGGTCACGGGTTCCAGATAGTGCTTACAAAAGGAGCAAAGAAAGCTGCAAAGAAACTTCTTCAACAAATGCCAGAAAGTAAAGTTTGCACGCACGCCCAATCAGAAAAAGGACATGATGCAAAACAGGAGAGGCAGAAGCCCAGACGAAGACCCCAGCAGCAGGCACTGCCCCAAAATGGCCGACCCTGCGAGAAGGTACTGCGGGACATCAGGGGAAACGTAAGGCCCGAAGACACCAACACTACTATTCAAGTAGTATGACCAACGCGGTCGGGCCACATACTGGTCGAATTCGGAGCAGAGGCCAGCAATAAGGAAGCATTCTGCGACGCAGTAAAGAAAGTCCTCGGCAAAAATGCGACTATAGCCTCGCTCGAGCCGATGGCAATGATCGAAATACGAGACATTGACTGCGTGACGGATCTTTTTTTTCTGGTAGGGAGGTGAATGCTATTTATGCACGGAGTGTGGGACTCCCATGCGTGACTGGACTACCCACTAAACACCTCCCTTGTCAACCTGAGAACCCAGCCTGCAACCGTTTGACACATTACTTCGGGCCAGGTATCGTTTTGTTACGCCGTGGGGCGCCTTCAAGCTGGGGAGTCCCTTTCCTTGCGGGAGGGGAGAGGGGAAGAGGAAATGCCAGAAGAGCGATCCCCCAGCCCCAGCGCCCCCGGCTGCTGTGAGTCCCTTTTGTATTTTAGGACTGCCCGAGCATATGTGCCACCTGGTTCCATTTGTCAACCAATTCGAGCATCACCGTGACTATATTATCTAGGGTGAGCTCTCCCGTCTCCCTGTAGAGTTCCCTTCGCAGCCTGACCCATTTTGTACACGCACAAAATGTGTGACAGGCATTGTCTTCCTCTCCTGGGCAAAACCGACAATCGGGAGACCGTGACTTACCGATCTTGTGCAGGTAAGACTGAAAACACCCATCCCGCTCAAAAGCTGGGTCAGATAGAAGTCAGTCTCACCATGCCTTCGATTTAGCCACGGTCTCACATCCGGGATGAGGCGCGCAGTCCACCTTCCCTTCGTGCTATTGACCCAAGACTGCTGCCAATCGTCGAGTGAGCGCTGTGTCTCCTCGCGGACAACTATCTCCCTCGCATCCTCGTTTCGGCGCAGGTAGATAGCGCGGCGCTCTCTAGCAAGGAGGGCAACAGGTATCACGCCTGCAATTACTCTCACCGCCGAGTTGGAGACTGTTGGATACGAAGATGCAATTCTCAGTGCTCCTCTTCTCTGTACCTGTGCCAAACGTTTTCGGTATACCTCCTTGCTGAGAGCGTCGCCCCATACCTCTGCTCCGTACAGTAGCACTGACCCTACAGCACTCATCAAGAGGCGTCTTCTTGATGGGCTGGATCCCCCTACGTTGGCCATAAGTCGACTCAGGGCCGATATTCCCGAAGCAGCCTTCTCAGCTGTTGCCCCGATTTGCTCAGAGAAACTCATCTTCATCGCTGGCTTCGATTCGACAGACGACGGATCTAGCCGAGGTAGAAGAGGCCACCAGAAGGGAGTCCCCTAGCGTGGGAAGGACCAAAGCGAGACTGACACCAGAAAACCGTATGGGACAACGCATGGCCATAATCGACTTGACCGAAAAGGACGCCGAAAAATTCCTGACCAAGGGCAAAGTAAGAATAGGGTGGGTTGTCTGTAGGATACGGCGAAGAGCAACGCCTCTTCAATATTTCAAACGCCTTGGCTATGGTTACACCACACAAGTATGCAAAGGACCCGATAGGAGTTCCCTATGTTACAAATGCGGTGAAATGGGACATAAAAGAAAAGAGTGTATGAAGGAGGCACACTCTATTCTCTGCAAGGATGCTGATCCAAGACCTGATTTTGGACACGTCTTGGGATTAGGAAAATGCCAGGTGTTTCAGGAAGCCCTAGCCAAGGCGAAATCAGAACTTTGATGATCTGCATCCTGCAACTAAACCTACATCGCAGTTCAACCGCCCAAAATCTGCTTGAGCAGTTTGCGAGGGACATGAAAGCCGACTTCTTGCTGCTGAGTGAGCAACACCACGATAAAAGTCCTGCAATATGATATGCTGACGAAACTGGCATGGAACAGTGATTTCCGAGCGGAGAGTTTTGGACGGGGGATGGTTTCATGTGGGTTAAGTGCTCAGGGACCACCTTCTTTAGTGTGAACCTAACGCCTAATGAATCGATATCATCTTTCCAAACCAAGCTTAATGCTCTGGAGAGCGCTGTTTCGAACGCTGAGGGCAAAGTGCTCATTGGGGGCGACTTCAACGCTAAAGCAAACGGAAGGGGGCATGCCTCAAACGGATCCGCGGGGAAATCGAGTCCTGGAAATGGTGGCCAGGACGGCGCTCGTCGTACTAAACTCCGAAAATACAGCGTCGGAAATGTCTTTGCAAATTGATTAACAATAGCAAGGCTCGATGCCAGCAAGACCTAGTGGACAATGTGAACAAGGATCCGTGGGGCCTTGGCTACAAGCTGGTCATGCGGAAGCTTGGCGCCCTACGGAAGCCTGGTATACATGACGCGGAAAAGATGGACGCGATAGTGCGGGGACTCTTCCCCGTGCATCCCGTCCATGTTAACGCTGTCCATGGCGAAACAGCAGTAGAATGTCCACCTTTCACGCAGCCAGAACTGGAGGAGGCAGTCCTCTCCCTGAAAGCGAGGAAGGCTCCAGGTCCAGATGGTATTCCGGCTGAGGTGTGGCGGCTCGTCTATCAACATTGTCCTGACTTGCTGCTCAGCACATTCAACGCTTGCTTACGGGACGAAGTTTTCCCGGTACGATGGAAAGTGGCGAGGCTCGTGCTGATCAACAAGGGGAAGGGAAATCCCGAATCGCCGTCTGCATGCCGCCTGTTATGCATGCTAGACACGGCTGGGAAAGTGCTAGAGAAACTCATCAAGGGAAGACTCACTGACGCGATTCGTGGTGCTGGAGACCTATCTCCTCGGCAGTACGGCTTTAGAGCAGGACGTTCTACATTGATGCGATTGCAGAGGTGGTAAGCGCGGTCCAAAGAGCAGAGGCATAAAGTCGCACCAAGCGACGGATCGTCCTGTTGGTGACACTCGACGTCAGGAACGCCTTCAACTCCGCTAGATGGAGGATATTCTGGATACGCGGGAAAACTCTTTATAAGTTCCATAATATCTAATGCGGCTTCTGAAGAACTACCTTAAGGACTGAAGCCTGCTCTAAGATACGACACAGGGCCAACAAAGGATGGAAATTACATCGGGTGTTGCCCAGGGATCTATCCGTGGTCCCGACCTGTGGAACGTGTCTTACGATTGGCTACTGAGACTTGAGATGCCAGATGAGTCGCGCTTGGTCGGCTATGCGGATGATGTTGCGGCTCTGGTCACTGGACGCACCGTTCAACAGGCGCAACTTAGGCTAGGTATGCTAATGCGCCCAGTGAGGGACTGGATGACTGCTCGTAGGCTCAGTTTAGCACTTGAGAAAACCGTAGTGGTCATCTTGACAAAAAAGAGAATCCCTAGAATAAGGATAATCAGTATTGGAGATGTACGAATCGAATCGAAGCCATCGGTGAAGTACCTGGGGCTACTGATCGACTCGAAGATGAGTTTCTCTGAGCAAATCAGGGCAACGGCTGAGAAGGCTTCTTCGGGAAGAACGGCTCTGAGCCGACTTATGGCCAACGTAGGGGACCCAGCTCGTCAAGAAGACGCCTCTTGATGAGTGCTGTAGGGTCAGTGCTACTGTACGGAGCAGAAATATGGGGCGACACTCTCAGCAAGGAGGTGTACCGAAAACCTTTGGCACAGGTACAGAGAAGAGGAGCACTGAGAATTGCATTGCATCTCGTATCCGACAGTCTCTGATTCGGCAGTGAAAATCATTGCAGGCGTGATACCTGTTGCCCTCCTTGCTAGAGAGCGCCGCGCTATTTACTTGCCCCGAAACGAGGAAGCGAGGGAGATGGTTGGCCGCGAGGAGAGACAGCGCTGGCTCGACGATTGGCAGCAGTCTTGGGTCAATTGCACGAAGGGAAGGTGGACTGCGCGCCTCACACCGGATGTGAGGCCGTGGCTAAATCGAAGGCATGGTGAGACTGACTTTTGTCTGACACAGCTTTTGAGCGCGCATGGGTGTTTTCAGTCTTACCTGCACAAGATTGGTAAGCCACGGTCCCCCGATTGTCAGTATTACCCAGGAGAGGAGGTCAGTGCCTGCCACACATTTTTTGCGTGTACAAAATGGATCAGGCTGCGAAGGAAACTCTACAGGGAGACAGAAGAGCTCACCCGGGATAATATAGTCACGGTGAAGCTCGAAACGGTTGACAAATGGAACCAGGTGGCATATTATGCAAAGGAACTCACAGCAGGTGCGGGGGGGGGGGACTGGGGCTGGGTGATCACTTTTCTGGCACTTCTTCTTCCCCTCTCCCCTCATGCTAGGAAAGGGATCCCCCAGCTTGAAGGTGCCTCACGGCGTAACAAAACGAGACCTGGCCCGAAGCAATCTGTCAAACGTTCGACTTGCTTCCCACATCGACGCATTCATAAAATGACCTGGGTATCACCAGGTGGCAACACACAAAACCAGATCGATCATGTTCTGATCCAACAACGTTAGGCCTCGAGCATACTTGACGTCGGTACATACCGAGGAGCCATTGTAACTCAGGTCATTACTTGATCAAATTAACCTATCGATGTCGTATGTCAAAGGCATATTCGGCGAAGGCTAGCCCACTACAAAAATTTGGTATCGAAAGGCTCCAAACGGCGTCTGTGGCTGAAAATTACACGGAGACCCTCGACAACCAGCTGGCTCCTATCTCATCAGACGCGTCGTTAAAGACAAGCAACGAGCTATGGATAAAAGTGAAAGCGGCTATTAGGACTGTGGCAGAACAGACGATCGGACATCAAGCCCGGCGCAAGAGAAATGATTGGTTTGATGATGAGTGCCAGAATGCGTTAGACAAAAAGAATCAGGCATACAAAGAATATTTAGGTAGGAAAACCAAGAAAATACTATGACGACCAATTGAGAAGTATAGATGTAAGTTTAGCGAGCAACAAAACAAGACAAGCATTCAAAGTACTGGAAAGCCTGAAACGTGGTTATTAGCCCAAAATCACACTCTATCGTGACGACATCGGCAATATAGCTGATGAAACCAAGATTAAAGAAAGATGGGCATCATATTTCAAGAACCTCTTTAATCCCCCACACAGCTCGAGAAAACCGGAGTCTATAGATGTTTGCGGAGAGCCTCCATTGACCGCACCAAATCTGGATGAAGTTTTTCCCATCATCAAAGCCCAAAAGAATAATAAAGTGCCGGGCATCGATGAGTTTTTAGTGGAGCTCATCAAATATGGTGGCAGTAGTGTTCATAAAGCTATTCACAAAGTCATCCAGCACATTTAGTAAAAAGAACATATGCCAAAAGAATGGAGCCAATCAATTATATTCCCTATCCACAAAAAAGGTGAAAAGTTACAGTGCGAAAATTATTGAGGCATATCACTACTTTCCACGGCGTATAAAATATTTTGAAAGATGTTATAAAATAAAATCGGATCATACGCCAACTGATTTATTGGAGAGTATCAAGGTGGTTTTAGGGCAGGTAGATCGACGATAGAACAATTGTTCACAGTCAGCCAGGTACTTGGAAAATGCTGGGAGTTCAACATAGACGTACACCAAATTTAAGCAAGCATACAACAGTATTAAGCGTAACGTACTGTACCAAATAATGCTTTGCTTTGGCATCCCAGCCAAATTAGTCCGTCTAATCAAGTGACAATGACGTCGACGACCTCCCAAGTCTGCGTCAATAATCAACTCACCGATGCCTTTGACACAAATATCGGACTAAAACAGGGAAATGGGCTGGCCTCATTGCTACTCAATTTGGCTCTGGAGTACGTCATAAGGAAGCTACATGTCGATACACGGGGTACATTACTATACAAGTCGAGCCAAGTAGTAGCCTATGCGGACGATATCAACATTTTGTCACGTTAATTAATAACTGGCAAAGAACTCTTCCTGAAGCTCAACAGCGAATCAAAACTAGTCGGGCTTCAAATCAATGAAAATAAAACAAAGTCCATGATGCAGTCGAGGAGAAATACTTCAAGCACCCAAAGTATTACACCTGGTGAGTACAGTATCGAAAATGTGAGCGAATTCGTGTATCTAGGCACCAAAAAACCGGTTATGAAAGAGATGAAATACGCCGAAGAATACAGCTCGTAAATAAAATATTTCATTCAGTTTTGACGATCTTCAAGACCAGCTGCATGCACAGGAAAAAAAGCTCCAAGTAAACAAATCTATGATAAGACCTATGTTATGCTATGGGTGTGAAACATGGACCCCAACTCAAGCATCCGCAAATATATTGAACGCCTTTGAGCGACGAGTCCTGAAGCGAATAATCAGGGCGAAGCTATACGGGGACCAATGGCAAATTCAATACAACCATGAGCTATATGAAATTTTTGACGAGCCTGAGGCCTCAAAGATTGTCAAACTGCGGAAGCTGCAATGGGCTGGACACATGAATCATATGGTTGAACAACGGATACCCAAAAAGCTATTTGTTGGGTGAACTGAGCACCGGAGATCAGTGGGGAAACCGAGGAAATGCTGGTCTGACTCGGTCGACGAAGACAGCTCATCGCTGCTCGGATTTCGAAATTGGAGGATGCGGTCAATAGACTGAGACAGTTGGAGTCGCTATTTGCAGGAAGCGAAGGCCCGAGAGGGGCTGTAGTGCTACGAAGAAGAAGAAGGAATGCAAGTTATAGCCTGGAAATATTTTCCATAAAATTTGAAACCTTATTGAATACTGCAATTGTATTTGATTTTTCAAAGCCATGCACTCTGGAGAAACGTTCGTTCAATCGCGAACCAGATTATACCCCATCTCGAATTTCACAGGAAATATCACGTATTCCACAAAAACTAACTGCAATACGTAAACGGGCAAAGCTAATTGGTAAAAAAAAGAAGAATTTCAAAAAATACGGAAAAACAAAGAAGAAAAAGGAAGAAGAGGGGAAAACACCATTGTTCGATGTGTAAACGAAGACAAAGCTTTTAACAGATTATGTTCTAATAGTGGCGATATACAATTGAAAATCTAACCGGATAAGAAAAAAAACATAGAGGCAAATGAAAATGACAATTGTCGTGGCTGCGGAGAAAATTACATTGCTTAAGCATTTCAAAGAATCTGTTTCTTTGTAACTATTTATTAATTGCTTTTTTAACTTTCGGTAACATCAATCCATAATCAAACAAGAAACACATATGCAATACAAAATTTCTATACAATTTTTTTTATAATATCACGACCACGCATATCCAAAAACATATCACAGGCAAGCGGCAATTGGCAGTCACTAACGTAACTATGCTTCATAACATGTATATTTCAGATTTTCATAAGTTCGTTTTCACCCTCGTTAACGTTCGCGAACTTATTGAGCAATTGAATTGTTCTTTTATTGCAGCCAATGAGGGTCACCTTTGCCTTCAGAATCGACATCTAGTTCTTTTGGATGAACTGGTAGACGTATTTCAGGATGATGGTATAACCGATTATGTCCTTTTATATAAGGCCGTTGATTATTCAGCTAATTTTCATCCAACCCTAAAAATTCACTTAGGCTAGGTTGCTGTATCTTGGGTTTACGGTTGGCTGGTGTTAATTCTGGTGTATTCGAGACATTTTGTATGAAGTAGTCTGAAAAGCCCATCGCCGGAATTTTAAAATGATTATTTTGTTTAAAGATTAGATCCAAAAATGTTGTCTTAATTTCATCCATCCCCAAGAGGAAAGTGCACTGACAATCTTCTATGGAACTTCTACATAACTTCATTGTTAAAACGTTCCCATAATTTCTACTCTACTTTTATTGTCCTTTTCTTGAAGGTCCCTTGAGCAGTTTGCCTATGGGGACTGCTCGATTACTACAAGCAGGAAGTAGCCACGGAGCACCTCGCCCCGACTGAGCGCAAGCCATTAAGATAATCTGCAACTACGGTGAATACTGCGGCGTAACAGCATATTCAAACAATGGGCTTTTTCAGACGCAGCGTTAAAAGTGAGCGTTAAACAGGTTATATGGGCAAGAAGAGTGTGAGGCATTGAGGAGACCTGATGGTAAAAACAAGCCAACATTTTTTTGGGTGAACGAGCGTAACGCACATACACAAACGCATTTTGTTGATCATTTGGTGGGGGAAATTTTATGCAAACGCCGGTAATCATTCCAAACTGAACATTCGGTGAAAAAGGTAGTCGTCACGAAACGATTGCCTTTCTTTAATTTGCGTGCAAAAATGGATGCGTGGACGCGAGAAGCTACGCGTTATTTAATAAATTTATAAAAGCGAGGCCATGTTCAATTTCAGGAAACAACACGACGAATATCGCGATTTCTATAAAGTTAAATTGCCTATTGTAAATCCTTAGAAAATTAACAGTACGCTTAATCTTCATAGAATCACATTACAATAAGCAAGTTTACAACACATCAAGAAAAATATGCGACTAAAAAAGATATTCATATTTGGAATACATTTTTCAGAAAGCGGAAAAACACGGAGGATTCAAATAAATCCAATAGAAATTTGAATCGACAAACTTTAACAATCATAAAATACATTTTTCATTCCAGTTTTTATTACCTCGTGCACAATTCAAGGCTAAAATATCAATTCTCAATCGCTTATCTCTCTATCTTCGCTCTCATGTTGTCCGCACGATGTTTAACGATCAAATGACCCTTTTGACACATACACTCGCAAGACGTGTATCGTATACAAAAATAGGTTGGCTGAACTATGCAACGTGTAAACATAAGGGCGTAAGCGCGAAACCTGTTTGGATATGGGTTTTTACCATTCCCGTGTGAAAGAGCCCAATGATTGGGGGGCTAATATACACAACCGCTCAAATGAGTTTAGGCACCACTTTTTTCATGGATTAGTCATACAGTATTATGCTTTCAAGAAAAACATTATAATAAAGTGAAATAACTATTTAAAATGTGGTTCAGTAAGAAACACCCATTATATGAGATAAGGATTACTCTCTTTTACCTGCACTTAGCTGGATTTCTGGAAATTATTTATTGCGATGCAATTACAAAAATAATTCGTATAAATTTCTGGGGAAAGTTATTTATCAGGTAAATTGTAGGTACTGATGTTTAAATGACCTTCCTAGAAGATTATAATGATATCCATAACGTATGGTCAGTTGCAGTGTGGTATTTACTCTGTTAACTTCGTGAGCGAAATATCGAGCGATAGTTTTTTGAAAATGCCTCCGCGAAAAGAATTGAGTACGGAAACGCGTGCGCTTACAATAATTACCATAAAAGTGACATAAGTAATCGAGAAATTAAAAATACCTCACACTACGGTCGATTATAACGTAAAAAATACCAGGAAAGCGGCAATTATCTTAACAAAGGACGGAATGGGAGACCGAAAGCAACAACATCCGCAGATTGTCGCAGAATAGTGGTTTCCAGCAAATTAAATAGGCGTAAAATAGCCCCAGGAATCACCGCAGAATTAAATGTTAGTCGCCCAAAGCCAGTCAATGTTTCAAAAGTCAAAAGTCGTCTACAGAAAGCCGGGCTCCACGGACGCATTGCGATGAAGAAGCCATTATTTCGCAAACAAAATAAGCGAAAGCGACTTAAATGGGCTCGTGAACACCAACATTGGAGCATGGAAGAGAGGAACAACGTATTATGGACAGATGAGTTCAAATTTGAGCTGTTCGGAACCCAAATGGATATTCGTGAGATCTGTGCATGAACGCGCCAGAGAAGCATATATTGCTGTTACCGTGAAGCATGGAGGCGGTTCAGTGATGGTGTGGGGCTGTTTTGCTGGTAGTAGTGTAGGGGACATTGTAAAAATTGCCGGCGTATTAAAATAAGAAGGCTAGCGTGAAATTTTGGAGAACCACGCAATCTCTTCCGGAATTCATCTTTTGGGTCAAAACTTCATCTTTCAGCAAGATAATGAACCAAAGCATTCCTCCAAATTATGCAAAAGCTATATACGCCATATAGAAGAGGAAGGAACTCTCAAAATTATGAAATGGCCTCCCCAGAGCCCCGATTTGAATCCGATCAAGGTACTATGGGAAGAACTGGATCGGGAAGTACGGAAATCAGCTCCAACATCAGCTACTGACATGTGGAACAAATTGCAGTCAAGTTGGGCTTCAATAGCACAATAAACTCTGGCAAAACTTATTGCGAGAATGCCTCGATTGTGTGCTACAATTATTAAGTCAAGAGGAGGTCACATAGATGAAGGCAATATTTGAATTAAACGTTTTGATTTTCGCATTTATTTTGTGTATTTTTAATGATCGTATGTGTAGGTGTACAAAGAAAATAAATATTATCATATTTTAGCTAGGTTTTCATACAGTTTTGCTGCTAAACAGAGTGCCTAAACACGATAGTGTAGGTACTGCTTGAATGCATCGGGTTGGATTAAGGATGGGAAAAACCGCCCCGGTTTAACCAAAAACTGTTTTTTTCCTCCCGATTTAAACCGATTTTTTCTTCCACATCTAAGAGCCGAATACAAATGAATACAAAAACCGGAAAACAGTACTTAGTCAGCATTAATGACTGCAGTCAGAGCAAAGCAAATTTCTATGTTCGATCGGTTCTTGGTTTTAGTTGTTTGCTTCGTTTCAATGCGTAGGACTTCTTTCGAAGTACATGATGAAATGCGAAATATTTGGGGACTGAATTGAAGGATCCTTCATCCTTATACTGTAAAGGAATAAATTACCTTAACAGTAAACTGTCGGCTTGGGTTTCAATAGGTCATTTTGATTGAAATAATTTTGTGAGTAAAAAATTTGATAAACCATTTATACCCAAAGTTAATCAATGGACATAAAAATATACATTTAATTTGGATTTTTATTTTAATTTGCCAAAGAAAACCAAAACCTGATTTTTTAATTGTAAAAAAACTGCCCGATTAAACCGAAGATGAAAAAACCGGAAAACCGTTTTTTTTATCATGAACCGCCATCCGTAGGTTGGATTTTAAACTTTAAAGATTCCAGCAATTACTACAAGGTCGATCGAGATATAAGACCAAAACAGCAATATTGCTAGCTTATTGGGGCTTACTAGAGCCTGCAACTGTAACCAACCTACCAAGGTCCTGATTGCGTTAAACATGCTCAGCAAGATCACGTCGAGTTTTTGTCACAGAAGTTAAAAGTAATTTTTTTTAGATCTGCTTTGACTTTTGGATGTCAGTCAAAGAAGTTGTACGATTGAAATTGTAAGAGTGATTTACGAGCATAGCAGCCCTGCAAAAAATCGAAAATACGATATATGTAGTAGCACTAACCTCTACCTTTGTATTCAAGGAGCCATCTCTTACTTTTCTATTCGAAAACAAAAAAATAATGAAACATAACTTACCCGACATTGAGCCCAATTCACTGGAATGATTGTTATTACTTAAATTTGTATTATTATTGTTATTATTTTCTAACGACGTTGTTAAACTATTTTGTGTTTTCTCGAGAACATCATGATCCATCTTACAATATAATGAGCCGCCGTCTCTAAGAGCAAATTCATCACCTTGAAAATGAACAAGAAAAACAATATGAACCGATAACGAATTCATTCCAACTTAAATCCTAATCACGTGTAAAACTCACCTGGTAATAAACGCCTAGCGCATGCTGAACATCGAAAGCATTCCACGTGGAAAATTTTCGTTTTTGCTCGCATTACATAATCGTCTTTTTTAAATAAACTTCCACATTGATTACATTTCGCACCAAATAATCTACAAACAGAAACGAAAAGAGAAAAAGAGATACATGGTGAAAAAACGTTTGAATTTTAAAATATCCTATAAAAAGTATCGTGCGAGTTAAAATTATAAATATTTGATCAAATATCATATTTATATATTTGGACAAATCAAGATCGTATTTACAAATCGTCCCGGTTTTAGTTTCTTTAGCACATTCACAAAAGCCAAACATAATTTGCATAAAATTTTCAAGATCAAGTTCGTACGATTTTTTGTGTCCGAGCCTTTTTGAGTGCCAAACTTGCTTGGGTGAGTTTTTGCCCTAAACAAACTTTTGCTAATGAAAATCTTGTGAACTTTCTTTCGGTATGAATACTGTTCACTTTCTTATTGATATATCCGTGACTGCATTCTTTCTTTGCTTTGCCAACGGTACGATACCGTAACAATTAAACGGAAATTCCCACACATCGTACAGAACAATTTTTTTTCTTTCCTCTTTAACCGCGAAGCGTTAATGTCTCGTTTACACACGGCCATCTTGTGAATTTTTAAAATAAACAAATGACCATCACTTATTTGTGCAGTTTATAGGTTATGAAATGTGATTATTGGTTTGTTGACGGTCAAAAAATTAAATATGTAGAACCAACAAACCGCGTTAAACGTGAATGTCAACGAACAGTGGCTTCGCGAGGGTAGGTAATGAAGCAAGCATTGGAAATTTTCTCAGGGAAAGACTAACAAGGTCACGAGATGGCCTAGAATTAGATTAATTTGTTGGTCTAATTGGTTCGTTAGCGACCATGTGTTGGGTGAGAATTGGTGATAGGATTACTTTGGGCATAGCAGTGGAATAGAAAACACAAGTTGTATGTGCTAGTATATACAAGATATTCATTTTATTAACAAGATGAATAATTCATTCCTTGGATCAGTACTGTAATCTAGAGAAATTGAATATGGAAGATGCCTTTACTGAAGCAAATAAAACTCGAAAAGATACTCAAATCAATGCCTAATGTTACGTTAACTTGATTGTTGATACAATCGCTTCCTAGTGTTTCAATCGAATTTTGTCAAAATTGTTAGGTGAATAAGTGAACCGCGACCTTACGAGTATATTGTGCCATCTATGTATGTATTTTGCATTTCACGTTGTTAAATTCCTACGAAGCAACCGAATCGGAATCCTAATTGGAATAATATCCAGGCCTAAATATTAATTACGGCCTAATGAAGAGGCGCTAAATTAGACATTCTTGACAACGGTCTAATTAAGTCGACGGTCTAATTAAGTCTGAAGCGGGAAGAGCGAAGCATATTTCCCAAATGACAGGAGTATGAATGACTCCTTAATCATTCTATATCCTTTCGAATGAGGCCCACTGACGATATTCGTTATTGTGACCTCTTGGAGCCTCCTATGGTCTTTATATAGCTATCATTTGGGTTCATAGTTTTGACATTCTTCAAAATTATTTTTCTACATAAACCCAACTAGTATTAATCTAAATCCTAATTAATATACACCACATCCCTACTCGGTAATCCTCAGACAATGCAAGCTGCAAGTGTATTGTTTTTAAGAATATGGTTACCAGTTCCTTGCCGTAACATACAAATGCCTAAGCGTCATCGCATTTTAGATATAGCCATCTTTAAGACGTGGCTTATGACCAGGAAAAAGTTTAAATTTACGGGTTTCAGGGAAGGCCAGGAGTGTAGAAGGGGTTCCCGAATCAAAAGACTTGCGGTTGTTTAATACAGGGTGGGCCATAAGGGTGTTGGCGGTTTAAATATTCGATTTAAAAAAAACTACGAAACATAGCACAAATATATTTGTATTGTTAAAAAGTAGAAGCATAGGAATTTTTAAGACTTAAAAATAATGTTGTCCAATGTTTCGTAGTTTTTTTTAAATCGAATATTTAAACCGCCAACACCCTTATGGCCCACCCACACCCTTATGGCCCACCCTGTACATATATTTAGCCATTCAAAGTACCGGAACAGGCTCGATGTTTCCCACGCAACGGCTAGCCACGCAGTGTATCCCTTCGGTTGGTCATCATAGATGCTCGGCTCAACTCGACATTGCCAGATTGAGTTGAAAGCTCGGCTGTCATGTAAATGTATATGTACTTGTATTATATTTGAATCGAATAAATCAGTTGCAATCAGAACTCGGACTTGTTTGGTCGTGTCACGCTTAACATAACATTGGCGACGAGGATGGGATAAAAAAAAATAATTACGGATATTACCAGTGCAGTTGAAGTGAAATAAACGGTTTACGATGAACCTAGAACAATTTAATACGTTTATAGAAGCCTTACGATCATTGATACACGGATTGACGATTGAAAAGACGACGAGACGACAGCACTCCGGAAATCAATCCAGCATACAAATTGCAGAGCATCATGAGACGATAAGTGCGAAAAATTCGGCACTCACATACAAGCTGCCACGTTGATAGACTATTTTGAGGCACACTGCCGCGAAACGTGAGTTATTTCGTGTCTTAAGCCAGAAACTTTTCACGAGCTGAAAGTTGCCTTTGCCGACGCTAGTGCAGAATTTGAGAAGCAGACATATGACGCCATTAAAGAACAATTTTTGCATTTATTCCAATGATGTACAACACCATGTAAGGCGTTGACGAATTTTTGGAACAGTACTCGACGCTCCGATCAGACTTTTGAGTTGTACGCAAATGACAATTGTCGTGGCTGCGGAGAAAATTACATTGCTTAAGCATTTCAAAGAATCTGTTTCTTTGTAACTGTTTGTTAATTGCTTTTTAAACTTTCGGTAACATCAATCCATAATCAAACAAGAAACACATATGCAATACAAAATTTCCATCCAATTTTTTTTTTATAATATCACGACCACGCATATCCAAAAACATATCACAGGCAAGCGGCAATTGGCAGTCACTAACGTAACTATGCTTCATAACATGTAAGCTTAAAGAATTAAGCCGAGATTGCGGCTACAGCCTCAACATGCTCGATCGACAATAGCGTGATCGCTTTGCAACGGGATTGCACCATAAACGACTCGAAAAAGAATTAAAACAACGTTGTTCGGACCTTAAATCAAAAAGCAGTGAAGGTTTAGATGTGGAAGTAACATTTGCAGAAGTGTTCGCTGTGGCTCAAGCGCGAGAGGCAGCAGAAAAAGACTATAACATTAGTAGTTGTGAATCGGCGAAACGCATTCAAGACTCGGCAACACGTAAAATAGTTAGAAAACTTCAAAGTAACCAGTGCCGACGGTGCGGTAAGCCAAAAATGCATAAACAGTGTCGCGCAGAATTAACATTTGCGAAGATTGCGGTATCCGAGGACATTTTGGATCGTGCTGCATCAAACGTGGTCGAGTTCAATTAAGTTACATAAGTGCACACACACATGCCAATACAAACGAAAGCGAGAACAATACAGCTACTAAAAGCAACAACAAGTATACGAGAAATCGAAACAGTTACCAGAAGAGAAAAATTTTTAAAATGAGCGAGACACACAGCTCCGACGAGGAAACGGAATCCGACTCAATATTCAACGTTCATAAGGGGAAAAGGAATAAACGTCATTATCAACAACATTGAATGCACGATGGATTGGGATACAGGGGCAGCACACTTGATTATAAGCACAGCTTTGTGGAGGAGAATCGGATCACCACCACTATTACAGGGCCCCACACTGAAAGCATACAGAAACTTCAAAATGAGATCTTTGCGTGAAACGTTTGTGACCGTAAAACTGCAAAATACGACAGCCACTCTCCCCGCAGTTGTATTGGACAACGCAGAGCCTTTGTTATTTGGTTTACCGTGCAGTGAAGCATTCAGCATGCAAGTTCTGAAGGAATCTAAGCATCAAAAGAAATACAAAAACGATACCTTCACCGAGAATTATCCAAAATAATTCAGGAAAGTAAAATCCTTTTTGAGAGCTTACTCGGCAAGATTAAAAATTATCAAATTAAAATCCATTTAAAATCGAACGCGAAGCCTATACATGTACCGGCGCATCCAATAAAATTACAAAAAAATGTAGAAACTGAACTCGATAGACTTACTGAAAAAGGGGTGATTTCATAAGTGGATCCTAACAATACACCGCTAGAGTGGGCAACACCCACAGTAAATTTCATAAAGAAACATGGTACAATTAGAATTTGCGGTGACTTTCGAACAACACTTAATCCCGCGCTAGTAACAGAACGGCATCCAATTCCACTTTTTGATCAGCTGACAGACAAATTATCTCGCGGAGAAACGTATACAACGATTGACACCCCGACTAAAGGAAATTCGTAGTTATTTCGACTCATAGAGGTAATTACCGGTACGACCGCCTTCCTTTTGGCGTCGCAAATGCCCCAACTAGTTTTCAAATGTGTTTGGAAAACTTATTAGAAGGGAGACTCAACGTTGCGGTATCACGGGCAAGGAGAATCACACGCATTTGGTAAACATAAAAGAGGCGACGACGACTAAGCGCAGCAGGCTTTCAAGTAAACCGAGCAAGTGCGCGTTTATGCAACCCTCAATCGGATATTTGGGACATACAATCAGTAAAGAAGGTATACGACCGTCACAATCCAAATTGGCAGCGATTGCAAATGCTTCAACACCAACCAACGAAAAGGAGCTCAGATCTTTTTTAGGTTTAATAAATTTTTATGAACGGTTTATATCCAACCTGCACGATACGTGTGCAAATCTTCACTCATTAACAGGAGCACGACAACAATGGAGGTAGGGTACTGCTGAATTACAGACATTCGAGCACATAAAGCAAAAGGTGATTCACGCTAATATTATCGTGCAGTACGACCTTAATCGCCAACTGTACGTAGCATGTGACGCATCTGAAAAAGGAGCAGAAGCTGTCTTATTTCAAAAACTAGTGTGCAAAGTAAGGAGCCTTTTGCCTTTGCTTCTCGTATGCTTACTAACCGAGCAAAAATATTCAGTGGTCGATCGCGAAGCCTTAGCAATATTTTTCGCGGTAAGAAAATTTGACCAGTTTTTACGAGGTATACGTTCACGCTGATCACAGACCATACGCCGTTACATTTGTTTGGCGAAAATCGGAATCTGCCGAAATTGGTCAATAGCCGACTGACTCGGTGGGCGCTCTACTTCGGATCGTATAACTACAACATAGAATATAGAAGAGGAGCTAACAACGTTATTGCAGATTGCTTATCACGACTTCCGGATAATGACAAACGGGCAGACAGAGATGATCAGCAGATTAACAAGATATCCGAGGAATTACTAAGTAGTAAGTACGACGATATACAACTATCACAAAATTTTACAGAAAGCAACAAAAAACGACTCTGTGCTCCGAAAAGTACTATGGCTAGTATGATCATGTTGGAGTAGCAAATAAGTAACGAACGGGCTTAAACCGTACTTCGACAAAAAAGACGAAATTGCTACAACCGACAACATTCTAACCTAGCAGGGTAGACTTATCATACCTAACAAACTTCGCCAACCCGTGCTAAGACGTCCACACACCAGACATCCGGGAATAGTTGCCATGTGTTCTATAGCCCGTTTTTATGTCTGGTGGCCACTTATGAACGCCGACATCGACACATTTGTGAAAAAATGCAGGCCATGCCAGGAACAAAGGCCGCAATGCGCTGAACTTCCAATGTTTTCGTGGACTATACCGGAACGACCATGGCAACGAATCCATGTGGACTTTGCTGGACCATACGAGGTTCAGCAGTTGTAGTTGATGCCCCTTCAAAATGGGTCAATATCCGACCTTTCAAACAAACAAGAGCCGAACATCTATGTGATATGTTAGATCCAAACGTGGTAAAAATCACGTTTGGATTACCGCAAATCATTGTATCGGATAACAGGCCATAATTTATGTCCGAAAAGTTGTAAATCACGATGCATAAACCACATTAGATCGTCACCGTACCGTCCCAGGACCAATGGGCCGGCTGAGCGATTTGTTCAGACTTTCAAAACAAGAACGAGAGCCAGTAAAACTGAAAACAAGACAACGCTGCAGCGTCTTCATGAGTTTCTGTCCACATATAGGAACACTCCACATGCTGCAACAGGTAAAACTCCTGCTGAGATGATGTTTGGCAGACGACTGAAGGATATTTTCGACAACCTGAAACCCGACAAGAGACAAGAACTGCAGTTCAAGAGCCTAAGACAATCGATTGAGACAGGTAAGAAGATACGCGGATTCCAACCAGGGCAACAAGTCTATTACAATACAAAACTTGAAAAAAATGGCAGCCAGCAAAAGTTACGGAGAGAATACATCGGTACTCCTATCGTATACTAACTCCCGACGGTGTGGAGAGAAGGTGACACTGCCGACCATATGCGCGAACGTAATGAAGACGAAGACGTAGATAAAAACGACATTCTTCCAGACTTGGCGACCAAATATACCAATAATCGTTGAAAATACACAGCCTATTATGACCAGTACTCCGACATCACAAGTCGGATCTCAAGAGACTGTGATGTAAAATATGGAACTACCCTCAGAACCGAGACGAAGCAACCGCATTCGCAGCGAGCCAGACCGTTTCAGAAGCAGTGCTTACCAATGAAAATTTGTTACATACTTAATCTTTTTCTTAATATTAATAAGTAAATTCATTCAGCTTGAATATTTAGTACTTTCAAAATTTTTTGATTTACATTTAATTTCTTATTTCGCTACTTGCTTTAAATGAATATTCATAATTTAACAGAATTGAATAGGTATGGCCTTATGATACGGCGGGAGGAGTCTCATGTTAATGTATATGTACTCGTATTATATTTGAAGAGAATAAATCAGTTGCAATCAGAACTCGGACTTGTTTGGTCGTGTCACGCTTAACATAACACTCGGCCACTTTGGATCAAGAACCGTCCCGATGATCGTTGTTGTCGTCGATGTTAACCCAATATATTTGTAGACAGAGGTGACACCATATTTTGAATTGGTCTTTCGTATAACAGAACTATATTCCCGTCCTCGGTTTCCAGAATCGGACAGGTCTTCTACGACGTACCTGTAACAACGAAGAACCTTCGTTATTTGAAAAGGTCCATTGTTTCTTGGTTCGAGTTTCAGTGACTCGCCACTAGCGGTTGGTACATTTTTGACGAGCATGAGATTTCCATCCTCATACTGGTACGGTTTTTTATATTTTTGTCGAAACAACGTTTCGAACGCTGTTTTCGCACAAGATGCGTTCGGCTGCAATGTATCGATTCTTCAATGCCGAAGTAGTTTCGTCATCAGCATCCAGGGCTTGCACCCCTCGATTGTCTGTTACGTCACGCAACTGGAAATCGAATACCAACTGATTCGGCGTAAACCCGGTGCGGCATGCTTTTGAGAATTCAGGGTCCACTAAATCATTAGCAGATTGATGTGTTGTTCAACCCTTATTGTTCCAAAAAGTTTTCAATTATGATTTGAATCAAAGACTCTATTATTAGTTTCTGAAAACCGTATATTTATCAAATTTCTACAAATGTCCATTTCGGCCCAAACTCTAGGACTTCTTCAGTGTAAATAACTACTCTTAAACGAGTGCCAAACTATTTACGTAATTCACTGTTACCTGACTAATCATTTTTAATGTATTGCAGCAATTTTTGGGAAGCGTTATCTAGGTTTTGATTTAATCTCTTAATTACACGGATATTACTTACATCTATCATATCTTTAATGTCTAATTCACTGAGCTTTATTACATGTTTTATGACTTTTAGATTACACTGCGTAGCAAAAAAAAGTTGAACGTATCCTTTACTTCATCGGTAAATTCTTATAAATTCCGGTTAAGAAAAACGAATTTGATAAAGAAAAATTTTATTAGCTCTACATTTTTGATATGTAAATGATGATTACATAATTGGTAAATATGAATTACATACTATTCTTCAAAAAACACTTGCCAGGTGTTTAGATCTACGAAGAATCAACTGATTCCTTTGATCGTGATCTCTTAGCTTTCCTCTTGTAAGTGACCTCTGGAGCATCTCTACATTTAAATCAGCAGTAATCTGCAAGCATTGCTTCATTCCAGCGGCCCTGATATATCCGTTCCATCACAGAAATATCTTGATGGAACCGTTCTCCATGCTCATTACTAACATCTCCGCAATTGGGTGGGAAAAAATCAAGATGGGAGTGGAGAAAATGGATGTTTAGGAGCATATTGCAGCCGAGTTGGTGATATTTTTGTAGAAGTTTGGTAACCAATTGAGGGCAGTTATCATGTGTTTTTTTCCTAAAAAATCCATGTATAACACCCTTGAGAGCTTCCCAAGCTTCCTTTTCTTTCCCTTCCAAAACTAAATCGAATGAAATGTCCTTTACAAGTTCACGTATTTCTGGCCTAAAAAAGATGCCTTCCTTGACCTTTGCATCACTTAATTTAGGAAATTTGTCTCTAATGTATTTAAATGCCTGGCCTTCCTGGTTCATGGCTTTGACAAAATTCTCATCAAGCCCAGCTTGATATGTAAGGGTGGAAGAAGAACTTTTTTTGGATCTACGAGTGGCTCGGCAATTACGTTTTTCTCACTAGGGTTAAGATTCCTTGCAGGCTAATCTGCTTGAATATAATGTGATTTTCTATCCCTACTATCCCACATACATAAAAAACTACAGTATTTCGTATACCCTAATTGCATCCCTAAGAGTATAGCAATCGCTTTTAAATCACCGCAGATTCTCCACTTATATTCCAGGTAGTTGATTGAAACTAGGAGGTCTGCCATGTTTGCATAAGTCTCCTTCGTGTGAAGCGCATGGTCAATAGGAATGGAAGGTAGACGGTTGCTATTATGAAGCAACACAGCTTTCAAACTAAGCTTGGAGGAGTCTATGAAAAATCTCTATTCAGCTGGATCATGCTTCATCTTCAAACTTTTCAACAAGCCAATAATATTACAACAAAAAAAAGGTTATTTTTCTTTTCAAAAAAGGGAATCAAATCCCTATGAGATTGTCTGTACTTGTTGACCCTGACATCATTCTGCACAAGATTCCATTGCCGAAACCTTGATCCTAGAAGTTCTGCCTTCTCCTGTCACAAATCAAGATCTCTAATGAGTACACTCAACTCCGATTGTCTCAATTTATGCGGTTAATCATCTTTTCTTCTTTAAAATCAGGGTCATAAGATGTTGAAGGCTCGTCGAGTTCTCCTTCTACACTGTCTTCATTTTCTGCTTCCAACTCATAAGTCTGAGGTGATATAGGAACTGGTAAACTGTCTGAATGTGGAAGATTCGGGTATTTAACAGTTTTTATTTTTTTCATTGACAGTCCTGCTTTTATAGACGGAGTCAAGCAAAAATAGCAATTGCCTATAGGGTTAGTGGGCTCCCGTCAAATCATAGGTACAGCAAAAGCCATGGATCGTTTTTATTTTTCAGCCATTTCCGTAATATAACTGAACACGAATTGCAACATATCTGTGGAGCCCATGGCTTATTTTGGTTTCCTACCTTCATACCAAAATAATGTTGGTATGCAGTCATGCCAATTTCGAAAAACAAATTTTTGGCAGATTGAAAAAGAAGAATTTATAAACTATAAAAAGTAGCATCTCTAAAACTAGAGCTGATCGGTTATTTTAATTGTCGTTTTTGCATTCAGTAAACGAGAAGATATAGGATAGGACTAATTTTGAGACCGAAACAATTTCATTGTTGCGCAGTGTTATTCCCACTTATTCCATAGTTTGTTTCGATTGCATGTCTTCCTACCATTGATTTTATCTGGCGCTTTTTATTCTATTCTCAGAATAAAAATTATTCTATTATAAAAATAAAAAGCACCGGGTAAAATCAATCAATCAACATTTTGTCACCTTCGTTAACAATCGCCAAAGAATTGTTCCTGAAACTTGTAGGGCTATAAATTAATGAAAACAAAACAAAGCTCATGACGCAGTGGAGGAAAAATACCTCAAATACACAAAATATTAAACTTGGCGAATACAGTATCGAAAATATTGGCGAATTTGTGTATCTAGGCGCCAAAATAACGAAAACTGGCAATGAAAGAGACGAAATACTCCGAAGAATACAGCTTGCAAATAAAATGGTTTATTCGGTTTTGACGATCTTGAAAACCAGCTGCATACACAGGAAAACAAAGCTCCAAGTATACAAATCTGTGATAAGGCCTGTGTTATGCTATGGGTGTGAAACATGAATCCTAACTCAAGCATCCGCAATAATAATAAACGCCTTTGAGCGATGGGTCCTGAGGCCAATAATCGGAGCGAAGCTAGACGGGAACCAGGCGAATTCGATACAACCATGATTGAAATCGTATGGACGAACGACGGATACCCAAAAAGGTATTCGTTGGGTGAACTGAAGGGCGGAGGCCAGTGGGGATACCGAGGATACGCTGATCTGACTCGGTCAACGAAGACGGTTAATCGCTGCTCGGATTACAAAAATTGGAGGACGCGGTCAATAGACCGAGACAAGTGGAGGCGCTATTTGCAGGATGCGAAGGCTCGAGAGGGGCTGTAAAGCTACAAAGGAGAAGAAGAAAATCAATGTTAGCAAGACATGTGATTGAAACAAACCATGGGATAAGTAGGAACTAAAAAGTCATAAAACAGGTTAGAAAGCTCAGTGAATTAGACATTAAAGAGACAGTAGGTATAAGTCTTCTTTTTCTTTGTAGCACTCTAAGTGTCTCGGTCCATTGACCACGTCTTTCAATTTCGGAATCCGAGCAACGATGAATTGTCTTCGTCGACCGATTCAGACCAGCGTTTTCTACGTTTTCCCACTGGTCTCCAGCATAAGTAATATCCCTGGAATTAAACGATTAGATAAAGACCTAGGTAATGCTACCCCGAAAATGCTGAAATGCATTAAAAGCAATTAGTCAATTGTATAAATACGAGAGTTAGACATAAGATTAAGAGTAGTTATTTACACTGAAGAAGTTTTAGAGTTCAGGACGACATGTACAATTGTAGAAATTAAACAAATACATGGATTTATAAAGTTACAATAGAGTCTTTAATTCAAATCGACATTAGTAGATGCTGATCTTCCACTTAGCCATTTGCGCGAGGTGGGCGTACAGGAACTTGAACGTGCTGTATACCGTGGAGATTACAAAATTTGAAAACACCTTCGATATATAAGTGGATCCTCTATCGGGAATTATAAGCATAGCAATCTCAAGAAGATTTTTACATCCCGTAGCATAGCGATTACGAACCTAGCACTCGTATTTCAAGCAACTCAGAGTATCGTGTACTTGGTAAACGGATCAACAAACAGTATTAGCTGGACATTGCCTCGTTTACTCCCCGGAAGTGAACCCAAATGATCCTCGTGTAAAATTAGGAAAGGTATAGAAACAATATCTTCGATGAACGTTTGACCCCCGCGTTTGGAACAAGCATCTACGTAAGATTCCACGTAGCGACTTATTCGTTGGATCGTACCCTCGCAACCTGTGTGTCGAGATTTGTTCAGATCGTCCTCACGATGTCGTACGGGTCGTCCACCCCTTAAGACTTATTCCAGTTTGATATGTATCGACTGCGTACGGATTATATGGTCTTGTAAAATGTCGAGTGTTTTTTAATTTTCTGTCTTGTCTTTTTTGTGGTGTACCCGCTAAACTATGAATACTTTATCGTTGTTAAGCCTCGTTACATTGACAACTGTAGTAAAATACCGGTTTCAAGGAACGCAGCCCAGTGATTGATGTAGCACGTCGGCAAGTCCAAACGCGTTGGCGTTGGTATATTCTTCGCGAAACTCCAACGCGTCGCAAAGTATCAAAATCGGTTCGGCTCTAAGAAAAGGCTCTATCACAAACCGCACTACAATCGAATTCCGGTTCATTTTTCGTCCTCAATAATATAGTTGATGGCCGGGCGATGACAACGTAGTTGCAGGTAAATTTTCGAAAAAAAGTCAGGTAATCCTAAGAATCCTTTGACTTCTTGTTTGTCGATTTCGGAAAATTGACGACCGCGTTGATCATTACGTTTCCAGATTTAATTCCAGAGCACGAGATCGTATGCCCTAGGAACAACACTTCGGTCGCGAGGAAAGTGCATTTCGATGTAGGCAAAGTCAATTCTTCTTCATGTAGTGCGATTAAGTATTTGGTCAAAAAATCAATTCCCTTAGCGATAGTACCACCTTCTATAATTACCTTGATCGCTAAGCTAAGGGTTTTTCCGAACAGAAGTTTCGAATGATCTTGCTGGAAGACCATCGCTGCATTCACTAAGCCAAAGGGCATGATCGTGTAACCATAGTGACCACCTTTGTGTCACGAACGTGGTCTATTTAATCGAATTATTGTCGAGCGGCATTTGATAGTAGAATAATAAGTGGATTCGCTGGATCGGATAATGTTGTGTGCCAATAAATCGTTGATAATCGAATCTACGGCGGCTCGCTTGACAAATGGAATTCTGTACGGACGGCACAGATTCGGCTTATCTAATGTCAGTCGAATAGTCATCAGAAATGACTTACTTCAACCCATCTCGGATATTTTCTTGACAAAACAGGATCAAAATTTCGACACAATGCAAAGCGTTCTGATTTTAAACCAGTATGTATAGTAACTGAATGAGCACATAAATCTCACTGTCACCAACGGGATTCGAGTCAGGGGACTTTAGCTTACATAGCAAGTACTCTAACCAATACACCACAAGAACTTCGTTCCGGTAAATTATTATAAACCGAAAGAGTGGAGCCAATCAATTATAGAGTGGAGCCAATCAATTATACTCGTATATATCCACAAAGAAAGTGACAAGCTACAGTCCGATAACTATAGAGGTATATCACCACTTTGTACGGCATACAAAACATTTGCAAAGATCTTAGAAAATAAAATCGGAACATACGTCAACAATATAATTCGGGAGTATCAAGGTGGCTTTAGAGCAGGTATATCGGCGATAGGCCAATTGTTCACTGTCAAGCAGGTACTTGAAAAATGCAGGGAGTTCAATTAGACGTGCACCAAATGTTTGTTGATTTTAAGCAAGCATAAGACATTATTGATTGTAACGCATTGTATCAAATAATGTTTTAGTTCGTCTTACCAAAATGACAATGACGACGACGACCTGCCACCTTGTGATCTAGCTTTAAATCCCAAGTACACTTGATTAAAAAGTGATTGAGATAAGCCAGGCGTCGTTTATTAGTAGATTATCCATATCTTTCAACGATGACTTAAAAAATGACGTAATTTAGACATCATTTTTAACATGTTTACGTTACACATACATTTTACAGACAGCTAATAAGACAGCTTTAACTATAACTAAAAGAAGATTTATCTGACGTCTTTATTATAGGTATAACGTCTAGACTAAATATTGGGTGACCGACCACATAAAAACTTTGTTTGTTAAATGCCTTAGGAGTATTTCTAATTTCCACCGAAATTGACCAGTTCAATACTGTTTAGACAGGAGTACCTCATATATATATATATATATATATATATATATATATATATATATATATATATATATATATATATATATATATATATATATATATATATATATATATAATAAAAATTGCATTATCCAGCAAATGCATTTGGGCTACATTTCGCGGATCGGAATAAAGCGCATTTTAGTTAAAAGTCTTCACTGTAGATGGTGGACATGTGTAAGTATGCTAAATTAGTTCAGATTTCGTGTAATCATTTTAAACACGTTTGAAATATTACAGTTTCACCTTCCAAAATGTGTTACTTTCAAAACAACATACTCAGCATTTAGAGTGTTCGCAGCGAAATCTTCTCGTGCAGATTGAAGATACGCCAGAGGTTGCAATAATTTTTCAATTCCAAATAGAACAAATTGTACTTGAAGGATTGAAAAATTCAATTCCTGCAAAATTGGAACTGGAATTTCCAGTAATTATACTAGGGAGTTAATTTTCCGCCAGAGCTTTGGTTGGAAGACTCCACAATCTTTTACATTCTATCGTATTCATTCGCCCTAGCATTGCAATCACTCTATCTCGTCAGCAAAGTGTAAGACGCCAAAAATAGAAGACTTTGTTGTTTGGCTGCAGTGAAGTTATTTCAAAAGGTTATTGTGTTGATTGATCATCGAAAACAAGGGCTAAATACCATAACAACATCCTTTTTTTAAGCCGGTATATGTTTGTTCCGCATAATTTGAAAAACCCGAAGATTAATTTAATTCGTTTAAGAATTTTGAACATGGGCTATGGTTATGGTTCTAAATATTGGCTGACTGATATTTGGGTATGGATTCTTAGGTAGTGAGGTATTTGTTTCTAAAGCTTACTAACATTTTTCAAAATGCTAAAGATACGATCAAAAGATTTGAGGACGAATTGGTATGCAGAGCAAATGGCTAAAGCTATAAAAAGGTCATTCTCGAGAAGAAAATGGGAACCCTTAAAGCAGTAAAAATTTTGAAAGTATTATGAATAACTTCGCAAATCGAGCCAAAAACTGAATGCAATCCTAAAGAAGCAGCTGTCACGAGATTAGGCAGAAAACTAGTGCTGAGCACACAGTTGGAAAAAGTTTTAGGCGAGTACATTTTAACGAGGGGAAGCAAATTCCATGGATTGACAAGGATGGTATATATGTTGTCAGAACTTAACAACTTGCAAAACCCATTTCATGAACCAGGGGAAGCAGAAAAAACATGATAGAAGCTATTTTCGGAGCATCACAAAGAGAATCTATCAGTGAGCAGGCCTACAGAAGCATCCTTTACAAGGGCACTTCGCTTTAACAAAGACAACGTTGGCAACTTTTTTCGACTTTTAGGAGAGACGTACGAGAAAAATTAATATCTACTTAATCGTACCTATGAAAACAATGAGGATAAATCTGGCATGACATTTGTCTAAAGTAAAATTCAAGAAGTGGGTGAGGTTGCAATTTCGCCTTGATTTTCACCAAATGCTTAGGAAAAGTTTATGGGAAAATATTTCGGCTAAATCCGTTAACCGGTTGAATCAGTCGAGCGAAATAATATGGCGGTCGTTTTAGATGAAAAACCGTGACTTCTATTCTGACCAAAGTTCTGATTTGGATTTGCTACAGAGGATTATTGAACTGTATAGTGAAACTCACAACGAAAAATGCAAAGTCAAACCATCTGAAACCAAATGGCGGCAGTTGAAAAACATACAAAAATTTGTTAATGTAGTTGTTTTAAGACCTTTCAACCGATGTTGAAGAAATATAAGAATGTGATAGAGACTGTAAATACCTAGTGAAGAATGAAAAAAAATCAAGATCAAGTCTCAAATTTTTAAAATGGCTAACTCGATATTAGGATAGATTTTGAAGAGATTTAATGGTCTTATCATTTTGATAGAAGATCAAAATCATACAAGAGCTGGATCTGTGATTGAATGTTTCTCCACGTTAACGGCTCATCTTGAAGCAGTTACAGATTATTCTCCAGACGGGTTCATTGCAGCATTTCAAAAATTTTCTTAATGGCAACGTTTTCCAACCATTTTTTATTAAGATAGTAGTAAAACATTCATGGAGCTGGCAAGTAGCGGGTTCAAGAAATCGTGTCAAAAGACTTATTACAGTGGATCTACAACCCTTCGGCGGCTCCTTACATGGTGGGCAAATAGGAAGCATTGTACAAGCTCATAAAATTTCATTTCAATCGTATAAGCAGGGACACATTGAGGAAACTGCCACTTTAGTCACTCGAATTGAGGCTGTTCTAAATTCAAGGCCTCTTTAAGCCATCAATTACGATCCTGAGGGCCTTACAACATTGCACCCGCTCACTTCCTCATTGGCAATACTCTCATTTGGCTTCCAGAAACATCACTTACCCACGTTGCAGTGCTCAGGTTACATCGATGGTAACTTGTTCAGCTCAAACTGCAAGGATGCTGGTCTCCAGTGGTCAGCCCATGACCGCCAACGGCTACCAAAGTGGTATCATTCCAACAATGCGTTCAAAGTTGGTTCCAATGTTTTATTAACGAATGAGGGGCTAACCCCATCCAAGTGGCCACATGAACGAGTGTTAGAGCTTCATCCAGGACCTGACGGGCTCACCGCATTGATACGGCTGATCACCAAATAAGCACCACTTCCAGAAGCCAAAGAGGAACTACCATCTCATCTCAACATTAATGGTGCTGCCAAGAAGGATGTTTATAAATTGTCAATCTTTTAAATTTGCTCAGTCGCTGCTCAGGCAACTTTTAATTGAAACCCGAATAACTCGCTAAATTGGAAGTAGTTTTTGCACACAGTTTAGTGATCAATATAAACCCTCTGGAAAAATAAGGGAAATTTAACAGTGCTAAAAGGAGAAGCATGTACAATTTCCAATATTCCTACGTATTCTTATCAAAGTTTGGATCGTTTTTTACATTGGCATTCTCGACTGTTGTTGAAAAGTGTGTATTAGTTCTTAAATGATTGCCTTTCAGGGAGAGAGACTCAACCGTAGATCAGTATTTCTAATCCCTAATACTGTCTTTGATATTTTGCTGTTGTTGGTTTAATTTATACAGTCAAATTGCTTTTCGGGTTACAAATAAGCTACAAAAAATAAATACTTCTGCTGAGTTGAACAAACTGCATGCTTCAATTTTACGATTTTAAAAAAATTGTAGTGTAATATTATGAAGTAATTAGTTTAGCCCACAGGCAGAACCTATCCTGTTTATCAAAATTATGGTAAGCTTCGCTTGATAGCCAAAACAATAAATTTGTATGAAAAGCCGCTGTTTACTTCACAATTTAACAACAATATTTAACAAATACGCATTATGCAACAACCTCCAGGTGTAAAAATTTTCCTTCATAAAAATGTATTTGCTCATATTTTAACCTTAACCAGAAAGCTGTCGTAGCACGTGGTATACAACAACTGAATCTTTACAAGCAGTTGAAGAAAAGAGTTTCAAAAAATCAGTAGTTTGTTGTTCAAAAAATTATCACATTACCGCTAAATATCAATGTTGACTATCCATGTACATTCATACAATGTATCGACAGCAGAAAAATACTACCAGTCCACAATGTCTTCGAAAAAAGAATGCACGCACAGATGTACTTTTCTGTGAGCTCTTTGACTACTAATATTAGTTGTTAACGAAGATAAGCCAGATTTATAACAAAAGAAGAATCTCTGGTGAAAATCAAAAGATAATATATAGAAAATTCACGTTCCAGCCGGGTCAAAGCAAATTTAGTCATTTTTTGTATATTTTACTTATTCATATAATTTATTTAGTCAAGCTGCAACTCCTTTCCGGAACTTACCTAACATAATCACGCTTACAATAAGTTTTTCCATCTCTAACGAAACATGTACATTTTTCATCTAGGAATTGTCGACATTCTTGACACTTTAAACAGGCTCCATGCCATTCTAGATCGGGTGATACGTGAAATATATATTGATCGTGAATTTGTCCACCGCATCCAACACATAGAGAAAGGCGTTGTTTTTCTGAAATAAGGAAAAATGGTGTTAGTGTTTGTATGGGTTTTGAAAAAAGTGTGTGGCATTCACAATGCTAATCGGTAGCAGATATACTACTCTTATGTTTGGCATTTAAAGACCCGACTGGATAGAGTAAAACGTTTGAAATGATATATTGTATTATAATATATAGTTTGTTAGCAATTTCAAAAATTCAATATCGTTTTTTCCGGTGATATCCAAAAGGATGAAGGAGTTACGTTACATAGTTTTGAAATTTTTAAGGGAAGAAGGTGTGATTTTAGCACCTTCATCCATAATGATTTATCAAGCTGTTGAAACCTTCACGCATTATGTAATAAATATAGCACCTACTTTAATTCAATTGCTAAGAAAAATTCTTGAGAATATCTTATCTTACGGCATGTTCAATCTCGGATACCTAAAGAGCATTTCTGAGCCTAGAATCTGAAGCAAACCAAATTGGCCTGAATCAATGAAGCTAAACTAAATTCATGACTCAAATGAAGAATACACTAAGCCGACAAAACCTGACTGTAGGAGACTATAACCTTGATTGAGTTAATAAGGATGAGATTGGATGCCGCATAAACGCCGAAAATAACGCCGTTCTAAGTTCTAGAGTTATACACAGGCAAAATAAGCTCTGTACTTACAAATCACTACCCAAATCTGTGTTGCTATATGGACATGAAACATGGACCGTGATGAGCAAGTCCAAAAAGGCAGTGAGCATATTTGAATGCAAAGTGCTCCGGCAAATCGATGACCTAGTGAAACAAGGAACAGAGTGGAGACTATTTAACAACGTTAAGTTCTACGAACTTTTTGAAGACCCACCTGTATCTGCTTGCGTAAACTGCAATGGACGGGCAATGTAGAAAGCATGGACGGAAACCGACTACCCAAAAGAACATTTTAGGCTAAAGCAGAAGGCAGTCTTCCAGCGCGAAGAATCGATGGGAAGACACAATAGAAACTGACAGCAGACTCTTGCTGGGAGTAATCAACTGGCGAATGAAGTAGCAGAACCGTGCTGATTGGAAGAGATTAATTGCGGAGGCTAAGGCCCGGCTTGAGCTGATGCGAAATAGATGAGGATTGCTGTATAGGTAGAGGAATGTGAAAATAGCAAAAAATTATTTTTTCAGTTTCAATCACCAAAAACGTGCTTACTCCGCTGATTGTCAACCCAGTGTAATGACAGTTGATATCTTAGCGCACATGTGGAAGAATATGATGGCACGAAGTTTGAAATGATTTAGGCCATAAGGAGCGTTCCTCCCACATAGGCTACCTTACTCTAAAAATCTCGAAAATAAGGCGTTGAATTACTATCTATAAGGCGTTGCATTATTATTTTTTCAGGGGTCGAAATCAAATGAATTACATCAATAATGAAATTTATAAAAACATCAAGGAAGTTTGAAAACATTTAAATAATTGAAAACGGTCACAGAGCTTTACTATGCCGGATTATTGGGCCGATTCGACGCCGAATTGCAGGAAAAAAGACCCCATTTAGCGAAGAGAAAAGTGCTCTTCTCACATAACAACGCACCGGCTCAAACCTAGGCCCTCGCCAAATTGGTCAAATTGGGCTACAACCTGCTACCCCATCCACCGTATTCTCCAGGTTTGGCCCCGTGCGACTTTTTTTGTTTCCAAACATAAAAAACTCACTCGCCGGGTAGAAATTTGAGTCGAATGAGGTGGTCATCGCCGGCACGGAGGCCTACTTTGCAGACCTCGAGAAAGTGTCTGATTCTTCAGACGAATTCAAGATCATTCATTCATTATAGTACAGATAATGATCGAGATAAATGCCGAAGTATCAAACACACGATTTACGTAACTACCCTCATTAGCTATAATGTGGAAATCCTTCCAACTACATTTCAGGTCTCCACTGGCCAACCACAGCGTTGTCCGAAACGAAATTGTTTTATACTTCTGCGCATTGATTTTAATTCATCAATTGCCCACGTAGAGCTTAACATCATTTTGAAGATTGCTCTGAACCATTGTAGCCTTTCAATTATTAGATTATCAGCACATGGTGCTAATAATCACTTCGGCGACACGTTAAAATCAAACCCGTTCAACAGTTTGTGAATGAATATGGAAAAGAGGAAAGGCAGAGGCAACTGCTATTTCCTGTAAACAATTCAAGATATTCAAATCACGCACTGTCGTCAGATTTCCATCAGTAACAGGAAATGATTTCCCGTGCAACATATTGCACATCATGGCGACAAAGCGCCTGGGGAACCTGTCCTTAAAAATTAATCTATATAACCATACCGTATTGGAATCTTCCTTCATATCAATGAGACGCGCTCCAACACGTTCTCTATTATTTAGTTTCCAACAGATGTATGAGGTTACTTTTGTTACCGCGTGCATGGTCGCATTGCTGGTACGGAGTCTAAACTGGCTATTCGACATCAACCCATATTTCTCAACTTGGGCGTTTAATGCTTGTTTCAGTATCACTTTAAAAAAATTTTAAGCAGTGAACTGATTGGGCAATAGCTTTTAGCGCACGACGATTCCTTTCCTTTCTTCAAAATCGGGAATACTTTGGCCATTTCCCACTCAAATATTTATTGCCCTCTCTCGGGGTTTGGTAGGTAAGCTCACACACCGTTTATGAAGCCATTCAGCACTTATTACGATCATGCTGTTACAGGTTGGTTGAGATCACATCCAAGACGTATGGTAACTGTATTTCAGATAATTAAAACATTTGACAATGCATACGTTCAAGCGGTTACAATGTCTACCGCTATTAACGTATTCAGAAAATATGGTATGTGGCCATATAACCAAAATAATTTTACTGACACCGATTTCATTTCTGCTGAGACTACGAACATACAAAATATTTCAGATTCGTTGAATGTAGAACAACAAAGGGTGTCTGAAACCGGAGGTCTTCAATCTAGAGCAGCATTATGTTTGTTTTCAACAACAGTCAAAACTGTATGTTCAACGGCCACGATAACTTCTTATATTGAAACTCTTGCAACAGAACCTGAAGCTGAAACGACATCTTCTACTCTACCTAGAACAGAGTTAATAACCGAATATTACGAACGAATCACACCAACAGTGGATAAAACACCCGTCCCCAAGCCTGAACCTGGATGTTCTTACTCTCCTAAGCCTCCCATTCGTGCAGCGTGTTGTTATCTGACGTCTAACTTGAAAAATACATCCCCTAGTCACATTTTGCCAACTCCTTCTTGTCAAAGAACTGAAAAAAGGAAGCAATAGCGGCGAGGAAAAATAGCCATATTTCCCTCAACTCGTTATAAATATGAGCTGGGAAATTAGAAAAAGATGAAGAAAACATTCAATCCTAGTGATTTTCGCCTGAACCTTCCAGGGCGGGACTGATTTGGTAATTCAAAGGGGTGCAACTGCTATTGTTAGGTTGTCTTCTCCGATTCCAGTGAAACCGACGGGGACTGGCGTTCCCGGGGCACCCGAATCACTTAGTTAATATTCTAGGACAGGAAACATAGTAGCTTTGCGATTGTTCGATAACAAGATCAACTCGTTGCTGCGAACCTCAGCCCTGGAGGTTCCACAGGCAACTGATGAGCCCTCAGCTTTTGATGGTCGGCTGATTGATTCGGGGAGTATCGTGGTGGCTGTTGGTTAAAAACAAAGGTTGGCGTTGACCTTATAGCATCAAATACAGCTGGGTCTCGTATCTATCAGTATGAAAGTTGATAGTTCCCTCAATGTAAACTGGAACCGATCTTGGGGGCGATGATTGGCGTTTAAATCAATCGCAGTCTTATGGTGACTGTGAGGTTAGGCCTTTAAAGGCAGATACTCACGCAAATCAAATTCGACTATGATCTTTGCCTGAAAAGGTATGCGCAAAACAAATAAAAGACCAAACACTCGGTCAAAACACAAAAGACCAATGATAAACGTGCCAATTGCTTATATTGTAATGATATAAACCACCATTTTTTTGACATCGTCAGAATCTTGGGTAGGCTGCCAGCTCTGTGGACATTGGGGTCACAATGCTTGTGCTGGCGTGGACAAGGAAGGTCTGGAGGAAATACATATTCGTTTGTTTAGTGAGAATAACTAGCCTTCCCCATCATGCCCCGATTTCACTACTCCATCATACTCCATGGTATTGGGCAAGATGGTTTTTCATAATGTTTCTATTAACGATTAATTATTAAACAATGTGATAAGATGATTTTCCAAAGACTGTACCAAATCATAGTTAGATTAATAGCATAACGTACCATAAATTAATAAGAGTAAAAAACATAATGATTATGCTATATTTTTGTTGTTTCTCTTAGCTAACAAATTATTTGTTAGCGGAGTGCGGTTCGTCATATACGTGGCTCCCATAGCTAGTTGTGCATTTGTTAGCAACATAACAAGACTTATGATCATGTTATCAAGCAGCGAAGGATCTACCCATTTGTCCTATATAAAATTTGTCACACGAGCCTTGATTTCAAATAGTTGCAAATTTTTTCCGAAGGTCTCCCGATAAAAGTAATGCAAGAAAATATTTTAATCTTGTTTTTATTAATAGGATAAACTAATTACAACACTAGTTTTTGTGACTAATCAACTCACCGATGCCTTTGAAACAAATATCGGACTAAAGCAGGGAGATGGGCTGGCTCCATTGCTATTCAATTTGGCTCTGGAGTACGTCATAAGGAAGCTACCTGTTGATACACGAGGAGGAAGAGCTCTAAATATACAAATCTGTGATAAGACCTGTGATATGTTCTGTTTGTGGTGAATTCGATCCAATCATGCACTGTATAAAATTTTTTGACGAGCCGGAGGTCTCAACGATTATGAGACTGCGGCAGCTGCTTCTAACAGATTAAGTTTTTCACCTTTAACAGATTAATAACAAATTCTTTGTTAAAGGAGTGCGATTCGTCATATACATAGTTCGCGTAGCTAGATGTGCGTGTACTTACATTCGCGATCAATATTTCATATTTCGAAGTTTAAAACCAATTCTCCTAATACTTAATATCTCATCCTTAAAGGCTTCGTTGTAAATCCAGGAATAGGTTTTTTGATAACTTTTAACGTGAAAAACAGTTCTCGTGTACAAATCGTGAGCTGCTTCTTGGATATTATGGGAAATTCCCATCCTACGCCACACATTTAGTAGGCTTGGCACGAGCTTTCTTCGATAACTCAGTTGCTGAATGTTCCGATGACGGCAGTTCACTTGAACCGTTTTGCTTAATCCCCGTGACTAAATTATTCTTGATCAATTTACTTGTTTGACATTTGCTTTCCCGCTTGCCCTTCGATTAGACACGTAATTAAGCCTTCACGATACGATACGATACCGATATTAAGGCTATTATCGGTATCGCATAGAGTTAGATTTTTTAATATCGTATCGATATTGCCGATATTTTTTTTTTAATTTATCGTATCGGTATAGATTTTGAGTCAATATCGATATGATAACCGATAAAATGTTGATTTTCATAACCTAAAGAATCTATATATGAAACGGCAAAAACAAAACAGTTAAATCCCTTTTTAGGTTATTCTTTAATAGTTTTGATAAAAACCTACTAGTTTTGCGATCTGTCCATCCGTGCGTCAAAGCAAGTTGCCTCAGAAACTACATAAGCCACAATCTTGTAATTTTACGAACAGTTCAGAAATGATAACCTCTCCAAAGTTCAGGTATAAAAAAACACTTTATAAGGTTTTAAGGGGAGGTCTCCCATCCACGGGGATGACCCTTAAAATTTTTTTCCGGAAAATATTGGTATCAAAAGAAAAGGCTTTGTAAGAGCTTTTTGAATCAGGTAAAAAAGTAACATGACACTATAGGGGAGTTGGGAGGAGGTCAAAGTAGGTGAAAATTTTGTTTCCCCCCCGCAATTGAACATTTTTGAACCAAAATATCTAAAAAAATCATGAAAGTAGACCTTAATGAGTACATGGGCAACAAATTTCTGAGAAGTCTAGTTCGATTAACTTTGTTAATAATAGCACGGGGCCTTTAAAATTTCCAAAAATTATTATTATTTATCATTGTTATTATCTCATGTATAAGTTCATATACCCTGAAAATTTTACAGCAATCGTGCAATAAACAACAAAGTTATGGTCAATTGAAAATTATACAATTGGAACAACAGCCACATGTGATTCTTCACGTTTCTAAATAACTCACACAATACAGATTCGCTCCAATTTTCGAAACAATTTCAGAAATCGTGCATAACATTTGTATGTAATTGTTAGTACAAAGCCAACGACGGCTTAAAAGAAAATGGCGCTTTTGGTATTTCGAGAAATTGTTTCATTCACTGATTTGTTTACAAAACCCTTCTGATAGGAGCACTCTCCGGCTACTGTAACTTATTCTCTTCTATTTGTCAACCGATTTTCTTTTTCTTATTTTATTTAGTAAATTTTGACGAGCTTTAGTGTCCTCAATAAGTTAGTAGTCCGTTATTTTTAATCGATTAATTTTGTTGTTGCTTTTTAATGAACGGCCGGGCATAACTCTAGACCGAAGGTGGGTATAAGAGTCCTATTTTCTCCAAAGTATAGGACTTGCCTTTTATTAGGTCCCGTTTTAAGGATATTTCCCTTTGAAGAAAATTTCCTACTATTCCCCAATTTTTTCGGCATAACTAATCGACGCATGTGAGGATTTTGATTATTGGGGTTTCAAACGGGAGACATCATATCCTTTGTAGGAATCGGCAGTTATTAATTTAATTTCGTATGAAGTACACCTATTATTTTGCGAATCTTCAAGGATTTGAATGAGGACACTGAATCCCTTTGTCAAAGATGATGAAATGATAAATAACGTCAAGCTTTTAATTTTGAATCCTCTCGATTGGAAAAAGACAATAAATTACCCGGAAATTTATCTTAAATTTTATAATTTCAGATGAATCAAAGCAAATTTTTTGAAATTAGGTGAAAGTCTGCCAACAAAAATCGCTTTAGACTCGTAAACAGCACACGTCCTATAATGAGCAGTCAATATTCCATTTAGTTTAAGATGCAGAGCACAATTTTTGGTTTGGTGTACTAAGCTAGATTGATAGGACTATAGGCTAACGTCCCGAGTAACTTTCAGGGACTCTAGTGCATTAGAATCAGATTTGCTGTTCTCGTTGCTTGGTGGTGCCAGATGATTTTCGGAGAACTTGTCGTTCAAAGGCATTTTTCGAATGTTCCCGTCGGCGTCCATGTTTTATTTATTTTTATTTTTGACTTTTGGTGTTATTTCATGAACTTGATGTGGGGTTTTGTTTTTCTTGTGAGTATCATAAATTTGGCTGTATTTTCATTGACATAAATTAAATTTTACATTTTCCTCAATAAAATTGCAAGGATACCCTTAAATTCAATAAAACTTAGTACTAAAATAGTTCTGTAGAATATCTCCATATTCTGTAAGTTTCGTGAAAATCAAAACACATTTACTGAAGTTTTAGTCATTTGAATTTTCTCCGAGTACAACAACAATTACACTGGATTTTTTGACCACATGGGCTCTCCATCGACCTACCTACTACAGTTTTGATTGAATCTGCTCGAAATTTTCAAAAAAAATGAATAACATCAATATCTTTCAGATTCAGTAGTGTATGTTAAGTAGTATCGCAACAAAATTGCGATCTCTTACAAGAAAGTAATGTTAGTTTTTCCTTTAAACCAAATATTTGGTGTGAATGTCATTGAAACATTTCTTGGGTTTGCTCATAATTGGTGACTCCATATCATATTTTGAGTACAAAATCCTTCTGATACAAACGTAGGTCTGCCAACCCGACTTGATTTGAACTGAATACCTGAAGGCGGAGGGAGACAGGGCATGTGCAAGTGCAGGTGCCGGAGTATCCATCGGCATCTTGCTGCTGTACAATAGATATACTAACGACGGCTTAATGAAACGAAAACGACGGCAAAATCGTTCGCAAGGAGGGAGGAATTTTGTTAAAATCATAATTTGAATTTCGCGCCTTTATTCAACTCTGTCTTGAATTTTTCTGAGCTTGACCGCTCCCTATCAACTTCAACTCTCTACGTTCTGTGACTTTGACATGCAAGTATTAATCGCGCCTTAATACTGAAATAAAAGACTTTTCCTTGCAAAGAAGAAATATGTATTTTCAATTATTTCATCAGGTTATGGGCGCAGTAAAGCCCAAAATAGAATCAGTGCAAAAACTTTCAGTGAAATAAACATTACAGTGAAAAATAGTGAACACAACCTAAAACGCAAAAACGTGACTTCTAATTTAACAATTGCAAAGTGTTTTCTCTGTTTTCTCGTGATAACTGGACTAAGAGTTCTTAAAAATGGCAGCAAATAATCAATTGGCATTAATTGAAAAGTTAACCGGTCGAAATAATTATGCAACCTGGCGATTTGCTGTAAAAACATATCTACAGCATGAGGAGCTGTTGGACTGCATAGAACCCGCCACAGGTGTCGAAGTGGACACAAAACGAGATACAAGGGCAAAAACTAAGATAATTCTACTAGTTGACCCAATAAATTATGTGCACATACAAGAGGCTAGCACTGCACAGCAAGTATGGGACAAGTTATCGAAAGTATTCGATGACTCTGAGCTGACACGCCGTGTTGGACTTCTGCGTGATCTCTGTAATACATCGTTTACTGCATGTCAAAACGTAGAGGAAAATGTGAGCAAAATTATGTGCACTGCTCACAAGCTCAGAAACATTGGTTTCCAAGTAGACGACGAATGGCTGGGTACACTGCTGCTCTCCGGTCTACCAGAATCCTATCAACCAATGATAATTGCTATTGAAAGCTCACGCATGAAGATAACTTCAGACTCTGTGAAATCAAAACTATTGCAAGACGTTAGACAAACAGAAATTGACTCAACAGTGTTCTCAGTCACTAAGAAATTTAAAAACAATTATAAGAAGCAAACTAAGGGTCCGAGGTGCTACTTTTGTAACAAGTGTGGCCATAAAAGCTCTGAATGCAAATCCAAGACGAAGGATATTCAACGAAAAACAAGCAGTTCTTCCTATGCTGCTGTGTTTGTGGCAACATCCAGCCAAGATGACGCCTGGTACGTGGATTCCGGTGCATCCTCACACATGACAAGACATAAGAATATGCTTGAAAATGTGACGGCTCCTGCCATACAGAAAATTAGAGTCGCAGACAACAAAGTTCTACCCGTGCAATGCTCAGGAGAAGTGAGCTTAGATGTTTATGACGACGAAGGTCAAAACAAGAAGGTGCTTTTTACAAAAGTATTATGTGTTCCCGAACTCGCAACAAATTTATTGTCCGTAAGCCAAATTATTCGCAGTGGTGGCCAAGTTAAATTTAACAGAACCGGCTGTGTTATTATGAATAGAAGAAATGAGATTGTAGCAACAGCAACAGCCAGGAAAAGGCTATGCATGCATGCCTGATGTCGAAGAACCAGACTTTTACCTGTGGCACAAACGAATGGGACACCTGAATTTTAATAGTCTACGGAAGATGACAGAAAACACTGACCATGTCGTTTTCTCAACAAAAGCACCTGCAATCACATGTGTAACATGTACAGATGGCAAGCAAACAAGACTACCTTTCAAAAGTGAAGGCTCCAAGGCTCTTCTTGAAACGGTTCACTCCGACGTATGTGGGCCAATGAAAACGCAGACTATGGGCGGTGCCCCATATTTTATAAAATTTCTTGACGACTATTCAAAGAAGGTGTTCGTGTACTTTCTCCGAAACAACTCTGACGCTCTGAAGAAGTTCAAGGAATTCAGAAATGAAGTCGAAAACTAGCTGGGTGCTCGTATAAAAATCCTTCGGACAGATAACGGCTTGGAATACGTCAACAAGGAATTTCAGATTATTTAAAAGGCTACATCAAACGACCACACCGTATACACCTGAAAAAAATGGGACAGCAGAACGCATAAACAGAACTCTAGTAGAGAGAGCAAAGTGTATGCTCCTAAATGCTAATCTACCCAAGATGTACTGGGCTGATGTCATACATACTGCGGCACATGCAATCAATCGTTCTCCAACGAAGTCCTTATCTTTTAAAACGCCAGAAGAAATGTGGTGAACCATATGCGTATATTCAGATGTGAAGCTATGGTACACTTGCCCAAAGAGAAACGCAAGAAATGGGATCCAAAGGCACAAAAGATGATCTTTACTGGATACTGCGATCATACCAAAGGCTACCGATTCATAATACCAAATACAAGAAAAGTGGTAAACAGTCGAGATGCTACATTTCTTGAATCTACCTTGAAGAGGGACTATATTCCTGTAGAAATATCTGAGAAGAAACCTGAAACAAATAAAGAAGTTAATAGTAACAACTCTGAATCAGAGATGGATTCAACTACAAGTACTAATGACACTGTACGCGAAAACCCGTCTACTTCAGACAGTGAATAGATTCCGGACACCAGCATTGATCTTGATAGTCCTCCAGTCAGCAAAATCACCCTGAGACCAAGAAAGAAAAATAAGGAAAAGACTAATCTAAATGATTCCGTAGAAAAAAATTACCTGTGTCATCACGAAGAGGTACTGTCAGATGTGCCTACGACTTACATCGAAGCTATAAAATCGGTAAACAAAGAAAAATGGAGAAAATCTATCACTGAAGAAGTGGATGCTCTACAGAAGAACAACACATGGGCATTGGTAGAAAAACCCCCAAATGCCAAAGCAATTGGATGCAAATGGGTATTCCGTATAAAAGAAGAACCAACTGGTCCACGTTATAAATCACGTCCATGTGCAAAAGGATATGCACAAACTGTAGGTATTGATTACCAAGAAACTTTTGCTCCAACAGTCAGGTATGATTCAATACCATTTTTACTATCTGTAGCTGTACAAAATAATCTCAAAATCATGCAACTAGACGTCTAGACAGCTTTCTTATACGGGGAAATGCTACAACCAGAGTCACTGGAACGCAGTCAAACGGATCTTTAAATATTTAAAAGATTCAAAAAAGTATGCACTATGCTACTCACATACACCAGAAGCTTCTGAAGTCATTGGCTACAGCGATTCTGACTATGCAAACGATCTGGACACACGCCGTTGCGTCACTGGCTATGTTTTCTTCAAGAACAGGGCAGCCGTGACTTGGTCGAGTCAAAGCCAACAAACTGTGGCTCTGTCGACAGCTGAAGCTGAATTCATGGCAGCTTGTGCCGCCACTAAAGAAGCAATGTGGATAAAACAATTGCTAAGTGATATTGGTGAATATAAACAGGACTCAATATGTCTTCATTTAGACAATCAAAGTGCCATCAGTGTTATTAAAAATATAAACACATTGACATTAAATATCACTTCATTAAGGTAAAATATTTTTTAAAAATAATCGTATTAAAGTTTGTAAGCAGTGACTCTCAGTTTGCCGATATATTCACAAAAGGATTGTCAAAAGATAAATTTCATTTTATAAGGTCTAAACTTGGCATGTACTTGCATAACTCATTGTTATAAATAATCATTAATCCATATCATGTATGTTATTATGTAATTAATGAAATAAGGCTTGAATTCAGGGAGAATGTTAAAATCAAAATTTTTGGATTTCGCGCCTTTATTCAAATCTGTCTTGACTTTTTCTAAGCTTGACCGCTCCCAGTGCAAGTGTTAATGTATGAAATTATTTAGTTTTCTGGATTTCATTCACGGTATTTTATTAAGGTCTTAGAAAATGGATCAGATTCAAACGGCCTGTGCTTTCGACTAAAATAGAAGTCGAGTTTACAATCTCTAATAGAGGAACTGTATTATATTTTTATCTGACTTTTTTTTTAATTCTTAATGTTGATATCGATATTTTCGATAATATCGGGACGTATTTATCGGCAATACGATAATTTCGATAATTCCCTGAATCAATTGTATCGTAACGTTATTGGTATCGTCACACTGAATATCGTATGGTATATAGTATCGAAAATCGATACGATATCGATATTTTTATCGATTGTCGTGAAAGCCTACACGTAATTTTCACCACAGTTCGGCTGGGATGAACCTTACTTGTTTGTCGCCTAGGTCCCCGCGAACTCATCCATTCTGCTTGGGGTGCACGGTCTGCGGGTCCATGCCAATAACTTTTGACAGCTCGCAGACTCACCTTGAGTGTATGATATAGCTGTAGAAATGGTTGAGGTTTAAAATTATTTACAAGTCCCAATTTCCTAAAATGTTCTTACCTTTATATGAGTTAAGACTCTCCATAATACTCGTAGAAGAACCCACAATCATCCACCACTTATGATGCTACTCCAATCACCCGCATGATATCGTGACAATCAATATTGGACCAAATGTCAACCGTTCAGCAGTGCTCCGTCACCCAGCGAAGGTGCGCTCAAGCGTGGCAAATCACTTCCCTGCATTATGGTGCTACCATAATTAATCGTCTATTATGACTTATGGGGCGACTATAATCATTTGTCTATTACAAGTGCATGGCACAGTTGGCAGCCGAATGGCAACATCGTTAGCTTCATTAGCACTGGTTGACCTATCCTTTCTGGAGACGTTCCCGCCTCACCACTCTTACAGCCAAATCTTTATCTTCTGAAGAGCATTTGGACTGCTTTTATTAGAAACCTGCAGAAGGTAAAACTTAAAATTTTCCTTTTCTATGATCGATTCCCTTATTGCAAAATTTTTAACTGAAATGAATTCAACTTCTAGTGCAGCTCTTTGAGCAGTCCAGAACCTTCAACAGAAAGGTTTGATTTTTGCGCTTTTTGAGGTGTAAGTGAAGTGCGGAGCCTCTCCAAAATTCAGAGCATTTTGGCTGACTTGAAATCAACCAGTGAATCCGTTTTCTGCGTTTACTTTTTTAATTTCAAATTTAATTTCAAACTACTGCTGCAAATAGCCGAACCATATATCTACCGCTTTGTCCAAATACATTTACTGGCGGAACTTTTTCTGTCTTGCTGCTGGCCTTAACCGAGAAACTATCTGAACTGCTTAAAATTTCTTCCGAGGTCGTTTGCTCTACATTCTTCTTTGACTTCCTTTCCGGTTGGACCAGTTTTTGCGGTTTCGATTTTTCAAACTTCATCCCTTATTTGACTAGCTCATGGATCGATTTCTCTTCGTAGTTTATCCCTTTGTTCATTATTAGCGATTATTTGTACATAATTTGGGTTTGCTATTTGTGCAGTTTTGTTTATCGTGTTTTCTTTCGTAGAAATTGTCGCCAGCTTACTGTTTAACGTTTCCCCAGGTTTCTCCAACAATGGGAAACGGTGAAAATAGCTTTCCTGCTTGGTAGCGCTTACAATTCTTGAATTGGCTCCTGGAAATTTCCAAATTCCAATTAGTCCAATTGATCGTTTACAATGGTAGATATAATAAACCACAAAGTTTTCCAAAATTAATTTCCAATGGACATTTATAAAAATTTAGTGTTTAAAATTAATAACAGAATAGGTTGACAATACGTCTGTACGCAACGTATTCTATACGTAGATTTTTTCATGGGTTTTCGACAGACAGTACGTCAGTTGCTTAAATCAGCCCGTTTGACATACCTATTCTCTATCTTTTCGTGTGGCAGAAATTTATTCAATTACCTACATATATTTATTCAAAACATGTTTGAAGGAGATGTCTAGCCACTACAAAATTTTTATGTTTTTTTTTTAATTTAAATCTCTTCAGTCTTTGATACCTCTGAACAAAGAAGATATGAAATTCCAATGATCGAATTCCTGTAGATTATTGCCATTTTTTCGCAATAAAAACAAACTGCGAGGAATATGCACAGCTTTCGTAATAATAAAAAATTACCAAAAAAGTTTTTTATGTGAAACGTGTATGTGTACACATGAGAAGGTCACGGTCTGCAAATTATTCAAAGCAATAAGCTTAAAAGATAAGATACAGGTACATAAAGGAAAGACATAAATTTTGCTATCTTAATCCCTTATTATGGGTACATATATAAGAAATGGCTGACGGACGTCAATAAATGCAACATCATTATATCCATGAGATATGATTGGAAATATTCAAAATTCCGTAAGGTAACTTTTTTCAAATCCCAAAGATTTGGATTTGCATGGTGCATGAAACGAATTCTTCTTGTTTTTAGCACTACAGTCCCTCCCGGCCCATCGTTTCTTGATAAGATCTAAATACTTCGTATTCAATAGCTAATAGAATTAATCAACGTTATCAATTTAATCCGATTAGCTTCATATTTTAGTTTTTTCTTAGAAAAATCATTTTTATGGAAATACTTTTAGGAATAAATTCAAACCGTCTTTGAATCTTGATGTTTCCTCGGACATTTTTTGCCGCGAACAAACAACGAAATAGCCCGACTAATTAACAAACACTAATTTTATCAGCGAAATATGCAAATAAATAAAGAGATTATTGAAATAAATAAGACTTGAGTGAATTTTCAATTCTATTGAAAAAAATGTCTTAACTTATTCCAGCCGCGGGAAAAAACAAATGACGATATTTCCGTTCTTGCACCTCGGACGCGCCTGTAAATCTCCATACCGATCATGTCGAGCAAATTAAAACCACATAAAATACAAATCAACACCGCACTCAACAAATTGTTGGATTGTGCATTTCGGAGCATGTGTTTAGTGTTGGTGTCACATTTGAAATTCCATTCGCGAACGTCTTCTTTATTAAAACATTCAAAGTCGCAGGCATTAAAAAATTGCTAATTTTTTCTCTATAAGTCGCGGATTTTTTCGCGTCTTTTTACATGCACTTTGAGATGGGACAATATGAAAGCCTCAACCCGTCGTCGCCATTGTTGCGTACAATCACCGAGTTCCCTACTGTTGGCTTTTATCTTCGACATACACCACTCCGCGGCGCTTGCAAAACAAAAGAAAGAGTCCAACAGCCGAAACCGAGCAGATGACTTGCGTCTGAATTGGCTAAATGGAGAGACAGGTAGGCATGAGTCGGCTGCTCCGCGGCCCCCAAAAACAAACGTGTCCCAAGACCCGCTGAATTTTCATCGAACTTGAAAAGACAACAAAGCGACGAAGCGCTCAGGTGCCTGAACCGTTCAGGTGTGGAGTGTGTGGATACACAACGCCAGCAAACATACATAGCACAGCAATCACGGAACATTATGCGTGTATATAAAAGCCGACCGACTATGTGCGGATCGAAATCAAGCAAAGCCAACGCCGAGTAAATGGAAACAAAAGCACTTTTGCCTCATTCGGCCCCAACCCTCACCCACCACCCCGCGGCCCATTCCAAGGCTCGGCTCCAACTGCGTTTCGGTGGAATACCTTTCTTGTATCATCTGGTTGAACCGTTGCTGTCATGAATAATTTATAAAGGCGGAGCACACGAGTTCGGGTTCGAGTTCCCCCTTTTCTTGTTCTTCTTGTTCCATGGCGATGGCTTTGTTATGCTTTGGGTTGAGTTACTGCTTCTTGTGTTTCTTGTTCCGAGTTTTTCTCGTGTTGAATAGCGAACGGCATTGCCTAACGTCGACGAAGACGGTCTTGCAAGGAAGCCGCGCGGGTGAGCAACTCCCTGTCTGTAACTTGAGGAGCTGCTGGCATTAGTATCGTGTTCCTTTGTATCTGTAGTAGATAAAAGTTGAACTTGCGCAGACCCGCCCTTCCTGAAAGGTTTCATTTTGGTTTTGTGACTTTGTTATCCACCGCACCAACTCGTCGTACGCACGCTACACATATTTACACACACACACCAGCGCAATGCTCGTTTTTCGGCGGAATGGAGGCTTTTCGAGTTCTGATTTTGGGGTTTTGGAGGTCTTTTGTCGGGAGTTTTGATGCTTTCCCGAATTTCTTCTTGAAGTTATTTCATTAGCATATTTTAAATCTTAAAGTCATTTTCGCTTTTGATGAATATTTTTCCAATTTTTTAAACGAATGTTTAGAGCCTGGTTGAAAAGAAGACAAGGTTGCGTCTCGGAATGTCGAAACCGCATTGAATCTTAATCTAATAGTACCGGTATCATTCAAAATAACGATTTTTTGAATAAATCTGAATGATGTTTGTTACACGAGGTTGGAATAAAATGAATCGTTTTGTAAACATGAATAAAATGGAATAGAAATAGAATTTAGACGTCAGAGGAACGGGCAATTATCCTTGGAATTGCGTTTGTAATAAAAATTCAATTTGGCCAGCTTTAATAAACTAGGAACTTGTTTTACACACATCTGATATTTACCTTTAACATATTATGAACGAAATAGGGTTATACAGATATGTAAATAGCAAACTGGGTTTGAGTTCTTTTTTGAGAAAAAATTAATTTAAATACGCATAAACGAAATGGAATGGTTAGATTTACGAGAAAAGGTCTTAGAAAACGAAACTTGAAATTATCAATAATGAGATAAGGAATTGGGTCACTAGGTGTGAAAATAAATGCTCAACAGTGAGGAAGGATCAATTATAGGTTGTTTGTTAATTCATGTCGTGAACTACATACACTTGCTAGAAAAAGTATCCATACATGCAAGATAACAAAGTCATCGTTGTATTAAAATGGATATGTCCACTTAATTTGAATGCTTTCTTTTAAAATATCCTAAAATCTACACTTTTGCATGATTCCCAATATATTTCATAATACTTACTTTTTCAAAACACTTGAAACTCAAAGAAAATCAATTTATGGCGATACAATAGACCAGAAAAAGTATCCGTACAGAACAAACCGGGGATTCCCCGTGTTACGCGATGACATATGCAGATGCATATTAAGGTTTTTAGGTCCGATAATAGTTCTACTTTAAGTTGTGATAGGTTTTAAAGTGAGCGCAGTTTTTTTAAATGTTTTGTGCACTGGAATACATGATGATGCCCAAAATAAGCGAAATCAGGGATGAGGAGAGGAAAATTAGGCTGAAACTTAAGAGTGAAAACTTACCGCGAAATTAGTCAAATAGTAGGGAGAACTCACTCCTCTGTCCAGTATATGGTGAAAACATATAATACAACTGATTCGATTATGTCAAAGACTCGTGGTCGACCCTCCATACTGACTGAACGCGAAAAAAGAAACGGTTTCCAGGCGGTTAAAAATAATTCTCGAGTAACTGTTTCCCAAATTGTTACAAATATAAAGACTCTTTTGGCAAGGTTCTCTACGAAGAAACCATACGAAAAATACTAAAGAGAGATGGATATCGCTCACGTATAGCACGTAAGATGGCATACATTTCGGAAGTGAATAGGGAGAAACGTGTTGACTTCGCAAAAGAATATATAAACAAGCCACCAGAGTTTTGGGAACAGGTCCTTTTCTCCGACGAAAGCAAACTTTGCATATTTGGCAATAAAGGAAGAAAGTTAGTGTGGCGGAAGAGCGGTACTGCCCTCGAAAAAGAAAATCTCATACCAACTGTGAAACATGGTGGAGGTGGTGTGATGGTTTGGGGGTGCATGGCGGCAGAAGGAGTTGGCCAACTTGTGTTTATAGAATCAACTATGGATCAATATGGTTACCTCAATATTTTAAAGTCGAATTTGAAGCAAAGCGTTCAGCAGTTAAGGCTTGGTGACGATTTATGGTTCCAGCAAGATAATGATCCCAAGCTCACAGCACACAATGTGAAGCTTTAGTTGCTCTACAGCACAAAGCATCAAATGTGTACCGCGCCTAAGTCCCCAGACTTCAATCCCATTGAGCATTTGTGGGACTTGTTGGAGCGCAGGATCCGTCACAGCATAACCTCGAAGGAAATGTTGAAAAACGTCATCGTCGATGAATGGGCCAAAATTACCTGGCAGGACACATCCAAATTGTTTGACTCCATGCAAAATCGACGTAGGGAGGTCCTTAAGAGAAAAGGTTATCCGACAAGTTATTAAGCTCTTATACAGGGTTATCCATTTCGTGGTAGGAAAGTATAACCCTGCCATTTGACATCATCATTAAATGTCATCCAAAGCGTGTTTTTTTTAGTTGAGTTTGCCATTTAGAAATATGGATCGTTTAACAGTCGAAGGACGCGTTGAAATCATTAAGTTTATTATAAAAATGGTGATTCTGCTGTATCAACATTTAGGGCTTTACGAGCCGATTACGGTTGACATAATCGACCTACACAGCAAACAATTTCGAACACAGTGAGAAAATTTGAAGAGACTGGATCGGTTATTGATATTGCAAGGCCTGTGCATCATCGCAACATTCGTTCTGCTGAAAATATCACTGTCATTGCTCAAAGTGTGGAGGAAGACCCAAATTTGTCGATTCCTCGACGTGCTCAACATTTGGGCTTGTCTTACGGCTCATTGTGGCGGATTTTGCATTTGGATTTGCATCTTAATCCGTAAAAAATCCAACTCACTCAAGAACTTAAGCCTCAAGACCATACACAACGCAGAATGTATGCGATTTGGGTGATTGAACAACAAGCCATTGATAACGATTTTTCGAACAAAATTTTCTTTGGTGATGAGGCTCATTTTTCGCTCAGTGGTCACGTAAATAAGCAGAATTGCCGCATATAAGGCTCCCAAAATCTTCAGGTGATCGCAGAAAGGCCTTTGCATCCGGAAAAAGTGACCGTTTGGTGTGCATTACGGTCTGGTGATGTTATTGGCCCGTATTTTTTGGAAAACGATCAAGGAAGAGCCATTACAGTCAATTCTGACCGCTATGGACGGATGTTAACCGATTATTTTTGGAGAGAAATTGAAGATTATGATCTGGAAGCCACACAATACAGGCTAATCGAGCACTTTTGCAAGAGAAATTTCCAGGACGCGTAATTTCGAGATTGAGTGATGTCAAGATCCTGTGCCGTAACACCTTTGGATTCCTTTTTATGGGGCTATGCGAAAGATCGTGTTTACGCGAACAATCCTCAAAATCTTGAGCAATTGAAAACCAATATTCGTTAAGTTATGGCCGAGATATTGCCGGAAATGTGCCGGAAATGTGCCGAAAAGTCATTGAAAATTACCTCAAAAGGATTGAGGCCTGTAAGAGGTCCCGTGGAGGACATTTGAATAATGTTGTGTTTCACGTATAGGCTCAATCTTTATATTGAATAAAAATTTCGTTTCCATCTGAATATTTTATGTGTTTTCTTTAGCTTTACTTTCCCAAGCGTAAAATGGATAACCCTATATGTAATAAAATAGAATAGTTCAAATTAGTATTGTCGTGTACGGATACTATTTTTGGTTCGTTGAGGTGAGGCTTTTTTGTTTTTATTTTGTAAAATCTAGTTTTTAAAGGAATACCACAGGAAAAATTTATACAAAAGATAGTTACATTGATGAATAAAATTTTTGCTTAAATATTTAAATGTAGCAGCTTTCTTTAGCATGAATTTGAATTTGATGTTGTAAGGATACTTTTTCTGGCAAGTGTATTTCATGTAGTAGTGATTGCGTTGCTTATACATTGTGACAAGGAAGTACCCGGAAATTGTAATTTAAATTCCCCGGGTAAATAGTTAAAAAAAATGTATTTTGCTAAGTTGGTAGGACTGTCCTTAATTACCATGCATAATATGAGTGCGATCTGTCAACCGGTTTGTTTACAGCAGCTGCTTAAGTCGGTACACCTCAGTAGTGCGTTGCGATTTTTTTTATTGTGACTTAATGCCAAAAATGCAATAAATACCATCGATCAACCACCGTATGCACCAGATTTTACTCCGTGCGATTTTGATGAATAATTAAATATTTTGCGTGTTATTTGCAATTTCCGGGTACTTTTTTAGCACAATGTAAAACAAAACTCGCTGAAGGAGGTGAAGGTCATCCCAGAAAGTGTAGTACATCTGATGGGGATTATTTTGAAGGCGATAAAATTAATATTGATGAATAATTAAATATTCTGCATTTTATTTGCAATTTTTGGGTACTTTTTTTACAATGTACTATTACATACTATTTTAAATAAGTATTTAAATTTTAAATATTAGACTTTAGACTATCTTTAGTCAAAAATTGAGCGTCATTAGTAAACAACAAGTTGGTTAAAAATAAACTTGAAAATGGACCATCAAACCAGCGCCCGCTCCAAGGGCGGACAATCCGGACATTTGTCCGGGCGGCTAATTTAAAGGGCGGCATTTTGGCTGATACTGAGGCAAAATTAATTGAAATCGACAATCAATCCAAATATATAGGGGAAGTACGGACAAAATGATATTTATGAACAAAATGACATGTATGGACAAAATGACATAGTCACTTTTTTAAAAACTTGGCGGGTTTAGTAACATCTCCGCGACTGTATCAAGTGACGGCAGCCATATTCACAATCCTGTCAGATGTTGAGGGTCATTGTTACAGTTGCGTCGCAGTAACCAGTTCGAACGTGTTTCGCGCCTTCAAAAGTTTATTTTATAGATGGTTTTCTCCTGTTTTTTGGTGAGTTATTTGTTGTTATTTGTAATTATTTCTATTAAAATCAATGAACTTATGCCAGTACCAAGTGATTTCGATTAATTTTATTGTAATTATCAGGTGCTTGATGGAATTTTGATTTTTTATTCATTTTTGTTCACATTTGGACAAAATGACATACATATACCATGGACAAAACGACCTGGTATGTCATTTTGTCCGTAGAGTTTATGTTAATTAACATTTAATATTTTGTTTAGGTGATATGCCGTGAAAATACGAAAGAAAAAGTAATCGGCAATCTTGGAGCCAAGAATCCATGAATAAGGCTATCGAAGCATAGAAGTAAAAAAAAAAATGGGATGGGAATTGGCCGCAAAAACATTCGGTGTTTCTCAGGCGACGCTTAGAAGACATTCACTCAATATAAAAAAAACCTTGAATTCTTACTCTAAAGGATTAGGAAGATTCAAGAAAACATTTTCAACTGAAATTGAGCAGGAGTTAGTAGAACACATAAAGTTTTTAGAAACACGACTTTTTGGTTTCGCACGTACATCACTCCAAGAGCTTGCCTTTGAACTAGCCGAAAAAAATGGTATCGATCACCCTTTCAACAAGGACAAGAAACGTGCTGGACAAGATTGGCTTGACGGTTTCCTGAGAAGAAATAAGGACATTTCTTTGCGAACTCCAGAACTAACTTCTGCTGCAAGAGCACAAGCGTTTAATAAACCACAGGTAGCTAAATTTTTCCGTATTTATGAAGAATTTTTGAAGACTCACAACTTGAGACCTCACCGAATCTTCAATATGGATGAAACAAGGCTCACTACAGTCCAGAAACCACAAAAAATTCTGGCCACCAAAGGCAGGAAACAAGTCGGCTGTCTCACCAGCGCTGAGAGAGGTTTGAATGCCATCGGTTCATTTATTCCGTTATGTATGATATTTCCTAGGAAGAACATGAAAAATGAACTAGTTGATGAGGCTCCCACTGGCACTCTTGGACTAGCACAAGAATCAGGATGGATGAACAAAGAGGTATTTGTAAAATGGTTAAAACATTTTCAGGCACATATGAAATCTAGCAAAGACGATCCGGTTCTACTTATTTGTGATGGTCACTCAAGCCATAAAAGCATTGAATATTTGAGTTATGCCAAAGAAAATGGTATTCATATGTTGTGTTTACCGCCACATTGCACCCATAGAATGCAGCCCTTGGATGTTTGTATCTATGGACCACTGAAAACTTATTTCAATCAAGAAATTTCTAAGTGGCTTAAAAATCATCCAGGGCGCATTGTTGCCCATTAACAAATCGGGTATTTGTTTAATGAAGCTTATGGAAAAGCCGAAGAATGCGAGAAATGGCTTTAAAAAGACAAGCATCTGAACTGTTAATCCTGATATTTTCCCAGACTACATATTTGAACCGGCAGAGACCACAAATATTCCGTTAAATCAAAAGGATATTGCAGACAGTACATCTAAACTTCCCAGCTCACATTTACCATCAACTAAATGTATCAACACCTCTTCAATCCAAGAAGATCCGAGTAACGATGTTGCATCTATTTTAAATCCATCAGCAACAAATGACGATGAAGTAGATTCTTCACAAAACACAACGCAAGCCACGACCAATAATGATATTGGAGTTGTTGTTTCTGATGTGATGAACCTGAGTTTAGAAACATGTGAAGAGGAGTCTAATACAGTTTGGGCAGCTGGAGCAGCGTACGATGACGGTGTGAGACCTAGACTATCAAAGCAATTACTGACATACATATCCAGTTGCTACTATTTCGCCAGCACAACAGGGGCAGTTCATTCGAGGCCAAGGAAAAAGAAAATTGAAACCTGTCAAAGGTGATTGGCTTTATCCAGTTGCTACTATTTCGCCAGCACCAAAGGGGCAGTTCATTCGAGGCCAAGGAAAAAGAAAATTGAAACCTGTCAAAGGTGATTGGCTTTTAACTTTTACTCCAAATATACAAGAAATTATTGCTAAAAACGGACCAAAGGATCCACCGGTAAAAAAGAAGAGACAGGTTAAACGAAAAATTTTTGGTGAGGATATTATAAATATTCCTACTTCCAAAAACGCTCTACCATCAAGAAGAGATTGAGAGCATCGAGGCAGCGTACAACTGCTCTGAAATATGATAGTTCAGGAAGCGAAGATTTCTTATGCGAGACAGAAGACGACCATAGTGACTGCGCTTGTATTTATTGCAATGACCTCTTTTCCAGTTCTAAGCCCGGCGAAGGTTGGTTACGATGTATGACTTTCACCCTTTGGGTTCATGCGTCATGTGCTGATGTCCCAAAGAGGACCAAAAGATTTATTTGTGTACTGTGTTCTTAAAAATTAGTATGTCATTATGTCCTTACCTTATATGTCATTTTGTCCGTACTATATGGACGAAATGGTTTTTGTGATTAGTTACATTTTTTCTTAATACATATTTTATTATACCTCCTACTTAATTAAATGACTGTGCTACTGATAGTCAATTAACATAAGATGAAAAAAACGATTGAGACTGATTATAATACCATTAAATAAATATATATTATTAAAAAACGAAACATCCTGTCATTTTGTCCGTACTTCTCCTACATACTTAGACTTTAGACTGTGTCCAGTCAAAAATTGAGCGTCATTAGTAGACAAAAAGTTGATTAAAAATAAACTTGAAAATGGACAATCAAACCAGCGCCCGCTCCAAGGGAGGACTATCCGGACATTTGTCTGGGGCGGCAAATTTAAAGGGCGGCAGTTTGGCTAATAATGAAGCAAAATTAATCGAAATCAACAATTAATCCAAATATATACTTATCTACTTATTTTTTGGCAAAATTCAATATGCAAAATAAATTCGTATGCACTTTTTTTTCTTAAAACCTAAAAAAATATTTTGAACCCATAATTTCTCCTCTCTTTCCCTTTGTAAACAACCATAAGAAAATAGCTTGTTTAACTAAATAACAAAAAACGGCTGGGTACACAAAGAAACCACCGCACGTAGGAGCATGCTTCGCTTGAATAGAAAAGAATATCATATATTAGCCCAGTCATATTAGGGCTTTCACCTCGGAATGAAAGATAATAAGCTGCAAATTGGTATGAACCTTTGTTTTGTCATTCTAAATGTTGTCTCAAAAGTCACAATCGTTATCGTGTCCGCGTCTCAAGATATTCAAGGTCAAAGGTCACAAAAATCGGTTTTTCGCGAATATCTGGCTTCCTATCGGTTAAATGAGATTTGCATTTATTATAAAAGTTGTAGGCTATAAAATTCCCTACAACTTTTGTTTAAACTTTTTTTTCATACGACCAACCGTTTTGAAGGTAGAGCGCGAAGAGTGCACATCGTACAGTCATATACGGCCTAATGCAAGGTCAAGCGTGAGTTATGGTTATCAGTACGTTATAAAGTCAATTATTTACTTGGAAATTATAATTATTAAACAATGCCTATTATTTATGTACTAACTATTAATTATTTATATTTATACTTAAATAGTTAAATATGAATAATTATATATAAATAATCAAGTTACTTACTTTAATTAAATATAAATAATTAATAGTTAGTACATAAATAATAGGCATTGTTTAATAATTATAATTTCCAAGTAAATAATTGACTTTATAACGTACTGATAACCATAACTCACGCTTGACCTTGCATTAGGCCGTATATGACTGTACGATGTGCACTCTTCGCGCTCTACCTTCAAAACGGTTGGTCGTATGAAAAAAAAGTTTAAACAAAAGTTGTAGGGAATTTTATAGCCTACAACTTTTATAATAAATGCAAATCTCATTTAACCGATAGGAAGCCAGATATTCGCGAAAAACCGATTTTTGTGACCTTTGACCTTGAATATCTTGAGACGTGGACACGATAACGATTGTGACTTTTGAGACAACATTTAGAATGACAAAACAAAGGTTCATACCAATTTGCAGCTTATTATCTTTCATTCCGAGGTTGACCCCTTCTTTTACCTAATATGACTGGGCTATATGATCATTTGTTTTTTTATCTACATCATAAAAGGGCATAGAGAACATCATCAGTTTTGATGAGCTCCAGTTGCGAAAGAACTACTTGCAAATGAGAGAGATTTGCTTGCTTGTTAGTTTCCGAGGAAGTGAGAAAAACAGAAGGAGTGTACTTGGTGAGAGACCGTATCGTTTTCATGTGATAAATTTAAAATGGCTTCTTTGCTGCACAATTGGATTATTCTTCCTCTTAATAACAAGTGGAAATTTGTATTTGAGTGTGCAGTGAAATATTTGGCAGTATATTAAAAATATTTGACATATTCTAAAGTCAAGTGCATCTGTTAATATGAAGTTTTTTGATTCAATAACCTGTGAGAAGGCGCGCTATAAAAAGTTACACAGGCAGGCGCATGCGAGCAATATCCTCACGCCATTTCAGATGCAGTTTTTTAATCGAGGGTGTTATTGTTTTGAACAAACACTTGATTTGAATAAATATCAGAGTATCTATTTCGAATATTAAGTGCCGCTTAGAAACTAGATCCAAGAATTTCGGACCCACGCAAGAATAAAAAGTCTTCTACACTTTGTACTTAAAATTTTGCACACCTTTGAAAAAATAAACATAAAAACAAAAAGACAGCACGTACTCAAAAAAATTCCCATTGGCACCTTCAGCCGTAAAGGTAAGATCCTCGAAGATACCGTTGGACTTCGATAAAAAATAGGCTTCCCCCTGCTAGAAAATTCATTCTTTAATTTTCTTATTTATGATCCAATTTAGAAAATAATTTGCTTTCAAACAGAATTTAAATCTAGAGCATATAAATTTTAATAAAATGTGCTGAGGAGTATATCTGCTAAACAGGAGCCCAACAATCTGAAAATTCCCGCTATTCTGGAAATAACCTAAAAATCTGAACATATTTAGAGCTTAATAACACACGACTTACTACAGGGTTTTCCAATCAGAGGTGTTATTTTGATATTAAAAGATGAAAACTATTTTTTAATATATATGATTGAATGTTTACTTCATTATAAAGAGAAAGGTAAGCCGTTAATAGTTAAAAATAACATCACCACGACTACGTTTACAGGACAACAACCTTTTCATGAAATTTTCTATAACCAAATCGCAAAATGGTTGCCCCATGTCCTCGACAGCCTCACGAATTCCATTTTTGAGATCTTGAATCGCATTTGGCTGTTGGCGTAGACCTTCTTTTTCACGTGGCTCCAAAGGAAGAAGGCACAAGGTGTTAAATCACAAGATCTCGGAGGCCAATTGTGATAACATGGTCCGGTAACTTTTCCCGTAAAAGATCAATGGTTTCGTTGCTTGTGTGGTATGTAGCGCCGTCTTCTTGAAAATAAACGTTGTCCAGATCAACACTATCCAATCCCGGCCATAAAAAATCATTAATCATCTTTCGATAGCGCAATCCATTCACTGTAACTGTTGCTCCAGCCTGATTTCCGAAAAAGTAAGGTCCAATGACTCCGCCGGACCATAAACCGCACCAAACAATCACACGTTGAGGATAGAGAGGCTTTTCAACAATAACTCTTGGGTTTTCCGAGCCCCAGATGCGACAATTTTGCTTGTTGACGAAGCCACCGAGGTGGAAATGGGCCTCACCATTCAAAATGATTTTTCAATGGAATTTCGGATCATTTTCATGCATTTCAAGGGCCCAATCAGCAAAGACAAACGTTGTTGATGATCGACCGGCTTGAGTTCTTGTGTTAACTGAACTTTATAAGCCTTAAGACTCAAATCTTTATGCAAAATACGGTATAATGACGTTTGTGGAATGCCTCATTCCAAAGAACGACGAGGAACGGACAAATCTGGGTTTTCTTCAACATTTTCGGCTACAGCAGCAATATTCTCGGCTGTTCTTGAGTGACGTGCACGAGTTTTATTCTTCACATCACTAAGTTGTCCCAATAGCTCGAACTTTTCCACCAATTTCTGTATTGCGGTCCAACAAGGTGCTTCACTACGACCCAAAAATGTTCGAGTTTTACGAACCGCCTCCGCCAAATTTTCACCATTTTTATATGGAATTTTAATAATTTTAATGCATTGTTGAAGCGTGTATCGTTCCATTTTTATTAATGGCGTAGTTTTGTCAAATGTCAAAAAATGACAGCTTCAAAAGTGACATTTACCGAAATAGCGGGCTATTTAAAATAACACCTCTTATCGGGAATATTGGCTTTGGTGAGCGAGGTCTTGAATTTTAAATGATTGACACGGACAATAGTTTACATAAGCAAATAGTTTGTAAACATGGTTGGCGTGCCCTTGCACTACGGTCAACTCCTGAAGACGATTCGGTGACTTATATACAACTATTTTGCCACTATCTAATGTTTCTAAAGCACGTTCAAACACTGTACCGAATAGAGAGCTGAGTTCTCTGAGATCGGCATCTTAAAAGAATGTTTGTTGGGAGTTTTTATATTTGTCTTCAAGTTTCTGCAAAACGGATTCCGCTATTTCAGGTAAAATGGAAGATGGCCTCATTAGCCTAATATTGTTTTTAACTACAACCGCGTAGGCGCCAATCGACCAATCGACATTTATAACAAAATACAGAATAGTTTAAAGTATTTATGCAGACCTTATGATCATTTGCATTGAAACGCTTCAATGCACGAGCCCTTTCTTTGGTGCATCCTCTCAATTGCTGAGTTTTCGGATCGATGTGACTAATATTCGGATTTGGACACATGTATTGACCTATTAGCAAATAATTGCAATCAACTTCGACTGGATGGCACTCAGGCGACGATTACTCTCCGGCGTAAGGACATTCATGCTTACTTGTTTTTGCCGTGCTTGTCGAGGAGGACTGTAAGTCGATTCCATTACGACAAAAAAATGACTGGTGAGTACGTGAATTATCTGAAGATGTATGTTTACATACTACAGGTTGCACAAATACAATTTCGCAATCTTTGCATTCGAGAATGTTAGCGAATTTGTGTATTTAGGCGCCAAAATAACGGCAATGAAAGAAACGAAATACGCCGAAAAATACAGCTCGCAAATAAAATATTCTATTCAGTATCGACGATCTTGAAGACCAGCTGCATACACAGGCAAACAAAGCTCCAAGTATACAAGTCTGTGATAAGAACTGTGTTATGCTATGGGTATGAAACATGGACCCTAACCCAAGCATCCGCAAATATATTGAACGCCTTTGAGCGACGGGTTCTGACGCAAATAATTGGAGCGAATCTAGAAGGGGGCCAATGGCGAATTCGATACAACCATGAGCTGTATGAAATTTTTGACGAACCGGAGGTCTCAAGGATTGTAAGACTGCGGAAGCTGCAACGGGCTGGACACATGAATCGTATGGACGAACAACGGATACCCAAGAAAGTATTCGCTAGGAGAACTGAAGGCCGGAGACCGGTGGGGAAACCGAGGAAGCGCTGGTCTGACTCGGTCGACGAAGACAGTTCATCGCTGCTCGGATTTCGGAATTGGAAGGCGCGGTCAACGGACCGAGACAGTTGGAGGCGCTGTTTGCAGGAAGCGAAGGCCCGAAAGGGGATGTAGTGCTAAATAGAAGAATCTTTGCATTCGGAAGGCTTTTTCTGGCAGAAAATAGAAGCTTCTTCCTAATTCACAATGTCGGAACTAAGCGTCTTCCGTTACTGCGCTCGAATTTTCGCACAATTTTCTTACGGTTACGGCTACAAACAAAATCACAACATTTCATAGTTTATTTCACAGTTAGGATGATTGCGTTAAAGAATTTGGTCCTTACGAAATTTTTTTATCGGTCGCTTATATTTAATTTAATGTCCAAAGCCTGATGACATCGGAAAATCCTCATGGCAGTGCAGCCATTTTGTCTGGGCTCTTCAGCTTTTCCATTCCACCACAACTTTCAGCTTCCTCCCAGCTGTCAAACGCGGTTCAGTGTCCGCGAGTGGTTAAAGGGTTGCTCCCGAACCGTCAACGTCAATAACGATCGGCAGATCGTTGTCAGTGGTGTATGGTTGATTTATTACATGTGCTGGCACTACAAGGTCTAGTCAAATGTCTACTGTTGTCAATTATCGAAATTGAAGGAAGAAATCAAGAAAAAACGCCCTGAACTGGCCAATCGTAAGCACACAGAGAAAAATTTAAAACTTAAAAACTGAGTATTGAGGGTTCGAATTAATCATGATAACATTTTCTTTAATTAAGTCGCATTCGCACCGGTTCTGCTAAAATTTGGCATTTTTTTGTTTGAATGCGTATCAATATACACGCCTTTTTTAGAGTGAAATTCCATAACACAGGTTTTGCCATGTTCAACTATACTCCTAACAAAATCGTAGCTTATGTTTGGTATTTCTGTGATGTTATTAAGTTGGAATGCTCGATTTGAGAATGTTTTGCCTGTTCATCGACTCAGTTTAGTAGCTGTTGTTTGATCTCAGCAAGTTATGTGCTTAGTTTGAGCATACGCGCTCGCTTGTATTTACGATGAATCATTCCTCGAATGTCGATTTTCTATTGTTGTTTATTATGAACATCCGCCAAAATTGAACATGTGACTGGCCGTTTGTTTTGCATTATTGTCAAGATCGTTGAATGTGTCAGACGTGAGATGTTTATTGTTTTTTGAGTGTACTTAATATTTGGTGTGTTTCGAAATACCTATTCGGTGCAAAAGTGGTGTTTGTGCTCAAGTAAATAGTATTTACATATTAGATAAGTATGCCTTAATACTTGTTAAATTTGTGGTCTAATATGGCAGAAAGAAAGAAAAGGCTGTCTTAATATTTCCGTTCTACTCTGTGCAGAAATAGAATTACAGAGTTACATGTTTTTGTAATGCTAAGTTAGGTTTCAAATGTTTAAGCAGATATTCTAGATATTCATGAATCCTGTTTTAGTATTAAAGCAATTGTATCAATAAAGATTATCCTTGTGCTATGCTACTGACCAAAATAATCTTCTACTACATTTTTTTATTCAACTACGCCTTTTCCTTTTATCACACTTTCGAAAATTTTTTCGGGCGTTTCCTATTATGTGTCCTGAAAACTTATTTTGAAATTCCAATGCCTTTAATTTGCAGAGCTTATATCTTTATGCATTGATTTTTAATGCAGCAGTTAGCAGGAAACACCCAAGAGATGAATTTTGCGGAGGAAACAATGTGTTATTCAAGTATTGTTGAAAGTTTGGGAACAGGAAAAAATGTAATAACCGCGATTCCGCGGATCGATATTCTGCAGAGATCTGTCATCCCTATACATAAAAATGTCCCAACCAGCTAATAAGGTTGACGAGTGGTGAAGGAATTAAATAAACCGACGGGTCTTTGCGACTGAACGCCACTGACGTCAACAGGTGATGAAAGACGTAAAAACAAAACTGAATGCTCGCGGCAACTGCACCGGGATATGGGTGAGATGTGAAATAAATGGCGGTCATGTGTTTGCTTGTTGTTGCGAGTTAAGCGACTGAAATTCGCGATTTCGCGTACTTTGAGAAGTGATAAGGAAGTACCAGACAAGCTCGCTTATGTGAAAGTCGTATGGTGCTCTCCTAATTTTAACTTCAAAACAGTTATCATAGTGTATCTTTTCAGTCCCGTTCAGGTATAAAGTTAAATCACTTTTAGTACTGATATTTATCGTCCGTGCGATATTTTGAATTTTGGGTTTTTTTGTTAGAGTAGGTTTTTTTTCGGTTTTGAATTCGAGTAGAGTATTTTGGGCGGTTGTCTTTGCTCCTTTACCTCGGAACGAAGTTACGTAAGTTAAAGTAGAGTCGACTGAAGTTGTTCGACGCATTTTAAATTGGGCATTTAATCCGGGGGCTAAGTTTTTGTATTTCAGACTTAGTCTGCTCGCGTAAGACCGGCGACCGAACTAGCTGGCCAGCAGCCACCTCGGAGTAGACTAAGAGTGTTCGGACTTGTCGACCTGATGGGTACAGTCCGTTGTCACGTTCCAAGACCTCATGTCTAGAACCGATGAGAGGTCGTTTTAGATTTCCTTCGGGAAATCTCTCGACGGTACGAACGAGACTTAAAAATGGTTTAAATAATAAAAACTTTGGGCCGGTAGCATAGCACAAGAATAATATTTATTTATAATTTTTTCCTGTCTTTCATTTTCATTGGATATTTTTGTAATTTTTTTAGCACCGCATAAATAATAGCATCGTATGATGATAGTCATAGCAACATCCTTTTCGATTGCGATCGCAATCAAATCATTATTCCTGGACAAGTAGGAACAGAAAGTTTGGTTTTAAGTGAAAACGAAAATCAACAAAGTATTTCGCGTTTATGCAGTTTTGACGTTGACAATATCATCACAACCGAAGCCAAGTCTGAATTTGAAACTTTCTTGACTTCGTAGGGAATGAGAAGTGCATGTATTGCTAAACTTTTTGGTAAATTTGAATCATGTTTCAATGTATAAATGGATTAAACATCTTCTAAACATAGACCCAGGTTTAACAACATGGCATTTGAAACATATTTGTGACTCCGATATCAATGAACTTTTTCCAGTATGGCAAATGGGAGATCGAGTTCGTTTCAAAACCTCCCTCAATTTGTGGGGTAAGACTCAAAACGTTGAAGGAGGATATTTACAAATATCAATGTCGGAAGAAAGAAACATAGAATTGCCAACTACTTCAAATGTTTCACCAAAAACCATATCACTAACTCTCATGATCTCCTCTACACCAGTAAAAAAATTTCACGTTTCACTCAAAGATTACATCTATTTATGTTAGAGCTCATAACATTACTTCAATCATGTTCTTATGGACAGCGGGGGCTCAACAGCTTCAATGTAAATAAAGTTTTAACTGAAGTCGATAAAAAACTTTTAATCGATATAATTACGGAAAATTTCATGAGCAAAAAAGAAACCATGACACTCAATCAAATCAAATACTATTCTGAACAAATTGTAGCACTGTTTTCTACTGAAAGTCGAGTACGTTTTCATTACATAATTCAAAAATATATCTGTTAAAATTTGAACAAGCCACTAGTTTAAAACAGTTCTAATTTAATTTTAAATGAATATTAGTACAATAACATAAGAATCATCATGTTACAGCAAACATACTATATCCTCCGGACAAATGGAGAATGTCCCCGAGGGATTCTCTATGACAGACATAGGAACAAGGCAAGAAAATTGCGTACCAAAGGCTTACTTGCGAGAAAGTTAAAGAAAGCTTACCCTACTGTTGAATTCACGGAATCATTAAATTTGTTGAACACAACCGAAGGTAAAACTACAAAAACTCTGCTTCAAATTAACATTAAAACAAACTTAAATGCATACATAAAACAGAATATAGCGAAACAAAGTCTTGGCTAATAGTCCATTCAATAAGTCCATAGGATGACACATAGATGGCGTGACACATAGATGGCGTTTTTTCCATATGATTTTTATTAGTTCTATTAAGTGTACGAAATATCAAAAGTATGAGCTCTCGTTTGCAAACAGAAATAAACTTTATTATAGCAAAATTGTACGAAGCTATAGCATCATGCGTGTGAACACTTATTTAATAGATTACGGAGTACGTTCGATACGTCCGGACTCGACTAGATGTAGATGAAGAGTGAGTTAACTTTGACAGCAATTCCGCAACACCGCTGCTGTGGTCAGTGACATCTATTTGTCGTATATGTCGTGACCACCTCAGTACTAACCTTCAAACGATACGTGTATAAATTTGACAGCAATCCGACTATTGATTCGTGAGTTATAGCATTTTGTGCGAAGCAACTTTTGTTATTGAAAAAAATGGGAAAAGGTGAATTTCGGGTTTAAATAGAGCATTGATTTTTGATGAAAAAAAAACAGTGGAAACCAAACAATGGTTTGATAAACATTATCCGGACTCTACTCCATCAACACAAATGGTAGAGACGTGGATTTTTCTTCTGAGATATGTCGCTTGATACTCAGTTAAATTATATTTAATAATGAATAATGAACAGCAGATTTCATCTTTTCAAATTTGATAAGAAGAAGGTCCTCAATGTTTACTTTTTTGGATTAGGAATGTCAAATTCGTCTTTCTCACTCCCTGCATCAGGTTCTTCAGCATCGTCGTTATCACTTAGTATCAACTCATTTTCACTAGAATCGGAATCTGACATTAGCTTCAAACAAGGAAGTTTTTTTTCAGGTTTTTTAACTTCTATAATTTCCAATGAATTCTTTGCCATTTTCAGTTCCTTGGCTTTCTGCTTCATCAATGTAACTTATCGTTTTCTTTCCTTTTCTTCATTTAACATTTGTAGACGATTTTTTTTCTGAGGCATCAGTATAAACCTTGGATCCCCCTTTTTATCTTCCTTTTAACGATGTCTTTTCGTTCAAAGTCTTTCTTGGCTATGGTCATACTGCTGCTGGAGACATGATGTCAATATTAGTCTGAAGGGCTGACGGACCAGGATTTGGATGTGGTGAAATAATGAGAGGTGAAGTCACTTTCGCAGATGCAGCGATATCAAATTGTTTGTCTGAAGGGTTTGCTTGTGTCTTGTCATAGCTTTCATCAATAATAATCTATTTCACTTCTTCTACTACCTGTCTCTATTTTTGGATATTTTCTTTGAATTCTTCTCGAGATCTCCCACTGAAAATTTCTTAGGTGCCCCCAAATGCAAGTCTATAGAATGGCCAACTTTCTGGCTTTGAAAAGCCACTAGTGATACTTTTGGGTGTAAAAGATTCTAAGCAATACGAGTATTAATATAGATAAAGTCATACCAATATTTCGAATGTGCCAGTCATTAAAGTTTATTTTCAGTTTTAGACCAAAAACACTGACGTCCAGCGGCTGTAATTTGTGTGATGTGTGTGATGGTAAAGAAAGATAGATAATTCCATGATCACGACAATACTTAACAGCTTTAATAGAAATATGTGACTCATGATTATCACAAATAAGTAAAATTGGATTATCTTTAGTTCATGAAGTTTAGCGTTGAATGTGTTGAAGAACTGGAATGAATAATTCGACTGTCATACAGCCGCCCCTGTTTGCCACAACAAGACTGCTTTTGGGAGCACCATTTAAAAATGGGTCCTTAAAATGGAAACGAGGAAACACATAAACAGGAGTAAGAGCAACACCTGTTGCTGTTACTATTCCACAAAATGTCACTCGTTCTCTACGTTCAGCAGAAACGATTTGTCCTACTTGTCTCTGCGTTTTTACAGCGAAACTTTAGGCATCGATAGAACTGTGGTAATGCTTGTTCCATCCAAATTTATTATACGTTCAGCTGTGAACTTGTAACGTAACATAACATACTCATAATTGTCCAAAAAGGCAGTTACTGTGGTTTTATTAAATGTAAAGTTTCTTGCTGCACTCGAATTTTTAGGCTTCTTTAGGCTGAGCTCCTAATATCTCTTTCTAAATTCTGCTGCCTAGTCTTTTCCGGTATATTTATTTTTAACATGATTTTGGATAATTGCATCCCAAATATTTTGCGTACTCATGCGCTAATGTCAAAAGTTGGTGCAAGGATAGCCCATAATGCATCTTGCTGCAAGTCAGAACGCTTTCTCCTGCAAGAGGTGTAAATACCTCAGAGACAGTATACTTTGATCTATATAAATTAGAAGATGACGCTCGATTTTCGTTATTAGCTTTTCTAAATTTGTCAACACGATGTGATAGAGTTCCAGGTTTGATGTCATACTTGGCAGCTGCTTTTCGTATCGTTTATATGCTCTTAGTTACTTCAGATACAATCCTTGATCTTTTTAGGGTTTTGTAAAATAATTTTACAAAACCCTACTAGTTTCGCGACCAGTCTGTCCGTCTGTCCGTCCGTCCGTCCGTCCGTCCGTGTGTCACAGCAGTTTTTCTCGGAAACTACTTAAGCTAGAAACATCAAATTTTGTGTGCAGATGTAAAGTGGTGATCTCTTCAAAATTCAGCTACAAAAAATTTTATAAGGTATTTAAGGGGGGTCTCCCCATATAGGAGAGTGATCCCCCGAAAAAAAAATTTCATTGAAGGTAGCCGATATGGGTATCAAATGAAAGGTCTTGATGAGAACTTTTCAAAACACGTCTTAGTTTGGCAAAATTTGCTTCGGGGGGCGCACAGGGAGGGGAAATACACGAAAAATTTGTGTCCCCCCCCTCGCGATTGGACACCTGTGATCCGAAAAATCTGAAAAAAATCAGGGATGTAGGCCTTGGTGCGTACAACAACAACAAATAACTTTGTTAGTAATAGTATGATGTATCGATTTTATGTTTTCTTGAATAAAATCTTAACGGTACCCTTAAATTCAATGAAATTCAGTACGTGGATGTTTATTTATATCCTGAAAGTTTCATAAAGATTGAATCATATTTAGCGAAGTTATAGCGGTTTGAATTTTCCTGTATTACTATGGAACAATATGCGCTGCATGTATTACTATGGCAACATATGGCTATGGAACAACATGCGCTTTTAACCGACTCAGACACTACAGTTTTGCTAGGATTTGCATGAAAATTTCAGGAATGATAGGTGTCATGTATATCTCTGAGAATCGGTTCAGCTAGTAGTATAAGTAATCGTAAAACAAGATAGTGGCTGTTTTAAATGCGAAGATTGAATAATTTGGAGTTATTTTTTCCCAACTTCAACGTTTAAGGTGCATGTTTTGAACACTTGATTCAATTGAATGAATGACTGAAGATGAGTACCTACAATTAATGCTCATAAGTGAAATAAGTCAAGGAGGTGGGAGAGAGCTCCTAGAAAAAGGGTTTTGTAACCATTTTAGGATTCGAAAAAATTGGCCATGAATCGATGATTTCAGCACAGGAGAGTGGCCCCTGAAAAAAAAAATTCATCAAACGTAGCCGATATGAGTATGAAATGAAAGTTTTCATGGGAGCTTGTCAAAACAGTTGTTAAACTGTCAGTTTTTGCTTCAGTGGGGGCACAGGGGGAAATACATGAAAAATTTGTTTCCTCCGTCGCGGATGGACATCTGAAATAATTATCAAGGGAGATATTTATGAGTATGACAATACCAAAAACCTCAAAAGTCGAAATTCATTGAACTTTGTTAAAAATAATATGATCTTCGCATTTCATATTTTCTCCAATAAAATCGTCTTTGACATGCATCTTGATTTGATTCGATCTGGTGACTGCATTTTGTAAATTGAATACAAAACCCTTCTGACATGAGCGTAGGTCTGTTTACCCAACTTGTTTTCATCTATATCTCGTCTTTAGGTTTTATGCTTGTACGTCCGCACCATTTCCTGACGATAGCATATCTATATAATTTAAACCCAAAACTGTGTTTTGCTAATTATATTGTGGTAGATTAATACAGTTACGGGGCACATTGATACGCATAAATGTTTCCTATACATGATGTATCAAAGTACCCCAGAATAATGTTTTCAAAAAACAAGTTGTACTGTTGAAACTAATTTATTGATTTAAAAAAATAGACAAAACCCCTTATACTTATATATATATATATATATATATATATATATATATATATATATATATATATATATATATATATACATGGCAAATTTTCAGGTTTTTTTACATGACCGCACTTAAAACACGTTCAATTTCGTCAAATGCCACAGGACGCCTGGCGAAATCGCAATGGTTACGTTCACACATTGAAAGGCGCGTCTTAGAGATTTTACAATTGGAATCGTTTTAGAGATTTGACTGGATTATGAAATAAAGCTTGTATCTACGAGGTGTGTTCAAAAAATATCACGAATTTTGTTTTTTTTTTTCAAAAATCATTTATTTATTCATGAATATCTATTTTGTCCCCTTCAAAGTAATCCCCATGAGATATTATACACTTGTGCCAACGGTTTTTCCAATCTTCGAAGCACTTCAAAAAATCATTTTTTTAGGGTTTTGTACTAAAATACAAAACCCTATTGCAATCACGACCTGTGTCCGTCTGTCCGTCCGTCCGTCCGTCTGTATGTCACAGCACTTTTTCTCCGAAACTATAGAGGCTACAGCCATGAAACTTTGTAGAAAGGTCAGAAGTGGTGACCTCTTGAAAGTTCAAGGGTGGAAAATTTTTTCAATGGCGTTTAAGGGGGGTCTCCCCATATAGGGAGGTGACCCCTCAAAAAAAAATTTTCACCATTGGTAGTCGAGTAGGGTGTCGTTGGAAAGGTCTCAATGAGATCTTTTCCAAACAAGTTTTAAAATTGCCTTATATGTACCGAGGGGGGCAGGGGAAGGGGAAGTGTACGATTTTTTCGCGTACCCCCCCCCCCCCTCGCGATTGGACACCTTCCATCCGAAAAATCTGAAAAAAATCATGAATGTAGGCCTTCATGCGTACAACAACAACAAATACATGAGAAGTCGAAATTCACTCAACTTTGTTAGTAATAGTATGATTGATCGATTTTGTGTTTTCTTGAATAAAATCTAAACGGTACCTTTAAACTCAATAAAATTTAGCAAAGAGATGATAATTTATAGGATTGATCTTTTCTGAAAGTTTCATAAAGATCAAATGGTATTTACCGAAGTTATAGCGATTTGAATTTTCCTGTATTGCTATGGAGCAATATGCCCTGTATTACTATGGAAACATATGGCTATGGAGCCATATGCGCTTTTTACCGACTTAGACACTACAGCTTTGCTAGAATTTGCATGAAAATTTCAGGCGTGATAGATATCATGAAAATGAGTACATACAATTGAAACAAGTCGAAGAGGCAGGAGAGGGCTCCTAGCTAAAGGTCTTTGTAACCATTCTAGGATTCGAAAAAATAGGCCATGAATCGATGATTACAGTACAGAAGAGTGGCCCCTGAAAAAAAATTTCATGAAATGAGTATCAATTGAAAGTTCTCTATGAGAGCTTTTCAAAACAGTTCTTAAACTGACAGTTTTTGCTTCAGTGGGGGCACAGGGGGGGAAATACATGTAAAATGTGTTTCCTCCCTCGCGAATGGACACCCGTGATCTAAAAAATCTGAAAAAATTATCAAAGGAGATATTTATGGGTATAACTATAACAAATACCTCAGAAGTCAGCATTCGTTCAACTTTGTTAATAATAGTATGATCCTCGCATTTCACATTTTCTCCAATAAAATCGTCTTTGACATGTTTCATGATTTTATTCGTTGCTGGTTACTGCATTTTGTAAGTTAAGTACAAAACCCTTCTGACATGAGCATAGGTCTGTCTACCCAACTTGTTTAATCTTGTTCAGCTCCTCCTTCGATGCCGTCTTTATCTCGTCAAGCGTAGCGTAACGTCGTCCTTTCATGGGCCTCTTCAGTTTAGGAAACAAGAAAAAGTCACAGGGGGCCAGATCTGGGGAATACGGTGGCTGCGGCATCATTAGTGTGTTGTTTTTGGCCAAAAAGTCGCGCACAAGCAACGATGTGTGAGCAGGGGCGTTATCGTGGTGCAAAAGCCAATTTTTGTTCTCCCACAAATCCGGGCGTTTCTGGCGGATTGCTTCGCGCAAATTGCGCATAACTTGCAGGTAATATTCCTTATTGACCGTTCTTCCCTGTGGCAAGAACTCATGATGCACCACGCCCCTGCAATCGAAGAAAACTGTCAGCAAAACTTTCACATTCCACCGAACTTTGCGGCAGCTTCCATTGAGATGATTGAGCTTTGGTTTCCACGTCATAACCATAAACCCACGATTCGTCACCAGTTATGACCCTCTGGAGCAAATTTGGTTCGTCGCGGACAGAGTTTAACATCTCATTAGCAATGTTCATGCGTTGCTGTATTTGGTCGCAATTGAGCAATTTTGGTACGAATTTCGCGGCGACCCGTCTCATGCCCAAATCGTTGATAAAAATCGAATGGCACGAGCCAATCGATATGTTTAGGTCCTCAGCAACTTCTCTAACGGTGATTCGACGATTGGCCAATACCATTTTCTCCACTTCATTAATTTTTTCGTCTGTTGTTGAAGTGCTCGGGCGTCCGGCACGCTCTTCGTCGTTCACATCTTCTCGGCCTTCTAAAAACATTTTGTGCCACCGATAAACGTTGCTTCGGTCCAAGGTAGCTTCTCCGTATGCCACAGTCAACATTCGGAATGCATCCGCGCACTTAATTTCGTTTTTCACACAAAATTTGATACACGTTCTTTGATCCATTTTTTTGAATAAGTAAAAATCGAAGACGATTGAAAACACGTGCAAGTAAAGCAGCTATCACCAATCAAGTGAACATTCAAAATGGCCGAGCTTGTCGGCATAAGTGACAGACATGAGTACCAACATAACTCCACAAAAAAAATCGAAATTCGAATATACGTAACCCGCGAAAATTCAAAATTCGCGATACCCTCGTATATGCTCCTTGTATCATTGTGCCCGACCTCTCCCTATCCTCCTTGGAATATGGGGTGCATAGAGTTGGTGCGATCTACCACCTAAACTCTTTCATATCTGTGAGCACTACATTACTAACTGCTTTTTCTGGTCAGTTTCAGTTCTTATAATGAAAAAATAAAATTAAAAATTATGGCGGATAATTGGATACCTATAGTCATCCCTGCTTTGTATAGTTCGTAGAAACGCTATGGTACTATTAGTATGACTGTCAATTGTGTCAGAAAGCTTAGTGTAAGTGCTTTGTCAAAAGGCCCCATTCGGCGAAGAAAAAAGTGCGCTTCCACCATGGCAATGCATCGACTTACACCTCCGCCGTCGCCACGGCCAAATTGGGCTACGAACTGCTACCCCATCCACCTTATTCTCCAGATTTGGCCCTGTGCTATTTTGTTTTGTTTCCAAACTTGAAAGAGTCTCCGGCTGGGTGGAAGTTTGAGTCGAATGAGGAGGTTATTGCAGACTTCGACGAGTTAAAGAAGTTAAAGGATCCCTAGGTGTATCGAGCCAAGAGGAGATGATGTTAAGAAATAAATCATCACTTTTCCAAAATTTTCGAAAATTTTCGATTTTGTTTTGTCGGAGAAACCTCGTATTTGTTATGGGTTTCGTTAAAGTTTTTCTTGAGTTGAGTTTTTATTCACTATTGATGTCTGCATATCGTAGGCTGAGTACAAAACACTCCTGACGTGAGCGTAGTTATGTCTACCCAACTTGTTTTCAATTTGGCTTGAGACGAACATCGGCAATATTAAAAGTTTGTGCGGTGGTGGCCCGAAAAAAGACCGTTTTGTGCATGGTACTGACCAAACCAACTTCCGAAAAAAGATCAATACGGTCATGAAAATGAGATACTCTAACTGTCTCTGCCCGAGAGGGAATATAGTGCTACAAAAGAAGAAAGAAGATGAGTGCAAGTGTAACAAGCCGCTTCCGCACATTTCAGAAAATTAAAAAGGGTGGTATGATCCTCAGATATTTTAGAGGAAAGCGAAGCGCGAGAGGAACTGTTCACCGTTAAGTTGAATTCTGGCTCCTTTGCTGAATTTCGTGTGCATGCCCTATTAACGCTATCCCTGAAAGAACTCAGTTCCAGCCTATAGCACACTATAGGAGGCACCTTCTTTTTTTGGTAGCACCCACATTTGGCTACTGGGGCGTAGATTTAGCTTTATTACCCTCAACGTTTGGCTTTACACTCGGCTTAGGTATGGCTCCTGAAAAACGGGCGTATGTTACTCGCCTCAAAGATCTTACGTCTTTGAAGTAGTCCCTATTTTTTCTATTTTCATATCCTTTCTTCATCTATTTCTATATCGCTTGCATCTTGCAACTAGCAAGCAAGTCCTTAATGAATTCTCCTCTTACATCCCCCCAATTTTTTCACAGGAACGCTGTTCATGTTTTTTGGCTTTCCACGTGAAGCTTGATTTCTCGGCGGAAAGCTTCCTATTTTCGCTGTTTTCCCCCAAAACTTGGAATACTGTCGCGGGAAAATAAAAGGAACTGAGAACGATAATATAGTGTAGTGCCTGAAAAACCAAAAATAATAAAAATTAACAAAGATTTAAAAAATAAACGCAAATAAAAAAGGACTATGGCATTGGATCCTGGAATGTTAAATCACTCAACTACCCTGGTGCTGTTAAAGACCTATTATAACAAACCAGTCAATATAAATTAAAAATACTGGCAACCCAGGAAACGGATTGGACTGGAAATGATATTCAAGCCATAAGATCGCACACAATATTCAAAAGTGGGAACCCTACTCGAAAACAAGAATTTGGAGTGGCCGTCATTGTGGATGGGAAGTTCAAATCGCCTGAACTTCATCAAAGACGTAAAGCCAATTTTCGTTGACTTTAAGCAAGCACACGTACTGTACCAAATAATGGTTTGCTTTGGCATCCCAGCCAAATTAGTCCATCTTGCCAAAATGACAATGAAATCAATGACCTTCCAAGTCCGCATCAATAACCAACTCACCGATGCCTTTGACACAAATATCGGACTAAAGCAGGGAGATGAGCTGGTCCCATTGCCATACAATTTGCCGCTGGATTACGTCATAAGAAATCTACCTCTCGATACACGAGGTACATTACTATACAAGTCGAGCCAAGTAGTAGCGAGACGGACGAAATCAACATTTTGTCACAGTCATTAACAACTGCCAAAGAACTCTTCTTGAAACTCGACAGCGAAGCAAAACTAATAAGACTACAAAGAAATTAAAATACAACAAAGCTCATCACGCGGTCAAGGAAAAATACCTCAAATACAGAAAATATTACACTTGCCGAATACAGTATCGAAAATGTTAGCGAACGAGAACCAGCAATGTAAGAGACGAATACGCCAAAGAATACAGCCTGCAATCAACTTATTTTATTCAGTTTTGACGAACTTGAAGAGCTGCTGCATACACAGGAAAACAAAGCTCCAAGCATACAAATCTGTGATAAGACCTCTGTTATGCTATGGATGTGGAACATGGACCCTAACTCAAGCATCTGTAAGTATATTGAACGCCCTTGAGTGACGGCTACTGAGGCGAATAATCGGAGTGAAGCTAGATGGGGACCAATGGCGAGGATACAACCATGAGCTGTATGACATTTTTGACGGCTCAGAGGTCTCAAAGATTGTAAGACTGCGGAAGCTGCAATGGCTGGCCACATGAAGCGGAGAAATCGAGGAAATAATAATCTGACTCGGTCGACGAAGACAGTTCATCGCTACTCGGATTTCGAAATTAAATGAAGCGGTCAATGGATCGAGACAGTTGGAGGCGCTATTTGCAGGAAGAAAAAATGATAACATGATGAAAATGAAGAAAAATAATAAAAATACTTTTTTTGCACATATCCCAATTTGAACTTAACACCTTCAGCTCACTCCAAGCATGCCATTCGTCCTCCTTTTCGCGCTCGCTGCGCGCGCCTTATCCAGGCACTTTATTTCTTTTCCATTTTTATAAATTTCAAGAAAAAATTCCGTAATTTCGAATCACGAGAAATTTCAAAAAATACCAAGGAATTCAAAGCCCCGAAAAGTTCCGTCCGCGTGGGATTTACGGTCCCCCGTTGGACGCGTCCGCCGGTAGCGGATAGAGAGTGCCTTAACCGGCTAGCCGGCGGGTATGTGGGAAATAAAATATCACTCGTGGACCAAGACCTATTGAGCTGAAGCACATGCAATGCTTAACTTAGTATTTACTTTTCATGGAATCAGGACAACAGCCTCGTTTTGGCTTAGATAAACGGCAACAACTATTTATTTATTTGGAGAAAATAACAGTTACAGTTTCAGCTAATAATCCAAAAAGAAACTTATTCATGCAAAAGAAGTAGTAAACTATTGTATAACCTAGAAGCTTTCCTCACTGAGAGATTTAATGTACACAATGAGGTTTTTTTTTGTTTTTTTTTACTTAACTCTATTATATACAAAATAAATTTCGGCACATACAATATTCATTATATTATGATTAATCTAATTTCAGTTTTGAAAGCCTCCCTGCTTGAACGATAAAAATCGCAGCTGCTGAAGCAGCGGTTGAAATCACTGCATAATCTGGACAAAGGTGCACTATGACTTGCGTTAATGCGACACTTATTCAGGGCAAATAGATGAGATAGTTTAGACGTGATACGTGGAACGCGGAAATTTATTTGAGCTTGAAGCTCCGGACAATCTATATCAGATAGACAAATATTTCTGAAGCTCATATTATTAAGAAGTAAACGTCTATTTCCCAGCGTTTGCAGTTTAAGATATGACAAACGATCAACATAGGGACGTTGTGTCAACTTTAGTCGTTAGAAAAGAATCTTCGAAAATTTTCTTTGTATGGACTCTATACTATTTTTGTAATTCTTACAATATGGATTCCAGACCGGAGATCCGTATTCGAGTTAAGACTTCACTAATGCTTGATAAAGCGTCAAAAACGTAGAACACAACTTAAACTTCTTCCAAGTCTGGTACACAAAACCTAGCATTTGATACGCTTTATCAGTAATCATCTGAATATGTTGTTCAAACAATAATTTAGAGTCAAATATTACCCCAGGACTCTGATATTGCTCACTCTGTTGAGGATTTAATTAGAAAGCACGTAACTATGTTTAATGTGAAGTCTCCTCGCAAGCGTTAGCCTATTTAAAGAACAATATAATGTTAAGGGGTTAATATAATCTTGAAGTAACTCACAGTCTTTACTACTGCTCATTTTTTCATATATTTTGAAGTCATCCGCATATAACAATATAGAGGCGTAAAGGACGAAAAACGCAAAGAAGCGTTAAAAAAGGAAATCAGGCGCACAAGGAATACATCCTGCGACCAACTCGGGCCAGAAAAGTACTATGTAGAACCCTCTGACGTCAAGCTAAAAAAACGTGACGGAGACAGAGACGACTGACCATGAGACGGCATCAATCCATAAACAAGTCTTTACAAAGTGTACATGGAGCAATTATAGGCAACCCAGTCGATATTAAAAATAGATGGCTGCAATGTTCCAGAAGCTATTCGCAGCAAACGAATGAAGCCATAAACATTCCAGAAGCAGGGCAAGAGGTCCCAGTCTCACCACTAACCAGAGATGAACTACAAACTGACAGCAGTACGGGACCTCAGAAAAAATAAGGCTCCTAAAATAGATATCATAAAATACCAGCAGAACTGCTCCAAAGCGGTAGTCCCCATCTAAATAACCTTCTTCATCGACTAATATGCAAAATATGGTCAGAGGAGGAGTTAGCAGAGGACTGGCTAAAAAGTATAATATGTCCTGTTCACAAAATGGGGGGGGGGGAGGCAAATTAAGGTGTGAAAATTATAGAGGCATTGTTCTACTGTTCACGTCTTATAAACTACTCTCCAAATAATAGGAAAAAAATTAAAGTCTTACCACGAAAGTATTATAGGAGAGTATTGGAGAGGCTTTCGAAGTAGATGGTCTAAAATAGACCAAATACTCTCAGAAAGCAGGTGCTCGAAAAGTGTTGAGAATATAGCATCGATGGGCACTTTCTCTTTGTAGACTTGCAGCAAGCATACGACAGTGTGATAGAAATGTGATGTCCAAAATAATGCTTGACTTTGGCGTCCCAACAAAACTAGTGCGCATACTCAAAGTCACGATGCTAAAAACAGAGGTTCAGGTCGAGGTAAACGGTGAACTAATCAACAACTTCATAACGGAATCAGGCTTAAAAAAGGGAATTCCCCAATGCTCTTTAATATTGCACTGGAATACGTCATCAGAAGACATCAGCTAAAACCTCGGGTGCACTAAAGTTCAAGTCCACACAATTGGTAGCATATGCTGATGACGTCTATATTATGGCATGTTCAATCTTAGATGACAAAGGAGCATTTCCGAACCTAGAATCTGAAGAAAACGCAATTGGCCTACTAGTTAATGAAACTAAAACTAAATATATGATACAAACGAGTAGGAAATCTCCAGTTCGACAAAGCCCTACGTAGACGACTACAACCTTGAAAGTGCGGATAAGTTTGTCTACCTAGGAACCAATCTGAATAAAAAAGGCGGCGAAAAGGACGCCGCATAAACGTCACAAATAAAGCATTTTACTCCGTACTTCCCATTCTAAGGTCCAGAGTTGTGCACAGGCAAAATATGCTGCGCATTTACAAAACACTAATCAAACCAGTGCTGCTATATGGAAGTGAAACATAAACCCTGACGAGCTAATCCGAAAAGCCAGTGGACGTATTTGAACAATGGGAAGATACAGTATAAGCTGACAGCAGATCCTTGTTCGGAGTAAACAACTGACAGACAAGGTCGCGGAACCGTGATGATTGAAAGAAATTAGTCCTGGAGGCCAAGGTATAGCCTGGGCTGTCGGCCATAGATGATGAAAAAATTCTACCTCGACGACTCGCAAAGCTAGTCAGCTAAGCTTGGTTCTCTTTTATGTTCAACACCCGAGTCTTGCACGGAGTTTAACCACTTTGATAAATACTACAAGTATATACAAGCAATCTACTACTACTTTGACTTGTCATAGTTTTCTCTTCATCGGGCCTTGCTCAAAGTAATTTGAAAATGCGTTTTTATAATCTTTGTGATTTTCTTTTACTGAACGTCGATCAAACTACTGTACAAATTTATAAAAATTTAGTTTCTTTAAAGTTAGAGAACATGGAAGTTAGAGACGAATGCAACATCAAACAAAACAAGTTGGGTAAACAGACCTATGCTCATGTCAGAAGGGTTTTGTATTCAATTTACAAAATGCAGTCACCCGATCGAATCAAATCAGGATACGTGTCAAAGACGATTTTATTGGAGAAATTATGAAATACGAAGATCATACTATTATTAACAAAGTTGAACGAATTTCGACTTCTGAGGTTTTTGGTATTGTTATACTCATAAATATGTATCTCCCTTGATAATTATTTCAGATGTCCATCCGCGACGGAGGAAACACATTTTTCATATATTTCCCCCCTCCCATGAAAACTTTTATTTCATACTCATATCGGCTACGTTTGATTAATTTTTTTCAGGGGCCACTCTCCTGTACTGTTATCATCGATTCATGGCCAATTTTTTCGAATCCTAGAATGGTTACAATACCCTTTTGCTAGGAGCTCTCTCCCACCTCCTTGACTTGTTTCACTTATGAGCATTAATTGTAGGTACTCATCTTCAGTCATTCATTAAATTGAATCAAGTGTTCAAAGCGTGCACCTGTAGTAATTGAGGAGTATGGCTCTAAAAGCCAGCGCTGCCACAGGCACACAGCACAACTCCGCACGAAGTACCACATAGTGCTGGAGCACATGCTCCACCAACCTTACCTCCGTCTCAGGCAGTCTCATTTCAGTAGTCCGCGCGAGTGTGAAATTCAATTCTAAGATTTGTCAGGAGGGCGCTTAGCGGCGCGTAAATAATTCATAATAATGAAGAAAGTTATTCAGCCAAATGTTCGAAAGGGGTACGGTGCACCTAGTGCCCAACAAGAAAGCCAAATGAATGCAGTACGAAAAATACATAATTTGCTATCAAGTGGAGCTGTATCAGTCACAGGACCAGCACAACCGCGTATTCTAAAACAAAAAATGGGTGTTACGTCGAACGTTTCACTGTCAACATCCCCCGGTACCATCCAAAATAGTCAAACACAAATTGTTCAACAAGTGCCCGTGTCGCAAGCAAACAGATGCTACGTATGCGATGAAGTTGTGGGTAACCAATGCACACTTTTATCAGAGTCTGTGACGTCACACTCCAATACAAAATTACCAAATAAAATAAAATTTAGAAGATGTAATATGTAAGCGATGCGTGACGATGATAAACCATCTGGATCGTTTGGAAATAGACTTTGAAAGGGTCAAATCGAGTTATTGAATTTTATATTCAAAAAGTATGGTCTATTGGATGAAGATCGCCTCGCAGTCAACTCGCCACCATCTAAAATGCAGAAACTTAACACTGGCAACGCGGTGAAAAAGCTCGTAGACGATGAACAAGAAATGGGAACACGTAAAATATCAACCCAAACCGTTCAGCGTGATACACTCGATAAACAAATGTCGAATATGTTTGAAGGCAATGAGAAGCTGGCACAAACCCAAAATTGTGAATCAAACAACACCCCAAAATCAACAACAGTCGCCGGCACGGAAGGGCCCAATTAAGATTTGAAGCAATTCCCGCCGCACTATGAAACTTGTCGTCAACAAAATGGATTCCGATGTAAAACATTTAAAAAGATTTGCGTAAATATGACGACGTTAAACAGCATGTCGCCGAAAAACATCCTAATGAATATAATTGCAATATTTGCAACACAAACTTTTTAAACGAAATAACTTTAAAGCAACACATGGAGCTGGATCATTCAGAGAACAAGTCACCGAGTGGTGGTGTCGTGGCCGGTGCACAAACACTCCATTCCTGCAATTTGTGCGAGTATAAAACAACCGATAGAGAAAACTTCGACGACCACCAAAAGAAACATCTGTTCATCAAAATCTGAGGACAGACACAGAGAAGAAAAGTCGAGTTGGAACTGCGAACGCGTGAGGTCGAGAAGAGAGGAAATTTGAATTATATTTGCAAAAGTTTTAATGGTGCAAAGATAACTGTATTTAATACCTTTAATCGAAATTGGATTATGTGAAGAAACTGCAAAAAAAAAATACAGTTTCCATATTATGTTTCATTCCTGTGCCATTCTAAGTGTCAAAGTAAATACCGTGCAAGCTTACTAGGGGCTGAGAGGTGAAACGTCTACAGTTTGGATATACTCGGATGTCCGCGAACATGAAGGCATCGTGTACTGTTGGATTGTTGCTGGTGGTACAGTTATCAAAAGAAATAATTTGTCAGGTTTAAATGGAAAAATAACTTTTCGCGTGTCGCGAAGAATCCACCTTACGGGAAACGTGATTAGCTAGTGCTAAATATTATCTTTGGCGGAATTTCGGAAAAAGTTCCAAACTTATTGGAATCGGAATTTGATAACATACGTACTTCAATATTCATTGCGTTCATGTTCGGAAAAACAAGAGAGTGCGAGGTTAGCTGCAGTTTGAGAGGAGTAACAAAAGTGACGAGCGATGAAAAAGTGTAATTTTATCAAGAACTTAATGAAACTTGAAAACTGTGAGGAGTGCTGTGCTATGTGATTATCGATACAGAGTTGTGCAAAGGTCTTGCCGGTTCCGAAGTTCAACTAATCACTGACGAACAAGGGATGACGATTGATATTGAACTTTAATGGATTCCATAAAGTTTGTCTGTCGGGCGAGTGACGGTTTACAATTTATTTAAAGAAGCATACAATCATTTTTGTATTAAAAACCACGGGTAGATTCCATTTGTCCCATTTTCTATCAATTACCACAGTATTTCGTTGCCGGCTTTCGACATTTTCTCCCGTGTTCTGTTAATTCGCGTGTTTGAAATCCAAAACCTGGAAAGTGGAATTGGCAATCAGAGGACGACAGGCTGAGTAATTCGGGAAATAATCGAATTTTTAACATTCAACCTCAATTTGACGTTTTGCTCTGAAACTTTCTTGTGTGCTGCTACTGCTGCGGCCTGCGACCATCCGATGGATGGATGGATGCAGTTTTCTTTGATCGGGAATCTTGTTTAGCTGGTGTTTCTATAATTCAAAATAATTGAGCCGCGAGTGCAGTGACGAAAGCGGGAAAATGAAAACAAGCGGAAAGTGATTGAGAACGAGTGGAATTGTTGCGGGGTTTCGCCGGGACTATCGAATTAACAAAATTCAAATGCGAATGTGAATAGGAGAGTAATTTGGTTTCTTGAAATTGCATTGAAAACAACTCCACGCTTTTACAATAACACCGGAAGTGAATGAATGAATGAAGCACTTCAATAAGTCGCCGGGTTTATTAGTATTTATTTTTTTGCATGGACTGTTTTAAATGATAAATAATCTTTGTTACTCTTTGTTATTCCTTGTGAGTCGAGAAAAATTTTATTTTTGGATTTTCCCGAATTTAACAGAAGATACCTGCACCCATCGAGCGCTCGACGGAACATGCAGGTGAGTACCCTTTGGTTGCCTAATTTTGTATTTATATACTTTTGGTTACATTTGTTTTATATCTATTTTTTACATTTTTTGTATACGTTTTTATATTTGAGTTTAAATTCTTTTTCTAAATTAATTAATTTAGATATCCGTTTAAAATTTTTTTATGCGTTAGATTTTTTTTTTTTTTTTGCGTTTACCTTTCAAATTTAATCAAATAATTAGTAAATTTTAGTTTTTTTTGGAAATATATAAATTACTTTTAACAATTGAAAAATTTATGGGATGATATATTAAATAAAAATGAAGCAATAACGTACCCGAGGGTCTTTCCTTTCCTCCATTTCTAATCGGGTATAGGACCCGGTACGGTGGCAGGCTTCCATCCCAAAACATGAGCCAGCCACCGGGTACAATCTAATTCCTTCTTTTGTTTCAGGTGACGTAATGGGTTGAGTGGCCCAAGCAGAGTGCCTTTTTATGGCAAAGATTTATGCAATCCAATTGTATAATTCTATGACATAAATTGGTCACCGGGGTACTCCCCTTCTCATGGGAAGGTTCATACAATTCAAGTTGTATGAGTTTTCCACTCAGAAGCGGAATACCTGGCCAATTCAACAAGCTATCAATGGATTTATTCCGGTTGGGTGGGTATGAAGGGGCTCCACCACCACCCGGTTGCCCCTCTTTCATTTGTGGGCCATGAACTTCGTTGGGTAACGACGAGGTCACCCCAAGTTCGCCTTTCTTCTCAGGTTTCACTTGTTCTTGTAACAAGTACATCTCCTTCGGTGAGGTTATCTACAGTTTTTGCGACTTCAGTCGCCTCGTGAGCTATCGACAAATTCGTGAATGCGAAATTGTTTTGTAGTGAGTCCTCGTGCCGGGGAAACGAACCCGCCCCACGACACCGCAATGCTAGCCTGCCAGCGCATTCACGCGTCTCCGGACGAGAGCATTCTCGGCAGAAACCTCCATCTTCTTCTGCCGGGGCAGCAGACCATCGCTGCAGTCCTTTACGGACTTATGAACATCTCTATTCACTACACACCTCAAACGTTGAAGTTGGGAAAAAATAACTCAAAATTATTCAATCTTCGCATTTAAAACAGCCACTATTTTGTTTTACGATTACTGATACCACTAGCTGAACTGATTCTCAAAGATATTCATGACACTTATCATTCCTGAAATTTTCATGCAAATCCTAGCAAAACTGTAGTGCCTGAGTCGGTAAAAAGCGCATGTTGTTCCATAGCCATATGTTGCCATACTAATAAATGCAGCGCATATTGTTCCATAGTAATACAGGAAAATTCAAACGGCTATAACTTCGCTAAATATAATTCAATCTTTATGAAACTTTCAGGATAGATCAATCTTATAAATAAACATCTATGTACTGAATTTCATTAATTATTAATCAAGGGTACCGTTAAGATTTGATTCAAGAAAAAATAAAATCGATAAATCATACTATTACTAACAAAGTTGAGTGAATTGCGACTTCTAACGTATTTGTTGTTGTTGTACTCACCAAAGCCTACATTCCTGAATTTTCCAGGTTTTTCGGATCACAGGTGTCCAATCCCTGTGCACCCCTCGGAACAAATTTTGCCAAACTAAGATCTGTTTCGAAAAGTTCTCATCAAGACCTTTCATTTGATACCCATATCGGCTACCTTCAATGAAATTTTTTTTTCGGGGGATCACTTTCCTATATGGGGAGACCCCCCTTAAATACCTTTTAAAATTTTTTTGTAGTTGAACTTTGAAGAGATCACCACTTTACACCTACACACAAAATTTGATATTTCTAGCTTAAGTAGTTTCCGAGAAAAACTGCTGTGACACACGGACGGACGGACGGCCAGACGGACAGACTGGTCGCGAAACTAGTAGGGTTTTGTAAAATTATTTTACAAAACCCTAAAAACAACCTCCGTTCCTTCTCCGAGACAGGAGCCAGCATACAAGGTGTCAAACTTAAGGGTGCGAAAAGTGGTTAAAAAGAATCCCTTACTAACTTGTTACTGTTTCCATCCTAATACTAATGCTTCCCCGAATTCGGGCGAGGTAACCAGCTCCTCCCTCGTCAAAAACTGCTTTGCTGCTGTTTTTTTAAGTTTATCTCCGTTTAATGTTTTCCTTTTCGTCCATGCGTCTGTCTGTCCGTTCATCCGTGCGTCAGGAAGTTCATAACAGACGCGTGCTCGAATGACTTTGAGCAAGACCCCATGCAGAGAAAACAAGAAAAATACTCTTTATGGGATCAATTTATTTTGTTCGATATTTCAACAAATCTACATTCAAATGAGAGAAGAAATTTATGCATCAGTATTTCGACTGTCATAAATTGAAATCGAAGTCTGTTGACCATTCATTAACATACAATAAACCGTCGTTTTACAAGCTAAAAGCATAAAAATTATAATTTCAACAAATTTTTATTAGTTTTCAAACGATAAATCAGTCAAACGCGGCATCTATTCCTAATCGAATTAATATTAATGCATAGCATGGTTAATATTCCCAATAAAAGACATTTCCTTAATTTCAGCAACAAATTATCTAAAGTGATGTTGCGCTTTCTTGCATGCTGTGACCTAGACAAAAACAAACATGGAATTTATCGCGTAGGATGATGTTTCGCGCGGTTTGGGCAGAAAAACGTATAGTCAGGGAATCCTAACGAAACTATCCATGCAAATTTTGCCGACTAGTTTATTAAGGCACGCACTCCAGGGGGGCTGTTTGTTTGTTATCAAACATTTGACTCGGGGGGAATTGTCATTCAAAGGCCGAAACTTCGAAAAGAATATTTTATTTTGAAAACGTTATTTTTTGCGCGCTTTTAATTGGATTGAATTGAAAAAATTGCATAAATCCATTTAGTTTTCTATGTTTCCCAGAGATAATAGGATTTTGATTAAGCATTTTGTTGACTCAATTAAATTGCAACTTATGTTTTTTCGTATTTCAAAACAAATTGATTATCATAAATAAATTCAAATCAAACAAAGTTTTAATGAGTTGTTAAAAAATAACCGTTTCCTTTCAGGAGAACATTAGCCTTGAGGCACGTTGCAAAACGTGTTACTTAAAGTAAAATAGTATGTTCACAGTTTTTACGAGCATATATTAATACTAATAATTCAGAAATTTCCGTTTGACCATAAACAACATAAAGAATGATGTCGGGTATGAACTTAAATGTTAAAATTATTCTGATGCAAAAAAGGATTGCATTGAAATATTTATTCAAATTTGATGAGAAACATGAAATATGAATTTAGGATTGAACATAAAATTTTATTAAAACACAATACCATCCAAGAATATACGATAATTTGGGATTTTTCTGTCGTTGTTACCATGTTAATTTAATCGATAAATTGGAAAAAATTAATTAGTGCTGGGATGTTTTATGCATTGAAACAATTTTGAAAAAGAATTCATTTCCCCAACCAAAAATGAAATTCCAGTCTGCAAGCGATGAATTTTCCACGACTTCACTTGGCTACTCCATGCGCGATATCACAGTTGGGTAAAATCGATAACTTTCATGTATAGATACAATTATCTACATTCATAAAATACGTGGAGAAACTCTTCTGTATAAACAGGTACACAGAAATATTTTTTGTGTATGTGGGATCAATATTGGAGCATTACGCTCATGCAGCCTCCCAGAGAAATTCCTTTCGTGAGATTACTACACAACTCTTTTCGATCCCTTTATTTCAATTAACTTTGCATTTGTCATACCATGCTTGCATAGTTAGATGTAGTCCTTGAGAATTCTGCTGGCTGCAGATAGGGAGTGTTATTTCATACACGAGTGAAAGCAGTTACGCGAATTTCCATTCGCGGAAAATCTTTGGTAACATGATGGATGGTTATCGATTTTGTGGTCTCCATTGCGGTTGTGGAAGATATTGCTTTTGTTGGAGCTAAGGACATTTATGTTAAGCTTTAATATATGGGCTTTATTTTAAATCATACTAACCCATATATGCCCAGAACTACGAGTACTTTGGAATTCCGATTTTAGTTAAATCGAGATACGAAGATGTTCATATTTATAAGTTGCTTTCGTAGTATTGAACAGTTTTATTAAAATAAAAATCGATGAGCAGGTATTTCGAAAACGAAACAACGGGCAATTATGCCCCATTTGTTATAAGTAAATCATCAGACATCAGAATTTATTTATTTATTGCCAATTATTATTTTGAATTAAACTTTTACCAAATTATGTTATAAAGAATGAAATTTAGAGAAACATTTAGAATATGAATTGAATTCACATTTTTGACAAAAAGTTACTTTTGGGCTTTTGCAATAGGCACATCGCAATCTACTTGCGGCCTTCCGATCATGTGCTCGGCGTTATGCTTTCGCACTGAACTAGGTACATTCGTAGAAATTTGTTTGCTAGGTCCCGGGTGCTGCTTATCATTCCCGTATTTTTGAAGTAATGTTCGCGCAATGCTACGACGAAACTCTAGCGTGCCTACACAGTTAGAGTAAGTTCAAGCTAGGAGAGTAGCATTGTTGAAGGCAACGTCTATCAACCAGAAAAGTAAGGTAATATACCACTTTTTACCTCTGATTGCTGTTCGATAGGTACCAATATTTGCGTCGGATTTATATTGCCATTTAGGTACCCCTTGTTTTTAAGCGGTTAAGTATCTCCTTGCAGCTCGTATGAACTCCATGCCATATTCACTGGATAGCAGAGGCGCTACACTGTTATCATTCCAGCGCACGGCACAAATGCCGCTGACTATCATGATAACCTCGCTGTTCCTTACAAAATTGATCGTCTTTCAAACATTTACTCCTCTATGCGATTACTGCATACTGTACCCGTCCCTAAGATATATTTTTCTTTCATTGCTGATATCAAGGGTAGTCCTGTGAAGAAGTTGTCTTTGTTAGAACGCCACATTTTTTAGAACGCCACCTTGAATTAAGTGTCGCCACGCTGAAGACCTTTCCCTAGCCCGAACTCAGGGACATCATCGTCATAGTCACCAAGATGTTCGACCTCTGGCTACAAATTTTGGCAGAGCATGATTTACAGGGCAAGCCAGATAGTCTATTCAAAATTGATGAAACTGGTGTCAAGTTAAATAATAACAAACCAGAGAAGGTTATTGCTACAAAGGGCAGTTCACTCAATAACATCAGGGGAGAAGAGGGAGACTTCTATTAATTTTTAATTATTAGGAGAAACGCATGAGAAATCTAAAAAAAAAATAATAAGTTTTTATGCAATAAACAAAAATTAATGAAAGATTTTTCCATCTACACGTGGAATTCATTTCACGTGGTTCGTGTAATAGCTATGACGAGTTAGTAAGCCTAGCTAATAACCTGTCAGCTAATAAGCGCTTGATAACTCTCACAAGTGATCTGTAGCGTTTACCATATGACAAATAGTTATTCTGTTCACCGCCAGGCAGTGATGTTAAGATAGCAGTTGAGAGAACAGAGTCACACGCGAAGTATCGAAGCATCACAACTGCGAAGTAAAGATTTTCCTGTGTATATATTTATTGTGTGTTTTTATGTAGTGCAAATAAACATTATTACAAAAACTCTTGCTTTTGCATTACATTGGTGACCCCGACGCGATGTCTGCTAGAAGAAAGCCTGCACGTGATACAACTAAAAAGCCAAAGGCAGAAAATACAAAAGCCACTAAAGCCGAAACTGTTACTGGAACCGAGCCCACCACAGGAGCCGCAACCGACACCAGAATCCTACAGGAGCCACCAGTTAGCAACAACGACATCGAAAATTTTCGCGTACCACCATTTGAGACAACTCGACCAACGCTGTGGTTCGCCCGCGTTGAGGCGCAATTGCGAGTGTGCACAATAAGCTCAGACGCCGCCATGTTTGATAAGATCGTCAGCGAACTTGATTGTACATGCTTGAATGCTATAGTGGACATAGTGGAGAAACCGCCGAAAACTGGCAAATATGTCGCGCTGAAAACAAGATTAATCAACATTCACGCGCCGTTCGAACAAGCTCAAGTTCGATCTCTTCTCACCGGCATGGAATTAGGTGACAGCAAGCCGTCACAATTGCTGCGGTGCATGAGTTTGGCTGCAAAAAGCAAGGTAAGTGAATTATTTTTGTGATTACTTTGGCTACAACGGCTGCCCACGGATGTGCAATCGATTCTCGCCATCGCGGAAACAACGGATCTCACCCACCTCGCAGAAATGGCTGACAAAATTCTAGATGTCAAAAGGCCTAACGAAATGCGTGGTCTCAGATAGTCAAATATCAAAAGGAATTTCGACCAATACTGCAGATTTAGTTACACAGATCGCAGAATTAAAAGCATCAATCCAAGAATTATGAATGCCACCTGCTCGACGCTTCACATCACCACGACACTTCAGAAGTTGAAGCCGTTCTCGCAATCAAGAAAACGAAAGAAAAATCTGCTTCTATCATCGGCAATTCGGAATAGCCGCTCGTCAATGTATCAAACCATGTAACTTTCAGGCCCTATCGATGCCGGAAAACATCTAGGAGCCCTGCGTGTCGAGACGGCTCGCAGTCGCTCCGCAACAAACCGTCTTTTTGTCACGGACAAACTAACACAACATAAGTTTCTAATCGAGACAGGTGTAGACGTGTCAGTCATGCCTCGACTTCTACCGCTTAAAAACAATACAAAAACAGAATTTAAGCTTTACGCGGCACAAAAAATCTCCGATCGACACTTTAGGTGAAAAGTTGCTTACATTAAACCTCAATTTCATCGACAATTTACGTGGCCATTTATAATAGTAGACGTTGCACAGCCAATTATAGGTGCTGATTTTCTAAAAGAACACGGCCTCACTGCAGATATTCCAAACAGACGTCTTGTAGACTCGAAAACGAAACTTACAACAGCAGGAACCGTATCAAATCTATCCTCTACCCACGCAGTTCCACGCATGACTGAAATCATTCCCAGAAGTAACGAATCCTGCTCTAGCAAACACTACACAGCACTCTGTACGACACCATATGAGACGACTACCACCAGACAAGCTGAAAATACCTAAAACAGAGTTCCAGTACATGATGGATAAGAACTACTGCCGGCTTTCGAACAGCCCATGGGCTAGCCCTTTGCATCTTGTGCCCAAGAGGGAAGGTTCCTGGCGCCTATGCAGAGATTATCGTAAACTAAACGCGATTAACATACCCGATCGTTATCCCATGCGACACATTCAGGACATTACATCAGATCTCACCGGCAAATATAAAGTTTCTAAAATAGACTTTCTTCGTGTATACTATCAGATCCCAGTTGCGGATGAGGATGTCCCAAAAACGGCAGTGACAACACCGTTTGGCCTATTTGAATTTACGGTAATGACCTTTGGCCTCCAGAATGCCGCCCAAACCTTTCAACGGTTTGTCGACGAAGTGTTGCGCGGTTTGGTTTTTTGTGTCTGTTATCTAGATGACATTCTTGTATCATCTAACTCAATCGAAGAACATATGGACCGTCTTCGTATCGTATTTGAACGATTAAAAACTTACGGAGTAATAATCAGCGTTGCAAAACGTGTTTTTGGCGTCGAAGAAATTGAGTACCTGGGACACAAAATAAATAAACATGGCATCTCGCCACCTGATTCGCGAGTTCAAGCCATACGTTATTTTCAATTACCTAAAACAGTCAAAAAACTACGCCGTTTCCTGGGCATATTAAATTTTTACAGGAGATTCATTCGTAATGCTGCCAACCTACAAGCACCGCTCCACCAATATCTCCACAATGTAAAAAAAGGCGACAAATGCATTATTCAATGGTCACCCGAAACTTTAAAAGCCTTTAACGATTGTAAGGAAAGCCTTGCGAAAGAGACATTGCTAGTACATTTTTTCCATCAATGCCATTACAACTTGTCTGATGTTGCAATCGGATCAGTATTAGAGCAAAAAGTAAATGGCAGTTGGCTACCATTAGCTTACTTTCAACGAAAACTGAATCACGCTGAATCAAAGTACAGCGTTTACGACCGAGAGCTGTTGGCTATTTACAGCAGTATGAAACACTTTCGACACTGGCTCGAAGGTACCCAGTTTGTCATCAAAACGGACCAAAAACCGTTGATATATGCGCTCAGTCAAAAAAAAGAAAAATCTCCGCCGAACGAAATTAGGGACTTAAGTTTTATATCGGAATTTTGTACCCGAATCGTGCACGTTAATGGAGAGGAAAATATTGCAGCTAATACGCTATCAAGAATCGAAGCAATCAACCTGCCATCTTCATTGACCACCCACGAGCTGATAGATGAACAACGTAACGGCACTGCACTTCAATCATTTCTCTCTGGAAACAATTCATCCCTTAAGCTGCATCCACTACTTATAGAGGAATATGGAAGTTTATATTGCGATACGTCGACGAACAATATACGGCCATACGTACCATCAACTCTACGTAATCAAGTTATGAACACCTTCCACAGATGCTCGCACCCTGCAGTCCGCACGATGTTTTGAGTTGTACAACGAAAGTTTGTTTGGCCTGAAAGATATTCGAGCATACACACGCACTTGTATACCATATCAAAGATCAAAGATTGGAAGGCATAAAAGAAACGATATCCAGCAGTTTTCGATACCGGACAAACGGTTCCAGCGAGTGCACCTTGATATCATCGGACCACTGATAACAGCCAACGGTTATCGCTACCGCATAACGATGGTTGACCGATTTACAGGCTGGCCAGAAGCAGTTCCTGTTTGCGACCAAACAGCTGAAACTGTCGCATGTGCATTTTATACTAACTGGGTATCGAGATTTGGAGCGCCGCACATAATCACAACTGACCAAGGAACTCAATTTGAGTCCGCGCTTTTCTCTTCTCTTTCCGAACTTTTGGGATGTAAACGTACTCGAACATTGCCGTATCACTCAGCATCCAATGGATTGGTAGAGCGATGGCATCGCACATTGAAAGGCGCCATCATGTCCCATGAGCAGAATTCCAACTGGCCCCACATCCTGCCGACCGTTCTCCTAGGACTCCGAAACTCATACAAGGAAGACTTAGGCGCAAGTTGCGCGGAGCTCGTTTACGGAACAACTTTAACACTTCCTGGAGAATTCTTTGTGAGCGATGACAATCTGTTCGACCCGCACGCTTTTGGATCCATGTTAAAACAGCAGATGCGTGAATTGCGACCTGTTCCAATTCACCACCGCAATGATCGAACGACCTTCGTACATTCATATACACACGTCTTGACGCCGTAAGGAAATCGCTATGTCAACTGTACTCAGGACCACACAAAGTGATCAAACAAATTTCAGATGTACTGTTTACGATTGACATTGAAGGTAGACAAATCAACGTCTCCACCGAACGACTAAGGCCAGCCTTCATTACCGTCCCCATTACTCAGCAAACCGAAGCTCCGTCAGACTCCATAACGAAGCGAATAGTTTCTACACCAGAAGAAGGAAAAACAATTACATGGGAACCGATCATACCACGAATTCATACGGCCGAAAGAACATATCCGCCTGCAAAGCGCCATCGTGACAGTGGGAATGTCACTCAAGAAGGAGCAGTGTAACGTTTACCATATGACAGATAGTTATTGTGTTCACCACCAGGCATTGGAGTTAAGATAGCAGTTGAGAGAACAGAGTCACACGCGAAGCATCGAAACGTCACAACTGCGAAGTAAAGATTTTTCCGTGTAAATATGTATCGTGTGTTTTTATGTAGTGCAAATAAACATTTTTACAAAAACTATTGCCTTTGCATTACAGATCGTTGTAGCGATTAACACATCTAATACTGAATAAAGTAACGGTGTTCACCGCTAGTAGCGCTGTAAGTGACAAGAGTACAACATTTTTCTTTTCATGCTGAAGCTGACATCGTTAAACCCCGATTTGATTTTTCAAACCGTCTTGTGCATTTTGTGTGGGTAATAAATCATTGTTCAGCTTTAAATTGTATTTTGTGCTCACATTATAGACGAAGTGCAAATATTTGGTGAGCTCGACGTAATCGGGTGGAGATAAATGCTAAATTTAGACTTGAATACTTTTGTGTAGTTCGCGAAGTGACGCGAAAAAATGGCTACCGAAACTAACATGGAGACGCAGAAAACTCCTAAAAATGCGAACGCACCACCACCAATCGCGCCTAGGTCTTCAACAAGCAATTCAATAAAATTTCCGACGTTTTATAAGCCGGATCCAGCGTTTTGGTTCGGCCAAGTTGAAGCTGCATTTTCTACGCATTACATAACGCAGGACAAAACAATGTTCAAATATGTAATTCAGTATGCAGGGGCTGATATTCTACCGCGCATCATTTCCATCGCGTGGAACCCGCCAGCTGAAAACAAATACGAAGCAGTTAAGCAACAAATTTTGACGGCGTTGCGGAATCCACCGAGTCTAAGTTGAGGCGCTTATTACAAGGACTAAATCCGGGTGGAAGGAAGCCGTCGCATTACCTACAGTATCTTCGCAATACTGGAGGGGAGCAAGTAACTGATGCAATGCTGCGATCACTGCTCCTGGAATAACTGCCGGAAAATATTCGTGTCGTAATTGCAATATCGAGCGAGCCCGACATTGAAAAATTGGCGAAAATAGCGGATTTGATGATCGAACTTCATCAGCCTTCTGGTGTTACGGCAGTCCAGAGAGAGTCAACGAATGATATTCTAACTCACCTAGTGAATCGAATGGATTGCCTGGAGTTACGTATTCGAAACCATTTACGCTCCAGACCTAGGACTAGAAGAGGCCGATCAAATTCACGCGCCAACGACGGTTTTGGTTTTTTCTATAAGCGTTTTGGAAAGCGTGCCCGGTATTGTCGTCCACCATACCAGTGGACAGTGAATGATAAAGCGGATTCAGGAAACTAAATTCGTCGTCCCGAATTACGGCGACTGAGGGCGACCAACTTCATGTAAAGAATCGCCGACTATTATACCATGATCGGAAAAGCTAAACTCATTTCCTCATCGATACTGGAGCCGACATTTAGTCCTGCCACGGAACAAAAGTTTGCTTGGAGATTTGTAGTTGCAAATGTAAGGCAACCAATAATCGGAGCAGATTTTTTGCTACACTTTGTCTTTATAGTAGATTTACATCGGAAGAAGTAGATTGACAGCGAAAATAAATTCGGGGCTGATGCTGAATTTACCAACCAAGCGAATGCTAACATTACTACGTTAAAAGAAAACTCGGAGTACTACCATCTGATAACAGGAAGGTTATGGCTCATGGCATTTAACCACCACATTGTAACTAAAGGCCCTCCAGTTGCAGAAAAGGCAAGACGACTAACGCTTGAGAAGCTGAGAGTAGCAAAAGCAGAATTCGAAGTTATGCTACAATAAGGAATTTGCCAGCCGTCAAGCAGCCAGTGGGTAAGTCCACTACACCTAGTCCAAAAGAAAGCTGGCCAGTGGAGACCTTGTGGTGACTATCGTCGTTTGAATGCAATCTCCATCCCGGATAGATATCCCATTGCTTATCTTAGTGACTTTGCTCACAGACTCAGTGGATGCACGGTATTTTCGGCGTTCGATCTGATGCGGGTATACTATCAAATCCCGGTGGCTCCTGAGGATATTCCGAAGACTGCCATTGTAATGCCATTCGGATTATTCGAATTCAAGGTGATGACGTTTGGTTTGTGCAACGCCGCGCAAACCTTCCAGAGCTACATTGACCACGCCCTACGAGGCTTTCATTTTTGTCATTCGTACGTTGACAATATATTGATTGCCTCGGAGACACACGAACACCGCGAGCATTTAAAAATCATCCTGGATAGACTGCGTGAGTATGGCCTTTCTATAAAGATAGAAAAATGTACATTTGGAAAACCGACTATCGAATACCTTGGGCATCTCGTCGAACATCACGGTATAAGGCCTATTTCGACAAGAGTTGAAACAATCCTAAACTTTAAAGACCCAGCGACTGTCATGCGATTGCGCAGGTCTCTGGAGCGATCGATTTCTATTGGAAATCACTTAAAAATGCAGCAGCCATTCAAGCACCTCTCCATGAGTTTCTCGTCGGAGCAAGAAGAAAAGATAACCGTACCATCGTATGGAGTCCACAAGCAGATGCAGGTTTCGAGGAATGCAAGCACCAATCGCCAATGCAACTTTGCTCCGACACCCAATCGAAAATGCTACGCTGGCATTCAAATGCGACGCTTCTGATATCGCAATAGAAGCAGTTCTCGAGAAATAAAACAACGTTTGGGGACCGCTCGGATTCTTCTCCAAGAAGTTTAGCGAAGCGCAGCGCAAATATAGTGTTTATGATCGGGAGCTGCAGACGATTTACAGAGCCATAAAATTTTTCCGCCACATGGTTGAGGGACGGCAACTCATTATTAAAACCGATCATAAGCCCATCATATACGCCTTCAATCAAAAAGCTGACAAGGCATCTCCGAGACAACTCAGCGAATTTGGGTGGTTTTCAACAAATATTATTCACATAGCCGGAAGCGACAACGAAACAGCCGACGCACTCTTCCGAATTACCGCTATAGAAATGCCAGTTGCAGTGACAATCGATTTAGCGAAGGCACAGAAGGAGGGTGCAGAATTGAATCATCTATTTCCAAGCGAAACAAACGTGCGATTCCGGAGACTACGTCTAGACGACAGCGAGGCAGCTGTTTATTGCAATGTTTCAACGAGCAACATTCGGCCTTACGTCCTTAAACCATTGCGACGACAATTTTTTTGACTTGTTTCATCGATCGTCTCATCCCAGCGGTAGAGCTACGAAGAAGCTTTTGTGTAAAAAGTATGTGTGGCCAAGTATGCCCAAAGATATACTCGAATGGGCTAGGACTTGTCTTCCATGTCAGCAGAGTAAAATTGGATGAAATGCCAAGCCTGCATAAGGTCAAATTGATATACCTGATACAAGGTTTAGTCACGTGCATATTAACACCGTTGGACCACTATAGCCATCAAAAGGATATTTGTACGTTATAACGATAATTGATCGATTTACAAGATGGCTTGAGGCGATTCGCATCACAACTATCTCAACGGACGAAATTGCCACCGCATTTTATTCCAACTGGATTACGCACTATGGAGCCCCGAGCGTTTTAACGTCAGACTAGGGATCCCAGTTTGAATCCGTCCTGTTCCAACCGCTAATATACTTAGTCGACTGCAGAAAAACCCAATTGACGGCATATCACCCTGCGGCGAACGGGATGATTGAACGTTAGTCTTTAAAGGCCGCAGTTATGTGCCACAATAATCGAGGATGGATTGAAATCTTACAAACCGTTCTGCTGGGACTGCGTACGAGCATCAAAGAATATATCGGCGCAACAGCTGCTGAACTTGTGTACGGGACTACTCTACGAATTCCCTGTGCATTTTTCTTCGACAATGACATGCCGTCGGATCCCACATTATTTGTCCAAAGTTTCGCGAGCATATGAACCCTGTACGAGCCACTCCAGCATCACGACATGGCAAGCGCAAAGTCTTCATTCATAAGGATCTTGCGACTTGCTCACACGTTTACGTCCGTATCGACCGAGTAAGAAAGCAATTGGAGCCTCCGTATGAAAGACCATACAAAGTTGTAGAGCGATCTGAAAATGTATACAAATTGAAAATAGACGAAAAACAAATTAACATTAATACCGATCGAGTTAAGCCGGCGTACTTTGAATCAATTTCGGATCCAACAACTTATCCCATCGACAATCAGCACTTGAGGAAATACGGAACTTACTCCAAGAAAGTACAGTTTATTGACGAAATAAAAACAACCACCGTCAGTTGTACGACGACCAACATATTCAGGAGGGAGTCGTGTAGCGATTAACACATCTAGGGTGTTCACCGCTAACAGCGCTGAAAGCGGCAAGAGTACACGATTTTTCTGTTTATACTACAGCCGGCGTAGTTAGACCGCGACTAAATTTTTTCAACCGTTTTATGTATTTTGTGTGGGTAGTACATCTTTGTTCAGTTTTAAATTGTGTTTTGTGTTCACATTATAGACTAAGTGCCCACATCGTTATAAGGAGCACACAGCAATGCCAGCGCACTTAGTGAGCTATAGCGGAGATTAAGCATACAAGAAGACAAATCGACCGTTCTCGATCAGATTGTTCAAGCGAACAGATGTCTTCACCAGTGCGATCCATATTTCATTCAATTTAAATGATGTTAAAGTACGTTTTGTGCTTAATTAAATACAAGTTGTTTTTGTTAATCTTGCGTTTATTTATCGCGCGTCGTGCACAAGAAGCAACATAATTGATGACCTCTAGACAAACTCTTTATGAACGTGCTTCACATGAAAGAAGAAATGGCGGAAAGGCACGTCATCGAGAACGCCTTTTCGGAAAACTCTACCGGATTTATTGCAAGCCCCCGATTTCCGTGGGAATGCCAACCTCCGTCGTAGTGGAAGCTATATTTAATGTAAAATTATCGGCCTTGTGGAAACGGCAACCGAAATCGTGGTTTTTCAGTCTCGAACCCTAATTTGTGGTCAATAAAGTGACTTTCGACAACGCGAAATTTCACGCCATTATAGCTGCGCTCAATTTGTCAGTGATGGAAGAAATCACCGATTTAGTGAAGAAACCGCCATTAACGGAAAAATACCTCGTAAATAAATCTATATTAATCGCACGATTTTCCAATTTTTCTGAAAGTCAATTAAGCCAAGTTTATCGGAAGTCAAATTAGGAGACCTCAAACCATACAGATTTTCTGTATGAAAAAGCTCTCTGTCCGTACAGATGAAGTTTTGGCAGTAGTGCAGCAAGTGGCAGTAGAAAACTTATTAGAAATGGCGGACAAAATCTTGCGCGAACGTGATTTTGCTACGGAAATACATAGCGTAAGCCATAAAAGCCAGAACAGTAACCAACTTCGAACTTGGCAGAACAAGTCGCAAAACTGACAATGATCTTTGAAAATCTCGAGTTAAGAACATCACGACACACGACGCGTAGATGATCAAAGTCACGAGCATGAGCAAATTCAGCAGATGGCCTTTGTTTTTATCACCAACGATTTGGAAACAAGGTCAGGAAGTACAAAGCCCCATGCAACTTCGTAAAAGTGACAAAAAACTGAATTTATAAATACAAACCACTTAATACAATAGCACGCGATCGAAAGCTCAATTATTCTTTCCTTGTTGACACTGGTGCAAAGTATCCGTCATACCACGCGACTTTCCTTGTTGACACTGGTGCAAAGTATCCGTCATACCACGCGAGAATGAAAAAGTTTATCGGAATCCTAACTATTTGCCGCGAATGGAACTAAAATAGAAAGAAAGTGTTAACGCTCGACTTCTGATTTTGAAGCCAGTTTAAGTGGCAATTTTACGTTGCAAAAATAATAAGACCGATCTTAGGTGCGGATTTCCTAAAACAGTTCAGGTAACTTGGGGATTTCGCATGGAAAACTTGTCGATATGAAAACCAAACTATACGTAGATACGTTGAATTTCAATGGCACTTAGTCGTGTATTTTTTGCCGTAGATCCAATCAACTAACTCCAGCAGATTCTGAGCGACTTTCTGGAATTAACAGCGTCAGTTTATGTGCAAAGTGACATGAAACACGAGGTATTCCACCGTATCCTTACCAAAGGTCCGCTCATCAATGAACGCCCCAGACGACTACCGCCGGACAAGTATAAAATTGCAAAGACAAATTTTGAACTTCTGATGGAGAAAGGTATTTGCAGACTGTCGATTAGTCCTTGGGCAAGCCCCCTACTCCACAAACTAAAGAAAACATGGAATGGCGTCCATGCGGCGAAGACAGACGTCTCAACGCCGATAATATTCCAGACAGCTACCCGGTGCCCTACATACACGACATAACTCAGTACTTACCGGGTAAATCAATATTCTCAACAATTTATCTTGCGAAAGCCTACCATCAAGTATAAGTAGCACCTGTGGACATAGCAAAAAAGGCGGTTACAACACATTTCGGAGTCTTCGAATTTCCCGTGATGACATTTGGACTTCGAAACGCCGCGCAAACGTTTTAAGGGCTGCTGGACTCTTTACTCCGAAGAATTGATATCTCTTTCGTTTACTTGGATGATATCCTCATTGCATACAATTGATGAGCTTGAAGACCATCTCAAACAAGTATTTCAACGTTTAGAAGCCAACAAGCTAAAGCTCAATCTAGACAAATGTGTATTCGGATAACCCGAAATAGAATACTTAGGACACTGGATCACCCCGGCTGGGATTGAACCATTAACGCAAAAAGTCAATGTTGTATTGAACTACAAGCTTCCAGCAACAATCATCGAACTCCGCAGATACCTCCTAGCAAGTACTGCATTGTAGTTTGTGGTATCTTTTGCTCCTCCTTCGTTAGTATAATAGTTAGTATAATATCATCATGAACTGCTGTCTCTCTCGCATCATGTACTGTTGATTCCTTTCCTCATTGAGTCTTTTGCGTAGCTACTCTATTTTCGCTCGTCTTATGTATCATGGCTTCTTGTTTCCCGGTCGTATTTTGTAGCTTTATGATTTTAGTTTTATTTACGTTTGATAATTTTCGAATCACTTCCTCCAAAGATTGCATTCGGGGTTTTATTTCTTTGTTTTCTCTCGTAACTCTTTTCAAGTTCTTCATTTGATAGCGTAATACTCTTTCACTGCTCAAATTTTTTGTTCAAATTCCCTTTCCATAATTTTTTCATTATTATTTTTCCATTGTAGTCCACGTGATGTATTGGTTAGATCACTCACCCGGTACGTCGAAGGTCCCTGGTTCGAGTCCCGATGGCGACAACGAGATTAAGTTCGAATGATTCTTCGGACAGACAATAAGCCCGTTCGGTTATGACACGTTCTGGTTTAAAATCAGAAAGTATCGCAGCTGGGTGGACGGATAATACGGCCAAAGGGGAGTACTGACCATATCATCTTCCCGAGTTGCCGATACATTCGATCAAGATAATGAGATACTCTAACTATCTCTAAGCGAAAGCCGAAAAGGGGCTGCATTGCTAAAGTTAAAACATATGATATTCAATAATTCCAATTGGTATGTCTGCTTCCGGGTCATCCAGCGGTGGCAAGCCGTCGGGCTCCTCTATGCCTCCGGCGAAACAAGTTTTGTGTTTTTTCTTTCTTGAAACTTCTCCGCAAGTAAAATCCAGACATTCGATAAACTTTTCGAATAATTCGACAATGTAATGTAAAATAAAAAATAACTTTCGAAATGTTGCTTAAAAAAATTATTTTAATTTTTTGAAGTTATTGACGGGAGCTTTATAATTACATAAGTATGTACACAACGAGTGCTAGACGTAGAATTTCATTTCGAAATTGGAGGATTCGGTCAATAGACCGAGACAGTTGGAAGCGCTTTTTGCAGAAGTGAAGGTCTGAAAGGGGCTGCAGCGGTATGAAGAAGAACTTTCTTTTTTAATTTCTTATTACTATTCTGATGTCTAGTTCATAGTTAAAATTTGCAAAGGCTAGGATCTCTGCCAAATTAAAAATGGCTGATAGTGCGGTGAAGAACGTGGCGGAACAGTCTTTTTAACGTACTGTAACGGTTTCCTACTCCGTCTCGTTCGATCGCAATCAGAACCGACCTCTCATCGGTTCGAGACGTGCAGTCTTGGAAATGACAACTTATTCTGATATAGTAAAAAAAAAACTTATTCTAATATAGTAGCCGAAAGTGGCGAGCTGAACGTTTCCTCACAAAAAAATTTTAAGGCAGCCTTTCAGTTCCGCAACTCCTTCGTGCAGAAATGATGACTGATGGTGGCCTATCAAGAGAAGGGTGCTTCAGATTGATTTACTACTTTATTTTCCCCATTTCCCGTACGTTACAAACCGTTTCTAATCTACGTTAAATGACTCGACGAGACAAGTGGTAGAGCTACCGTAACGATTTTGTACGCGGTCAAAATTCCCGACGCGTGGAAGCATTCCGGGCTCCGCAATTCCAGCATACGCCACCGAACGTTGAACCGATTCCACTCGTCTATCACGCATACGAAATAAGTAGAATCCTTCCGCGACATAAAGGCAAGGTAGCCTTCTATTTTCTTGAGAGTCCAGGCCGACAGGAGAAACCCCGTTTGGCTGACAGTTCCATCAAGAAAATAGAAGGTCCTTACAGGGGTTAGCCTAGGACAACACATCGGAAGGATTCTGTCGCGAAACAAAACCAAACAAAGGAGAGCGGAAGCTACAACTCACGTGAAGCGACTGCTAGTGTGTATCACACAACTCCACTGCTCCGATAGTGGGACTCGAGTACCAAAGTACCTTACATCCTCCGTAAAGGACCAACTCGTCAGAAGACGCGAATTTCTTTCCCCCTTAGGATGTTTTAGGCCCCACGTTGGGCGCCATTTGTAACGGTTTCCTACTCCGTCTCGTTCGATCGCAATCATAACCGACCTCTCATCGGTTCGAGACGTGCAGTCTTGGAAATGACAACGGACTGTACCCTTCAGGTCAACAAGTCCGGTCACACTTAGTCTACTCCGTGGTGGCTGCTTGTAGGCTAGCTAGTTCGGAGAGGAGTTTCGGTCGCGGGTCTTACGCGAGCAGACTAAGTCCGAGTTACGTAACTCAGCCACCGATTCACATGCCCGATTTACAAACGCGTCAACAACTACTCATCCAGAACAGGAAACCTACGTTACGTTGGTTCTGGATGTGATCTCTCCACAGATCTCAAATCAAAACGCTACAAAATCACCATAGGCGCGTTACCGAATCACCGACGCGGTACCAGAAAATAAGCAAAACTACCTCAAGTCCAAAATAAACTACTCTAATAAAAAAAACGAGCGCAAACAAGGGTACCGCGGACCGTAACCGACTAGAAATCAATCATCCGCAGATTATGAAAACCTAACCCTCTTCAAGACATACTTACCCTCGGTCCTCACTTCCGCTGCAAAAGAAAGAGCATGCGGAACGGAAAGGCTTATGGCTTCTTTAGTAATTCATCTTTACTTTTCCGATTTTTCATTTACAATAATCTTTTTCAGAATCCGAAACGTAAATTCAAAACGACTGACAATATTCTCTTACGTTAATCCCTTTTTTTTATTTATACAATTTTCATTTGAAGCCTGATCTTTCAACATGAAGAAAGCATTGATTGCAAAATTAACATTAAATGTACTTGACTTTAGGTTCATTCATTAATCAATTTAGCAATTAAACAATGTTACCAATCGATAAATTTAAAAGGAAAAAAAATAACCATCCGCTATTCAATAAAGACCATTTCTATTCCTCTGAACATTTTTAACATAATTGGCTTTTATGCAAACATATGTATGGTTGAACGCAATTTTCACTCTATACGAAAACGTTATTATGGAACTTATATGTCAAATCTAGGGAAGTGAGTTAAAGGGATGCAATTTTAATGTTTTAACAGCGATTATTTCCTATTAGAACTTGTAATGCTCAGCAAGTTATGCATATTATTAAAGAATGCTTCATTTATTGCAATAATTGGCGTAGGGTATTATAGAGAAAGTTGCCACATTTTCGCATAAATTTCATGATCTAGTTCCACCTTTCCGATTTTAAAATTATCATACAAATGTATGTGTTTATTGAAAAAGTTAAGTACTATATCTATTTTTAATTACAAAATTTTAATGCAATTCCTTGACTTTATAAATTTCGAAAAATATTAATTGCATGAAGTGGAGTTCCTATATTGTACATATTAAGGATAATCGCATTTTCTTCATTCATATGTTGCATTGTTAAATTCGATGCACGAGTGTGCACAATATATATATATCTGTAAAAGTTAAATATTAATTCATAGCTTTGGATGGAACTATACCTCTTTAGTACATTTAAATTTTTTCTATATAGAAATATATTTATATATAATTTGTTAGTTTATGCTATTTAAGTGCTAAATGTTATTTTTTTCTTGGTTTACACAATTTTTTTAAAGAATATATACGTTAACACAAGCGATACTCACGGTTTTTTTTCGATAAGCTCTTAGAATAAAAGAAAAAAATAATAGTTTAGCAAAGGTAAGATTACAAATTGATTAAGGTAAGGAATTACCTAACGTTTTTTTATCATTCTCTAAATATTACAATTTAACAATCAGTTGTTATTTTAAATTCTAGCAATATTTCTTACTTTCATCCTTCCGTTAACTCTTAGCAACGAATTGAAAGTAAAAATTGATTAGGTGTTCATAGTTTGCAACAAAAAGGATACAAAATTAAAAGCCAATGTTTGATGCTTAGTATAAACATTATTCTAGCAAAATTTCGCCAATGAAAAATTTATTAAAAATAAATTATTTAAAAAATATATATAGCATCAAGTTTTGATATTTATTTTCATGTATATTTCTTTACCCCATTGTTTTCATTTTAATTTTATAATTAAAATGATCTCTGGATAAGTCTCATCGTATTAAAACAATATTTTAAATCGGCGCGTTTAAGAACACCTTATTTCAAAGGGTACGTACAATATTGAAGTGGAACACTTTGAAATCTATTGAGCAATATCTACGAGTATCTGTAGCCTTTACAATTATCGTTTCTTTAAACCGGAAATAAAACTTCAAATAATTATCCACACAAAAAAAATCAATTATGGAATCGTCACACGCCGAAACAAATATGTAAAAAAAACTAATTTTAAAAATAAAATTAAACACAAAACAGAGCGCTTTTATATTATTTTTTGTATAAATGTATATATTTCGCTATTATCTTCAGTCAAGACTTTTTTAAATGAAAATTACCCAAAAGTTAAATTACTGAATTTTGACTTAATTTCAATCTGAAGCTGAATAGAAAGAATAGAAAGTTGAGTAAAGCATTTCATGAAAAATGCCAATGCGGAAAAATTACTTGTTGAAATTTTCGAAGTTAATTTTAGGATTCTGTAAGGAGTTGATATTCAGTTGCGTGTTATTTTCATCTTATAGTTTATCCGATATTGCATAGTCGCCGGGGAAGAGGAGGTCGTGAATGTTACAATCTAAATAGATCGATCCTGCACCGTTTGCTAGTTGCTTCCATCTTTTGATTACATTTGACATTTAGGAATTTATACTATTTGTTTTTATCCATATTTTTTTTTCATAGATTAATTTTTTCAATTATTTAATTTTATTCCGGTGGTCGCTTTTCACTTTTTTTCCTATATCTACTCTAACCTGGAATTAAGTCGCCTGCCTCTTTCCCTCTGCTGTATCCGTCACTTGCAACATCTGATGATACACGATTTCGTACATTTTTAGAACATCGCATTCGTTTGCGCTTTTCTCTTCTATACAGATAGGCAGCTAACTGAAGTTGCGCTTTCTCTGCCAAATCCCTTTGTAGTTGACGATTTTCCTCAGTATCCTTAAGAGCGAAATCCGAATTAACTCGTCGATCCCAAGATGAATTCCAACCTTAAAAATGAATTTTATATTGAATTAGTTTCTTGCCTCGCTTGTCTTTTGTTTCCACGAACCAAAGAACCTTAGAATCGTCCAATACTTTTGCCTTTGTCGGATCCGGTTCATAGCACAACACCCGCTCTCCTTCCGTAATTTATACCGTACGCCACGAGTTGATACCATCCGGCTATTTCATTTGGATGGCAACTGTGGGAGGCATTGCCAGATAGATATGCTTCGAAATGTATCAGTGTTTAACTACAGCGGATCACATTGACAGAAAATATTTCTCCACAAATATAAATATTTGAAGAAAAGCACGAAAGATGAAGTCTGCTTGCACTTCGAAGCCATACATATCTGGCCGGGTGCCAGGGTTCGGGATCGGAATCACTCCGATTCCCGGGCGTAGGCGTCACATTACAGTACATAATTTATTCAAATATTTGATTAGAATGAATTTAAAGAATCTAAACAATTGTTTTTGAGACTCATTTTTTTTCTTAAGTTTGTGTTTTGAAAATTATACAAACACACAAGAAGAATTTATTACTTGAAATACGAATCTGTATTTACTGAATTATACGTTCATATATCATTATAATCTTGAGGGGATCAACTTGAAACACATATACGTATTTATCCATATATCAGAAAATGCCAAATAAAAATTCTGAGCATGTTTTGACATATGACTGTTTAAAGCTCCATGAAAATATATTTTATTGTTTAAATTTTTTGTAAAGTAGGGTGAATAGACTCAAACACACAAGAATAATGAGAAGGAAAGCCACGCAATTTGTAAATATATACAAATGCAACAATTGCATGGCAAAATGCAAACTTTTGTTTGCAGTTTTGTTTTTTTGATTTTCGAACATTTTTTAATTTTTCGCCAGGAAAAAATAAGTGAAGCTTTTCTTGGAAACTCTCCTATGTTTCAAAACACTGTAATTTATTTGTATATTTTCCTAAATGGAGGCAAGAATAAATTGAACTTTACAAGCTAAGCAAAACAAAACCCATCTACAAGACATATCAATTAGATGTGTGTCTTCTCCATATCAAATACAAAGTCATAAACTATGCGCAATAAAATTTCTCTAAAATAATATAATTTTCGTACAACCCCGTACCACCATTGCAAACCACACATACCCAATAATCATAAATCAACAGCGTACAGGAGCAATTTTCGACACGTGCTTCATACACACCAGGGACACCACCGTCAAAACCGTCTTCTAGACGTAACTCAGAAGCGCCACTCAACCACTTTGCCTAATTTCATTACGCGATCAGGTTCCTCCTTGCAACCATATATCCATGAAATTACCGGCAGCCACTCATCCAATCCTATGGCTTCATCGCCTCCTCATCCATCTTCAAAGCCATTACAACAGGCGACCAACACGTTGTTCCTTTATTAAATTTTCAAAAAAGAAAATATCCACCCGAAACCAATCCAACCACATCAGAGAGCAGATCGTAAAAACCCTGAACGAATTTCATCCTTCCAGGAATTTCGACAATTATTCGTGGAAATATAATGTCCAATGTTTGGAATGAAATATCTTTAGCGGCTTCAAATTACCACAGATAAGATTTTGATGATATTCCTATGATAATGCCAGTGAAGAATTGATGCCAAATTTATTCTCGTTTTATTAATGGAGGGCGGATTCCTGATTTTTATCTGATTGTGCGGTTTAGTTGAATATACAAAGGATAGCGATTAAATTTTTGTGGCTTAGATTCGTGCACCTGAAATTATTCAACTCGTGAGTTGTTCGATTGGCACTTAAATTGTTGAATGTCGGTTGGAAGCAGCAACAGTGGCTTTGGCTGGTATTTCCGTTTTGTTTATTATTGGATATAAAAGTAATGTTGGTTATTCAATCTTGTAAATGAATAATCAACAAATTTTAAATATTATAATAAAATTTTACGATTGCAATAAAGCGTTATTGAGCGTCGACGAAAATGTAAATTTATTCAAGGGTAAGTCTAATGCGCAGACGGAGACACTTTTAATTATCAGTTTTTTCATCTCAAATAAATATTCGCGAAGTATATAAATCAGAATTATATATATTCTTTAAATTTAGCCTCAACGTATCCTGTAGTTAAGTATTAAGGCGAATTTATGTTTCCAGTAATCTTAATATAACAATTGACATAGTTCAAGGATAATCAAGGCCTTTCTCAACATTGCCAGTAAAACGAATTCCAAAAAGGTGCCTTAAAAATTATCTGTCACTTTATTATCTTCAACAACTTTATCATTTTATAAATCTTGTTTTCCTTATAACAATATGAATCTTTACACTCTTCATCATTTTCAGCACGAATAAATTATTTTGCGAAGAAAAGAAAAACTAAAAAATATTTAAAACAATATAAATCAAATTCTGTTTATTTTACTACGCCATGAATTTCTGTCAGTAAAATTATTTAAAATGTCTTGAATGAAATGCAATAAACAACTTAAAATATCAGCAATGACTCGGGACCAAAAATTTATTCAATAACGCGAAGAAGTTAGAGAAAAAACCGGTTGTAATAAAATTGCTATATTTTTTTAATACTTTCGAACAAATTTGTAGCCGACAATTTTGGCAAATTTTTACGAATTGGGGTAGGAACAATTTTTGATCATCTATATGCTTTAAAGTTCAGAATCTGATAATGTTGATTGTCGCAACTAAAGTTAAATAGGTAATTTATATAGCCGGTTGCTGTTTTGATTATTTTTTGAATATTTCTTCATCCAGCGTTCCGAATTTTTTTGACCCATGGGAAAAACAACCTAAATTTGTTTATAATACCCGACACAAATCTTCATAGTTATTCATCTAGCATTGTTCGGTGTCGGGTTTTCAAAGCAAGGTTCTTGTGACAATGAATGGTTCACTCTCTCTCTGAACAGCAGTATTGACGCTGCAAGGTCCAAAATGATCCTCAGCATTTGAAATTCCTTGAATATTTGTTATTTCTCAAGGATGGGATCTCAGGGTAGAGTTTTAAACTGTCCGCACTTCACGCATGAACTCCTTTTGAGCCACCACGTTTGATTACATAATAAAGGTAGGAAGGTTCAACGGCACCTTACTCATAGTAAATCGCTGGCAAAGTTATCGGCTCTTAAAACCCCGAACCTTGTTGCTGGTTCTAGGACTGCTACGCCGTGTTCTAGTTCTCCTGTGGCTTCAGCAGCAACTCAGCATATGGTGGGTAATGGATTACCGGTGACATGTGATAGCGTTCCGGGACCCTCATCAGTTAATCGGGGGGCGATCCATGAAACCAAAAGTAATCTTTCGCCTAGTCTTCCGCCCTCATCTGGTGTTGACACATCGGCTGTGGCTACTTTGATTTCGGGTGACGAAGTCCCAACACTTGATATCGTATCCCCTCCAAAGTAGATCTTTATTTTGCGACTAAGCTACCATACAACTGCAGACTACCTAAAAAACTACGTTTGTAAAAAATTTGGGCCAGCTGTTAAAGTTATTAGTTGCTACAAATTAACTAAGGATAATCTGGAGGACAGAGTGGTAGCTTCTTTTAAGCTTACAGTGCCCTCAAATTGTGATACTATTTTGAATCCTGAAGCTTGGCCACCTGGAGTATTTATCAAACCATTCAGCTCAAGAAGAAGGAAGTCCTTTCGTGCACCGGGAAGACCGCAACCTACAAACTGGTATAAGATTTCATTACTGTAGCTTAACTTCTAATATTTTAGTATGTCCACTCACCGAAAGTATCCACGTCCACTCACCGAAAGTATCCATGTCCACTCAGTGTCACGGTCTCCTGACTGCATATTCTGTGCTGGAGAGTTCGATGATGCCTACCACACATTTTTTGTATGCAAGAGGTGGGAAAGGCAGCGCGGTGACCTCATTGAAGAAATGGGAGACCTCTCTCCGGATGAACTCACTGGAGAGATGCTCACATCCGTTGACAAATGGAACTGTGTGGCACATTACGCTCGGGCAGTCCTTAAGATAAAAAGGAAAATATATGAGCGCCTGGAGGCGTCCAGGGCGGAGGGGTCTCTTTTCTAGAAATCCCTCTCCCTTCCCCTCCTTCCGTTGGAAAAGAGATCCCTGTAGCCCGGTGGCGCCTAAACGCGTAGAGAAATGAGGCTTAGCCCGAAGTAATGTGTCAAACGGTTCCAGGCTAGGTTCTCAGATTGACAGGGGAGGTGTTTAGTGGGTAGTCCATGGGTATCCTCCATGGGAGTTCCACACTGCCAGACTTGGCCGGCGTAACTGCCTTCACCTCCCTAACACAAAAAAAAAAAAAATATATTTTAGTATATTACCAAAATGTAAGAAGGTTTAGGACCAAGCTTGATAAGCTATTTTGATCGTTACAACTCAGAGAAGATATATTTATATGTCTTACGGAATCTTGGTTAAATAGTAACATCTTAAACTCGGAAATTTCCCTGGATTTTGATATATATCGTTGTGATCGGGACTTGACCTCTGCAAATAAAGTAGATAGAGGTGGTGTTCTTGTAGCTGTTAGTAATACAGTACGTAGCTCTCTTTGCGCTGATTTTTGCTTTTCCCGTGTTGTGGGCTGTGTAATCTTCCTTCCTAGCAACATATCTTTATTAGTTTCCTCAGTCTACATACCTAGTAACTCTCCTTTGTATGTGTATGAGACATTCTTTGACGAGTTTTCCTCTTAAGTCTTATTGCATCATCCGCAATCTTTAATTCTAGTATGCGGTGATTTTAATTTGGGAACAGTGCAATGGTCGAAGAACCTTCCCTTCTCTGTTTCATCAACCGATGCATCTTCTTTATCCCTCTCTTCGTTTCTATCACTCTGTTCACTATCGCAATTCAATAATATTCCTAATGCTAATGGTCGGGTACTTGATCTTGTTCTTTCTAACTTTCCCCTTAACTGTCTATCTGTTTCCACTGCATTAAATCCTCTAGTGGGTATTGATAGTTATCATCCGCCATTATCGCTCGATTTCTCCATTGCAGCTTTGTCAAGTCGTACTTTTGCTTCTTCGCCATAATTCAACTTCTTCAAAGCAAACTACGAAGCTCTAGCCTCCGAACTGAGCTTGGTTGAATGGCAGGAGTTTTTTGATAACTTGGAGTGTGAGGAAACTCTGAGTAAGTTTTATAATTACCTTTATGAGTCAATTGAACACTTAGCACCTTTACAAGCTCTTCGCAAAGTAAAGCAGAAACCATGGCTAACTAAACAAGTACTTTGTGCCTTGCATGCTAAAATTAAGGTACACCGCCGTTTCAAGCGTTGTGGTACTGAAGAATCCAGAGCCCGCTTTTGTGATCTGCGTCTTGCAGCAAAAAAATAACTAAAGACTGCAATGAAAAACTACTTTAGTAGCTTGGAGCGTTCCCTCATGGCGAATAATGCGAAACCATTCTGGTCATACATTAGATCTTTCAAGTCCTCCTCTTCTGTCCCTCCTTCAGTCCGCTAGAATAATATAGTTAGCTCTTCTCCACAGGATATTTCCAACTTGTTCTCTCAGTTCTTCTCGTCAACTTTTATTCCTTCTTCTCATGTCTCCGATCCCGTTAATACACCCGTACTTCACTCCATTGACATATCTTCACTTTCCACTGACCATATCGAAGTTGAATCCCTCATTAATTCACTTAATCCTAATATACCACCTGGTCCTGATGGCTTACCGAATATTTTTGTCAATTCATTAGCGTCTTCGCTTTGTATCCCTCTGGGTTTTCTCTTCAACCTCAGTCTAAATACTGGTATTTTCCCTACGCATTGGAAAAGAGCAAACGTTGTTCCTATTCTTAAAAGTGGTGATCCTTCTTCTGCGTCCAATTATCGTCATATTTCCTTGATTACCTGTTTCCCAAAATTACTCGAGCGTCTGGTACATAACCAGCTTTCAGTTTCATTGACCCCTATCTTGTCGAAGGAACAACATGGGTTTGTCAAAGGTCGCTCTACGACCTCAAATTTAATTTAATTCACCGATTTCATTTCAAAGGCGCTAGACAATCGATTACAGGTTGATGTCATCTTCACTGACCTTTGAAGGCATTTGACACGGTCAACCATCAACTTCTCTGCTACAAACTGAAAACTTTTGGGGTTGCTGGCCCTCTCTTATCATGGATGGACTCCTACCTATCTTCTCGTATATGCTGTGTTAGTTACTGTGGGACTACCTCTATTCCATTCTTTCCGTCCTCTGGTGTTTCTCAAGGTTCCATTTTAGGTCCCCTCCTATTCCTATTGTTTATAAATGATCTTCCTTCGGTTATCGCCTCCAATCGCCTACTGTATGCCGATGATTCTAAGGTCTTTCGAGCTATCAGGTCTGTACAAGATTGTCAATATCTTCAGATGGACCTGATTGCACTAAGTAACTGGTGTTCGTCTAATCACCTACCTCTGTCTTAATGTTGCCAAATGCTATAAAATGACTTTTAATCGAAATCTTTCTCCGCTGACTTTCACCTATATGTTGAATGAAGTCCAACTCGCTGCTGTGAGCTCCGCTAAGGATCTTGGCGTTGCTTTTGATCCTAAGCTCAATTTTGATGCACACATTCTAATCGTGACTACTAGGGCCTCGAAAATATTGGGACTTATTTTCAGGCATGCTCTTAAATTTAACAATATATCGATTGTTTATCTGTCTTGTCCGTTCTATCCTCGAATATTGCTCTGTAGTTTGGTCAACCCCGACACTCCTACCTCATTAACTCGTTAGAGAATGTCCAGCGTAAATTTACTCGTGTCTTGTTTTACAAATTCAAAGTCCCATATCAACCCTATGACTGTCGTTTATCCTTCTTACGTTTGCCTACTCTGTCGTCCCGTCGCACGTTTCTAGATCAGTGTTTTCTGTATAAACTCTGCCACAATCAAATTTCATTAACATTGTTTGCAGACTTACGTTTTCGTCAATCATCGCGTTCTTCTCGGGCAAACAATTTTTTCGTGCCACCGTATGCCCGCACAAATTTATATTTTCATTCTCCCAGTATACGAATGGTAAGGAATAATGATAAGTTTGAGCTTGGCCCTTTTCCCGACTCATACCTAATTTTTTAATTGAGATTAAGAAGCTTGATTCTTAAAACTCAACGGGAGTAAATATTAGACTTTATTTTTTTGTGCTTTAATTTAATTCTACATGCATATTTATTATTGTTCGTACCATTGAATTCCTTTTTTTATATTAACTTTAACACTTAATTCAAATTTTCATTAATTTTCTTTTCTGTTTGTTTTGTTCCATTTTGTAATTGGATTATGTTTTATCTGTTAAATGGAATTTAAATAAATAAACAGCAAACTCCGCCAAATAAGCTTCGGCGAAGGCTCATTTAGACGCACAGGGCCTCAGTGTTATACCGCGAGTAAATGAGCATGAGCTTTTAATTACGAGAACCACCTCAAGATCTTAACGTGAGTGGTTTTCCTTAAATTTGCCGATGATACTTCGGCGAGATCATGGGTTAGTAGGAGCCGATACACTGCTTTTTCTCCGTGCAAGGGTCGGAGATTCGCATAAGAGGTGAAGCACTGTTCCTCCTCGTATCTCCAGCTTCGACAGAAGTCGTTGTAAGGGATACCTACCCATGCCACATGCCTACCGGACGGACAATGTGTTGGCACAAACACCGTTGTGCGGTGGGGCTCACTTTTAAGTTTAAGTAGAACCTGGTGCGACCGCTGTCAAAACTTTCCCACAACGGTCTTGCGTCATGCAGGAAGATTCGTTCATCCAGGATTTTATCGCACCTTTTAGGTAAATTTGTTTATTGGCCAATCGAAAAACTACAAGGCACTTCCTGTAGAAGCATACATGCTTTTGCTAGTTCGTCTCTCTCACCGTTTCCCTTAAAAAACTGGGACCTAAACGAGGTGCATCTTTGAATATTGCAATATCTCGTTGAGAGATGAGCGGCATTTGAGGACAAGCTTCGCGAAGGCCGATTGGCTGTCAGTGGAAATAGAAATATTTATTCTAAATATCTGATAACACAACAGCCAGTTGGCCGCTACAAGGATCACTCATACTTCTGCCTGGAAAATACTATAGTGGTGCGGTAAGCAGAGTGAAAGCTTTAAGTTGACATCAGCAGAAAATACGCCACGTCCAGTTTTTAGCCATTGATGTATATTTCTACTGCATTTGCTTCTGCGGATATTCCCTTAATCTATTCACCTCTGGTTGGGGTTTGAATTCCAAACCCTTTAGCTAAAGATGTTCGGGCAATTACATAATCGATGTCTATAGGAACATACATATCCTGAAAAAATATTTCAAAATGGCTCAGATCAGTCCTATTTCATGGATCACCACAATATAGTCTTACTACTATGCACTTGGTGCACTGCAAGGTGAGTGAATTGATTGGAAGCCAATGAAGTAGCAGTAGGAGTACTTTTATAGGGTTCGTATAGAGTGGCCCTTTGATGAGCAAAGCTTTGAACCTACTCGCTTTTTCTATCACCTACTCATTTACTGTTTTAAGAATGCAGGCCACCAAAATACTGCCATGTACAATATTTTTGAGTCTACTATAGCAGTGTAAATCTAGGTAACAATACGAGGATGCAGCCTTCAAGTTACTTCTATGTCCCTTTTTATAGCTATACAGAGCACATAATACTTTGCGTGACCTTTCTGGAATATTATCTTAAGCTTAAAAATCTAGGATAAGTCCAGATATTTTACTTTGTTCTTGAGGCTTATAGGAGGTTAATTTGGTTTCAGTAACTAGAATCTTCGAACTTTATATTTCCCCGTAAAAAGCAATAAATCAGTTTTTTTCTGGTTAGGAGGAGAATGCCGTTTACGCTCTTAGTATAGGGTTTCCATGCATACAGGCGATTGGACTACCCACTAAACACCTCCCCTGTCAATCTGAGTATCAAACCTGGAACTGTTTGAGGCGCCTTCAAGCTTGGGGTTCCTCCTTCTAGCGGGAGGGAAGAGGGAAAGAGGAATTGCCAGACAAGCGATCCCCCAGCACCAACGTCCCCACCTGTTGTGAGTCCCTTTTATCTTTTAGGACTGCCCGAACGTAACGTGGCACATGGTTCCATTTGTCAACCGATCCAAGTATCACCGCATTTTTACCACCCGGCGTGAGCTCCTTCGTCTCCCAGTAGAGATCTCGTCACAGCAGGCATTGTCCTCCTCTCATGGGCCAAAATGGACTACCGGGACACTGTAACCTACCAATCTTGTGCAGGTATGACTAAGAACACCCATGCCCACTCAAAAGCTTGGTCAGACAGAAGTCAGTCTCACCATGCCTTCGATTACGCCACGGTCTGAAATCTACGCAGTCCATCTTTCTCGCGTGTAATCTACCCAGGACTGCTGCCAATCGATGAGTAAGCGCTGTCTCTCCTTACGAGCAATCGCTTCAACACAGGCAAATAGCGTGGCACTCTCTAACAAGGAGGGCACTAGGTATCACGTCTGCAATAACTCTTACCACCGAATCAGAGAGTGTCGAATATGAAGATGCAAGCCCCATGGCTTTTTTTCTCAGTACCTGTGCCAAGCGTTCTTTGCACTCTAATAAGAGCGTTACCCCATATTTCTGCTCCGTACAGAAGCACTGACCCTACGGCGCGCATCAAGGGACGTCTTCTTGATGGGTTGGGTCCCTCCATGTTGGCTATAAGTCGACTCAGAGCCGATATTCCCAAAGCAGCCTTCTGAGCCATTGCCCTGATTTGCTCAAAGAAACTCGTCTTCGAGTCGATCAGCAGCTCCAGGTCCTTCACCGCTCATTTTGATTCGATTTGTATATCTGCAATACTGATCATCCTTACTCTATAGATTCTCTTATTTGTACAGAAGCCCAATTCGGTTTTTCCAGTGCTAGACTGAATCCACGAGCAGTCATCCAGTCTCTCACTCGGCCTAAGCGCAGCTCATCTGGCATTTCCAGTTTCGGTAGTCCATCGTAAGACACGTTCCACAGGTCAGGACCAAGGATAGATCCCTGGACTACACCTAATGTAACTTTCATCTTTTGTTGGCCCTGTGTCATGCTGTAAAGAAGGCCCTGTCTTTTGGGTAGTCCCGTAGAAGTCGCATTGGATATTCTGGAACTTGAAAAGTATTTTCCAGCATATCCAGAATATCTACCCACCTAGCGGAATTGAAAGCGTTTCTGATGTCGAGTGTCATCAAGAGAACGATCCTTTGCTTGGTGCGGTTATGGATCTCTGCCTTTTGGACTGTGCTTATCACCTCTGCAATCGTATCAATGGAGAGGCGTCCTGCTCTAAAGCCGTACTGCCGAGGAGATAAGCCCCAAGCAACACGAATTGCACCAGTGAGTCTTCCCTTGATGAGTTTCTCTAGCACTTTCCCAACCGTGTCTATCATGCATAACGGGCGGTATGCAGACGCCAATATAGAACTCCCCTCCCCCTTACTGATCAGCACGAGCACCGCTACCTTCCATCGTACCGGGAAAACTCGGTCCTATAGGCAAGCATTGAATGTGCTGAGCAGTAAGTCAGGACACTGGTGATAGACAAGTTGCAATACCTCAGCTGGAATATCATCTGTGCCTGGAGCCTTCTTGGTTTGCGATGATAGCACCGCCTCTTCCAGTTCTAGTTATGGGAAGAATGGGCAATCGAGTGCTGTTTCACCGAAAACAGGCTCAACACGGTCAGGATAGGCGGGGCAGAGTGCCCGCACTGTTTCGTCCATATTTTCCGCTTCATCTATGCAATGTGTTTGCAGTGCACAAAGTTTTCGGATAACTAACTTGCAGCCAAGGCCCCACGGATTCACATTGCCCACTATATCTTTCCAGCAGCAAGCTTTCCTGATGTTAATCAATTTGCGAAGGCATTTCCGGGCCTCGGCACGCTTTCGTGATCGTTGAGGCTCACGCTGAAGCTTGTGACTCTCTTCACTTTTCAGCGATTTCAGTCGAATATGATTACACTATACGCTTGCGTGCTGGGGTTCTCAATGGGGCATAGAAGCGTTGTCCCCTATGGTTTTCTGGTGTCAGCCTTTCCTTGATCCTGCCCACGCTAGGGAGCTTCCGTTTGATGGCTCCTTCTACCTCGGTCACGTCCGTGACGCAATCAATGTTTCTTATTTGAATCATTGCCATCGGCTAGAGCGAGGCTATAGTTGCGCTTTCGCGAGGACATTCTTTCTCGTGTCGCAGAATGCTTTATTGTTGTCAGCCTCTGCTCCGAATTTGACCAGTAAGTGGTTCGATCGGGTTGCCTGTACTGCTGTAATAGCAGTGTTTGTGTCTTAAATTTACCTTGACAGCCCGCAAAACTTCTGCATCGGGTCAGTCATCATGGGATATTACGAGCAGTGTCTGCTTCCGGAGTCTTCATCCTGGCTTTTTTCTCTTCTATTTCGCGTCAGGTTTTTTTTCTTGTTGGACGTCATTGTGAATTATTTCCTGGCACTTTTTGAAAGAGTTTATTTGCGATTTTCTTCATTCCTTTTGTCAGCACTGTCTGAAACCCCTGATCTAGTGTTCTACGCCCATCAAGTGCCTATTCTTTCCTTCTTTTATGCCGATTGCCTTTGATTAGGCTAGACGCCATTCTTTTATTTATGTTTGATGGTGGAGCTATCCGCGCTTGCCCTTTAGGCTTAGTCCTCAGCGCTTCTATAATCTTCTGCTCATCTTCAGTTGTCCGGTCCCGTTCGGCCTTTAGATAGCTTCTCTAGTAATACCCTATGTGGTGCGGATTTATGGCGAGTCGCAGGCAGATTTGATTCTTTTTAGAATATTTCCCGCCTTTCAGATTAGCATTTCTTCTTGGTATTGCTGGACGGCACTTGTACTTTGCAACCGCCTTTCTTGGGAGAGGTTATCGGCTTCCGTTTCCGAGGACAGTACTTCAGCCACATTTTCGACGGTGGCAGTGAAATTTTCACTCTTTTTTTTTATGCCGTGATCACTATGTGAACTTAAGATGGTTCGTTATTATTTCGGCATTTAAGACCCTTACTTCAGTCGGTTCGATGGCAGTCACGGCAGTAACCGCCTCGATGTTCTTTATATTTTCCTTTACCGCGCGAATCCTGCAGAATTCCCCGCACTTACTTTTTAGGACGCTCTGGCGTTCTGTGCCTGGAGCCTTCTTGGTTTGCGATGATAGCACCGCCTCTTCCAGTTCTAGTTATGGGAAGAATGGGCAATCGAGTGCTGTTTCACCGAAAACAGGCTCAACACGGTCAGGATAGGCGGGGCAGAGTGCCCGCACTGTTTCGTCCATATTTTCCGCTTCATCTATGCAATGTGTTTGCAGTGCACAAAGTTTTCGGATAACTAACTTGCAGCCAAGGCCCCACGGATTCACATTGCCCACTATATCTTTCCAGCAGCAAGCTTTCCTGATGTTAATCAATTTGCGAAGGCATTTCCGGGCCTCGGCACGCTTTCGTGATCGTTGAGGCTCACGCTGAAGCTTGTGACTCTCTTCACTTTTCAGCGATTTCAGTCGAATATGATTACACTATACGCTTGCGTGCTGGGGTTCTCAATGGGGCATAGAAGCGTTGTCCCCTATGGTTTTCTGGTGTCAGCCTTTCCTTGATCCTGCCCACGCTAGGGAGCTTCCGTTTGATGGCTCCTTCTACCTCGGTCACGTCCGTGACGCAATCAATGTTTCTTATTTGAATCATTGCCATCGGCTAGAGCGAGGCTATAGTTGCGCTTTCGCGAGGACATTCTTTCTCGTGTCGCAGAATGCTTTATTGTTGTCAGCCTCTGCTCCGAATTTGACCAGTAAGTGGTTCGATCGGGTTGCCTGTACTGCTGTAATAGCAGTGTTTATGTCTTAAATTTACCTTGACAGCCCGCAAAACTTCTGCATCGGGTCAGTCATCATGGGATATTACGAGCAGTGTCTGCTTCCGGAGTCTTCATCCTGGCTTTTTTCTCTTCTATTTCGCGTCAGGTTTTTTTTCTTGTTGGACGTCATTGTGAATTATTTCCTGGCACTTTTTGAAAGAGTTTATTTGCGATTTTCTTCACTCCTTTTGTCAGCGCTGTCTGAAACCCCTGATCTAGTGTTCTACGCCCATCAAGTGCCTATTCTTTCCTTCTTTTATGCCGATTGCCTTTGATTAGGCTAGACGCCATTCTTTTATTTATGTTTGATGGTGGAGCTATCCGCGCTTGCCCTTTAGGCTTAGTCCTCAGCGCTTCTATAGTCTTCTGCTCATCTTCAGTTGTGCGGTCCCGTTCGGCCTTTAGATAGCTTCTCTAGTAATACCCTATGTGGTGCGGATTTATGGCGAGTCGCAGGCAGATTTGATTCTTTTTAGAATATTTCCCGCCTTTCAGATTAGCATTTCTTCTTGGTATTGCTGGACGGCACTTGTACTTTGCAACCGCCTTTCTTGGGAGGGGTTATCGGCTTCCGTTTCCGAGGACAGTACTTCAGCCACATTTTCGACGGTGGCAGTGAAATTTTCACTCTTTTTTTTATGCCGTGATCACTATGTGAACTTAAGATGGTTCGTTATTATTTCGGCATTTAAGACCCTTACTTCAGTCGGTTCGATGGCAGTCACGGCAGTAACCGCCTCGATGTTCTTTATATTTTCCTTTACCGCGCGAATCCTGCAGAATTCCCCGCACTTACTTTTTAGGACGCTCTGGCGTTCGCATCATTTTTTAGCGTTTTGTACTAAAATACAAAACCCTATTGCAATCACGACCCGTGTCTGTCCATCTGTATGTCACTGCAGTTTTTCTCCGAAACTATAGAAGCTACAGCCATGAAACGTTGCGGAAAGGTTTCAAGGGTGCAATTTTTTACCAAAGGTTTTAAACGGGTTCTTCCCATATAGGGCGGTAGTCGAGTAGGGTATCGGCAACGTGGAGGGCAGGGGAAGGGGAAATATACGAACTTTTTGCGTATCCCCCCTCACGATTGGACACCTTTCATCCGAAAAATCAGAAAAAATCAAGAATATAGGCTGTTATAAGTACAACAACAACAACAACATTTATTTTAAGTGACTCTTCGGGTGGACTTTAAGCCCACTAAGTTGCGATAACTCCTGCTTTAAATTCAGAATGTACCGCAGCTGAGTGGGCGGTTACATGGCGGTAGCGTGGTACTGATCGTATCACCTTCTTGAGTGCCGACACATTCTATCAGGGCAAAGAGATACTCTGACTATCTCTAAGCAAAGGCCCGAAAGGCAAAAACAAAAAATTAATATATATATATATATATATATATATATATATATATATATATATATTATCCGCATATGCATTCACTTTGCATCCAGTTTCAACTTCAATAGAAGCTCATTCACTGTTGAGTTTGTAAGGGGAGAGAGAACATCACTTAGGGACTGCTTGTATTGACCACCTGCTTAAGTTTTGAACTACCCAGAGGTAGTAGTACTTGCTTTCTGATTAGCTGGTTAACAAGTTCAACAACTTGCCGAAGACGCTCACATTCTGGAGAGCGTTCACAATAAAGTAAGGGTAAACATAATTGAATGCTCCCTCGATGTGGAGAAATGTTAGCTGTTAGAAAGAGTGCGGAATGCTCGCTTATTAATGTAAAGTCTAGAACCACACTTCTTTTGTATGTCCAAAGATCGACTTAAGGTGAATAGACACGCAAGGAAAATTCTCAATAAAGCGAAAGCAGCGTCCGCAATTATTTCGTCTCTCCTTTCTTCGAAATCAGTCTGCCCAAAAGTTAAGGTGTTAATGTACAAAACTCTTATTAGGCCGATCATTACCTACGCGTTTCCGGCATGGCTAACAATCTCGCCTACTGCGGCCGAAGAAATCCAAATCTTCGAGAGGAAGATCCTTCGGAAATGCCTATCCAAATACAGACGGCCTAATAAGAAGTACTACAGGAATTCTATCCTTTACGAAGATACGGAGATAGAACCGATTCTCCATTACATGTTGGCAATGTCTAAAAAACGCCTAGAGAAGTGGCGGGAGCACCCCCTTCAATGTATTCGCGCACTTTTCGAGCCTACCACCGCAAATATTAATCCCTACTACCTATGTCCCTTTAAAATCCTTGACCAATACCACCACGATCCCATTGATTCCGTAACTACCAATAAACCGGCGTTTTACGTTTCATCTGAACCGAACACATACCGTGGTTAAACAAAATACTTGCAAATTTAGTTAGAACATAAGTGTAATAAAATAAAACCACAAGATAAATATACATAAATGTAAATAAATTCGAGTGCTGTACTAAGCAGCTTATAGTTTTAGGTTAGATGTAGGAATAGATTTAAGTTATATTAGGGTTAGATTTAGATTAAGTTTTAACGTATTTATTTGTCAAACTACTCATGTCGTAAGCCATATGAGCAAATGGCAAAGTCTATATATCTTAAAAACACTGATGTAAAATAAGTATACATATTTTCTAACCGTCAAAGTTTATTTGACATCCATATACTGTCAAATGTCACATAGTCATTAAGCATACTCTGTAATGTCAAGTTATAAAAAGACTCAATAAAGTTTACTTACTTACTTACTTGTATGTCCAAAGCGTAGGTTCATTGCCAATGTTTGCTATAGCAAGATTGTTAGATAAAGTGAATAAATACAAGGATTAACCTATTTTGTTGGTGTTCGAGCTGCCCTACATCTGATGATGGCAATTCGCGTCTGTATCGATGATCAGTAAAATCTGGCTGGTTTTTGAGGATGTCGTCAGCTTCCTAACGTTATCATTGGGAAGTCGCGGGCTTTCATCATATGACATGCGGAAGGAAGTGGTCCAAAGCGGCCTGGGCTTCGCATCGGCAACAGTAGCAACATTGTCCTTAACATTAAAGTTTTTGCGAGCTGTGATGGAGAAGAACAGCAGATGCCATCTTAGAATGGTGTTAATTAGTTTGAAGACCCTTCAACCTAGTTTAAAATGATAGTGCTGCCCAGATTCTCCTTGCCAGCTTTGTAAAACGTTTTATGAAGATCTACTAGTTTCACGTTCTGTTCGAGCGTTATACCAAGTTTTCTCAGAAACGATATGAATTACAAAGCACAACATTTTTAAAAATGTCAGAAATGGTGGTCTCTGAAAGGATCAGGTATTATAAAAAAAAATTGTAAAGTGTTTCAAAGGGTCCCTGCATAGGGAAGTGACATTTAAAAAAAAAATTTATCATAGGTAGTTGAGTGGGATATCAAATAAAAGCCTTTAATTGGAGCTCCCAGAATCTGAAACAACAAATTTAGATTGTGTATCAGGGGCTTTAGGAGGAAGCAATAAGTATGCGTCAAAACATTTGGAAAAATCACAGAGGTAGATCTGTATGAGTTCAAGGACAAAAAATACATCAGAAATTAAACTTCATTCAACTTTATTAATATTAGTATGATTTGTCAATTTTATGTTTTTCCCCATGTAACCGAAACTTTTTAACATGCATGTAGAATGACAAACGATTCTTGTGTCTACGAAATTTCATTGAAATCGGATCATAACTAGGTGAGATATCACCATTTCACCTGTATAGAATTGCAACAATAATAGCACGTATTTATGTTTGATATATATTTCAAATCGACCTAGGCACTATAGTTTTCTTCAGATTTTCATGAAAATTGCAGAAATAGTGTTTAATTTGAATATGTTCAATTGGCCGGGCACTCAGCAAAATTATTTAACCTGGAATAAAATGGCAGCTTTTATGTGCTTGTGAAGAAACCCTATATCTTTCTGATATATTTGAACAAGCATCGATTACTTCTGGAAGCATCATACAAGCCATTGGGTCATGTTATCAGAATCCTAGGATAGTCACAAAGTCCTTCTGATAGGAGCACTGCCCTGCCTGCTCGGCGTGTTTTAATTGACTTTATTATCTATGAATATGGTCCACTTCACCTTTTGATACAATGATGACTTTGCTAGTTTAACCTTATCTTACCTACTCACTTCATTATTTACTCAGTTATATATTTTGTTGACTTACCTGAAAAGAAAAAAAGACAAATATTAGCATATTTTCAATTGGAATCGTTGAATATTTGGATAAAATTCAAAATATAATAAAAAAAATTACAGCTTTTTTAACCCTTTCGTTCACGATGTCCAATATACTGGACATTTGTCCTCCCCTTTTTTCTGTTTCTATGTTTTCCACTTACGCTTGGCAGCTGAAACATTTGATGACTTACGAACATCAAAAAAATCATTCAAGAGCGCATACTTGTGTATATGACATCGTCTTTCGAGAACTAAAAGTTTCGTAAATTTGATTAGGTGTATTTCAATAGAATTTTGGGTAAGTAAACGCTGTCTGTTAAGCCTTTTGATTTATTTTATGTTTTTTTGCATGTTCTCTTTATCTAATAAAGTTGAAAAACGAATTAAACGAAAAATTCCTGTCTAATATATTAGACATGCGTACCCAACAGTCGCGAAAAAAACATGAGCATGTCACCCAGTAGGGTGGCCCCAGGGCCCAGTAGCTCAGTGGTAATTTCACTGGCTTTGGAACTACTGGATGCGGCTTCGATTCCCGGCAAAAGCCTTTGGGTAAGGCCTGTTAGGCTATAGTGTGAACGAAAAAAAATCTGTTAAATCCCGTCCAGTTTTCAATTCATTCTTAGTCAAAATGAATCACGGGCGAGGCCTCAGCAAAGAAGAAATTCTTAGGGATGCATCAGACTACGACTATATAGTCGCACTTCTGTCGCAAGTTACACATGGTTAAATGGAAGCCCGCACACTGCGATTTTCGACAATTTTGTCCAGGTCGGCAGTCGCAGGAATTTGTGATTTTTCCTAAAACCAGTTTAGTAGGTAGTTTTTGTGATACTCGCGCAGGCGCACATCATTTGGACATTTGACGCTGACGTGCACGGAAGTTTCTTGCATAGCGCACAAATGAGTTAGCGCATGTGTTCCTGGCAAAGACATACCTTCAAATGAGCATATTAGTCCTGCGCATGCCTGAAGTTCCTTTGCAAATCTTGTCGCAGTGTGTACGTATTTGCGTCTAAAAATCGATGGTTACGACAGGAAAATCGCAATGTGGCCGAACCCTTAGTGAGCTCGAGAGACTGCCTTTTATCGACAGTGAATGCGATGAGCAGGAATCGAACGTGGCAGACATTAGTGCTCCCGATCAGTTGGGTCGAGCAGCTCACGGACTTTACCATGCCACTGACTCATTTGAAAATAAGCCTGTAGAAGCAGAAGAATTCTAAGTGCCGGCTTTCGATTTGAAAGAGATTGTCGTAGATTTGAATGAAATTTGCAACATAGTGCCACCGCAAGTAGAGTGTCAAATCTATTGCACAAAAAAGGAAGATATCAAGTGGCGTAAGCAAACAACTGCAACCGTGAAATCTGATAGAATTGCTTACGTTGGTATTGACGAGGAGTCGATTGAGAGCGTCAGTGTCGGCAATGCCTTTTCATGTTTCAGCCATAACCTTGACGACGAATGTTTTTACTAAAATAGCTTTCTACACCAACTTGTATGCTTTTCAGCAAGGTTTGCTAATTATGTCTATTTTGCCTTTCATTGTTATAAATACTATTCTCTGTCAACTTTGTAGGCGACAATAAATTCGCACTATGCGATACTAATGAGGTCAAAATTTCCTTCGCTTTGCACATGATAATAAGTATACATATACAAATTTCCGTTTTTTAGTCGGAGATATGGACATCCTATTTTCTACAAAAACATGGCAACCAATCAATTCTTTGCTCTGTGTCAACGCTTGTCCGTTGCCGATACTAATGCTCGGGCTTCGACATGCAAGGACAGCCTGTATAAATTTCGACCAATCATGGACCGAATTCAAAGCCGACTGCTTGAGTTAGATCTTGAAGAGAATCTCTTTGTTGATGAATGGGCCAGTCCCTTCAAAAGACTACCACGCTGGCTGCCCGCGGGCGCGGCTCCAGCGAATAGTACTCCAGCTCTGATGGCAAAGTCATATTCACTCGTTGGTTTGACAGCAAGGTTGTCAATTTGGCTTCTGACTTCGTTGGAATCAGCATCAAAGACAAAGCACAACAATGGAACAAACGACGCATGAGTACATTGAAGTAAATCGTCCTGAGGTAGTTCGTTTGTATGATAGTATGGATGGGTTCGACCTTATATACGATTTCTTCGATCTGGCTATCATTGCCGCTTGGATGGAGTACAGAAGTGATTGCATGAAGGCCTCTCTATCCAGCAAACGTATTTTGGATTCGATGGCATTCTGCATGGAAGTGGCCAATGTCCTCATCAAGCCAAGCCAACAGACGCAGCGAAGGTTTTTCGTGCGTCTTACTGGTTAGAAAGAAAAAAAGCGTATCAAATCATGCCAGAGGAAGAGAAGCAAACATCCTGTACATTCCTATATTTGTCAAATCCGAAAATGGCAGCAGGTGTAAAAATGATGGATGTGACAAAAAATTCTTAATCATAAGCAGTTTAAGGTCACACTTTGCTTGAAGGACTAAAATTGTTTTTATGACTGACTTTCAATTCAATTTCAATCTTTTTTGGTTTTTTCGACATTCTCATCTTCATTAATATGATTAAATGAAAAAATTTTTTTAGTACCAAAAAATTTGAAATAATGATGCTTTGATTCGAAAGAAGTGTTCAAGTAAAAAAGGAAAAATATGACCATTCGATATACATTTCCAATGAATTGAACATCGCGCAACTAACAGGTATGAATAGCTACCTGAAATGATTTTTGAGCTCAGTGGACTCATATTAGTCTAGATATATATCTTAAAAAAATCCTGGATGACTAAAAATAAATGGTGAAGGAGAGGGTTAAAAAGAAGCAAAAAACATTCAATTATTCTTGGATTCCGTTTCCTCCAGTGTTTTTGAATTATGATTTCAAATACCAGAAGTCCTCTTACCTTGATAAACGTACACAAATAACTTCTGAAATTCTTTCGTAACTACATGATTCAGTTGCTTATTTTAATAATTTCTCTGATAAATTATCAGAGAAGAAAAATGTTAGAAGAAAGTAGTTTCCACGTGTGTACCATCCGAAAAACGAGATCGATATTCGCACGAAGCATTGAAAGCTCACTGTAGAGCAAAAAATTATCGTCTAGATTTACATTAAATTGATATAAAAAGGGTAAAATGATCAATTTAAAGTTTAGCAAAGACAAGTACATAAATATTTTACGCTCTCAATACGCTAATCTATTCATAAATATGAAAAAAACATAACGTTTCTTAAAAATTCCTGAAACTGTAGCTAGCATCAGGTAACGCCCTGCCTGTGTCGGGTCACCTACACGCACACACAAAGACTCAGGAAGGAAAAAACAGAAGAAATTACCTTGGAGGGAGGCTTGTTGTTGCTGATCAATTTGCGAAGGCATTTCCTGGCGCGGTTGCTTGCCTCGTCACGGTTTCGTGCCCATTTAGCCTCAAGCCGAAGCTAGTGACACTCCCTTCGTTTTCAGCAATTTCAGTTGACCACCAGTACACTGGGTGCTTACCGTGCCGGGGTCTTCGACGGGGCATAGAAGCTTTTTGCAAGCAATCGTAATGATGCTCATAGTTGAGTTCACCACGTCTTGAGGTGCCAGTTCTTCCGTCGTCTTCGAATCTTCTTAGAGCGGTGCACCTGCTGTGAGAACCTCAACGTCCATCCTTCCGATGCTCCAACCAATTGTAGGAAGCCAAGAGCCCGGACGTCGGGAGACAGCATCGCTTATCTCAAGCAGAATGCACTGGTGATCACTGCTTGAGTAGTCCTCTAATACTCTGCAATTATGTATCCGCCGTACTAAGGACTCCGAGGCGAATGTCGCGTCCGCCCTGGCCGCCATTTACAGGATTCGTTTTCTCCGCGGGTCTGTTTGTGGCATGCCCCATTCGATTGCTTTCGCTTTAAGGTCTCCTCCAACGAGCACGCTCCCATCTGCGTTCGAGACAGCGCCCTCCAAAGCATTAAGCTTGGCTTGGAAAGATGATATCGATTCGCTCGGCGTTAGGTACACACTAAAGAAGGTGGTCTCTGAGCACCGAACCCACACAAAACCATCTCGACGGCCACAGCTCTTCGCCTGGAAACTACTATTTCGAACAGAGATGGCGGCAATGCCAGTTTCATCTGGATACCATGAAACTGAACTTTTATCATGATGTTGCCCACTCAGCAGCAAAAAGTCAGCTCTCATGTCCCTCGCAAACTGCTCAAGCAGATTTTGGGCGGTTGAACTGCGGTGTAGGTTTAGTTGCAGTATATGGGTCATTGAAGTTCTAATTTTGCCTTGGCTAAGGCTTCCTGGAAAACCCGACATTTTCCTGATCCCAAGACGTGTCCAAAATCATGTTTTGGATCAGCATCTTTGCAAAGAATACAGTGTGCTTCCTTCGTACACTCTCGACCGACCACGTTTGTCGTACTGCTTTAATGGCAGTTTTGGTGTCTTCGAGCCTTACGTTTCCCCTGATGTCCCGCAGCACCTGCGCGTTGGATCGACCATCTTGGGTTTCTACGAGCAGTGCCTGCTGCCGGGGTCTTCGTCGGGGCTTCTTTCTCTCCTGTTTTGCATCGGGTTTTTTTTCTTCTCGGGCGTCCTTGCAAACTTTACTTTCTGGCACTTTTTGAAATAGTTTATTTGAGGCTTTCTTCGCTTCTATTGTAAGCACTGTCTGGAACCCCTGATCTGGTGTTCCACGCCCATCAACTGCCTCTTCTTTCTTTCTTCTACCCCGATTTCTTTCGATTGGGCTGGACGCCATTCTTGTATGAATTTTTAATTGTAGAGCTGTCTGCACGTGCCCTCTAGATTTCGCCCCCAGCGCTTATTTAGCCTTTTGCTCTTCTTCGGCTTTCAACCAGCTCCTCTGGTAATGCCCTATCTGATCTAGGAGCTCTCTAGTTCAAGGAGCCCAATCTTTACTGCTTTGGTGATTTTTGGCGAGTCGTGTACAGATTGTATTCTTTTTAGAACAACTGCCGCTTTTCGGAATCGGCGTTCATCTTCATGTCGCTGGGCGGCAATTGTACTTTGTGGCCATCGTCCTTCGGAGAGGTTATCGGCTTCTGTTTCCGAATACAGTACTTTCGGCACCTTTTCGACGTTGGCGATGAAATCGCACATCGTCGCTCTATTTGCCTGGTCACTCGTTTCTTTTCCTGCCGTAATCTCTTCTGTGCCTTCAGGATGGTTCTTTATTAATTTGGGACTTACGACCCTTGCTTCAGTCGCATCGGTTGCAATCGCAGCAGTGACGATCGAATTCTCGAATTCCTCCATCGCTCGAATATTTGGCGCGTCCTGTAGAATTTCCCTCTTTTCCTTTATAGGACGCTGTGGCGTTCGCATCATTTTGTTGCTGCGCCTGAACGCTCCAGGAATCTCAGTCTGGACCAGACGGCCTGTTAATCTCCGTTTTTCATCCACCGTCACTGTCATTGTTTTATGCGTCTTTTTTGTCTCCGTTAGTATCGCTCCCAATGTGCTGTTAACTTCTTGGCTGCAACCGCTGGTTGCGTCGTCGTTATTGTTATTTTTGCATTCTTTTTTTGAGCTTTTGGCTCTTTTTAAAGGGTTTTTGGTTGCTTCCGTTTTGTTGGGTTACCCCCCGGGCCGCTAATCCCGTTCGTGTGTGTAGTCTCCTTTTTGGCTCCATGGTTATCTTTGCAGAGCAGGGAGGCCATGCGAGGGTTGGTACAAGCCCTTATGGGGACAAGTGCTCAGAGCCAGACCAGCAGCGCTAATCGGGAGTCCGTCTCAACCGAACGTACACCGTGGTGCGAGCTTCGAACGTACTCCGAGGCCTGCCAAGGTTTTACCGGGACGGAGACGTTATGATAGTTGAATTGGAGCCGTTCACACACGAGTGTCATCTCGGTGCAACAGTGCAAAGCAACTAGGTCCAAACTATCATATCCGCCAGCCCAAAGCATGAATGCCAGTTCGTTGTCCAAAGCGTAGTCCAGATCCATTCAGGGTGGTTACCTGGCATCCCAGGAGGGAGGCTCTTGCACCCTCCCCCCCACCACATATTCTCGGCTCCGTGGGGCCGGCGCTCCCCAAAGAATGCTAGCCTCCAAGAGTGCTCTCCTTCCCCCTGCGGGAATTTCCTCGGGTACGTGGGGCGGAATTCCCCAAAGAATGGTAGTCTCCAGGAGTATTCCTATCAGCCAGGATTCTCCCTGCGGGGTTTCCTCGGGTACGTGGGAGCGGAACTCCCGAAAGAATACTAGCCTCTAAGAGTACTCCCGTCGGCTAGCATCCTCCCTGCGAATTGCTAGAACGTGATTCAATTTTCTCTTTGCTTCACTACTAATTTACAAATAATCGTTTTATTACCAGACATAAACAAAGGTTTTATACTTCATTAATCATTACTTTGAATATCAAAAGAAACTTTTGTTGCGAATTCGGGCCATTGTGGGCATTCTGTTTCGCCTATTATTCACCTTAACAATAACCATACCTTTTCATTTCTGTCAAATAAATTTCAATATTTTCCTACTATATTTTATTCCTTTAACAAACAAAACATAATTCAATTTTTACTACAGTATTTGTTGCTCTGAATCGTTCATTGGAATGGGACAGCAATCGCAGAGTAATTATATTGACGCTTCTACCAGTTCAAGCGTATAACAAATTGCCCTCTACAATGTCATTGATGCTAGCATTTGATCGCATGGCATCAATTCGAACTTGATCATTCAATCCCTGGTGGTCGAAGGGAATGTCAGCAAATTATGCGAATAATCAAATTCTCAATATCATCGGTTGCGTAGTGTGAAGTATGATGAAATTCAATTTTGAGAAATCTGAAGCCAGAGGCGATTAATCGGAGCGAAGCTAGACGGTGACCAATGGCGAATTGGATACAACCATGAGCTGTATGGAATTTTTGACGAGCCGGAGGTTCCAACAATTGTAAAACTGCGGAAGCTGCAATGGGCTGACCACATGAAGCGTAAGGACGAACAACGGATACCCAAAAAGGTATTCGTTGGGAGAGCTGAAGGCCGGAGACCAGTGGGGAAACCAAAGAAAAACAGTTTATCGCTGCTCGGATCTCGAAATTGGAGGACGCGGTCAATGGACTGAGACAGTGGGAGGCGCTATTTGCAGAAAGCGAAGGCCCGAGAGGGGTTGTAGTGTAAGAAGAAGAAATCTGAACAGCAGCGGATTTTTGGGCGCGCACAAAACTTGGGATAAGGTACTTTCGTTGCTATTATTGAAGTAATAGTTTTGCTCTGTAGCTTGATAAAATATGTGAACTTCCATGAATTTTGATGAGATTTTGCTGGACTCAATAAATTAATCCCACCGATAAACATGAGAATAAGAAAAGTATAATCTTGCACTCCGTTACATAAAAGATTAAAGTGGCCAAATAGTTTTTTTAACCTTCGGCATATGATGTGAAAAAAATCCTCACCTAACGCGGGGTTAAATTTACCCCATAGAAAATTGGAATGTTTCGGTATAAATATCAGGCAAAGTGCACTTCAACAAGTCTTATTTATTAATTTTATTAGTGAATAGGTATTACACTACCTATTATATAATTATATAATATAACAATTGTAGATTATTGGACGACTTACCACGCATTTTAAAATTACTGAGGTTTAAATAACTCCACGTTGTATGCCGAAGATTAATATTATTTGGATTTGTTTCATGTAAAATCAATTAACAAGTACCCCTTCCTTTTTTTCAGTATACAAGCGCTTGTAAGACTCGGAAAAGGGTAAGTAATTATTTGTTTTTTTTTTTAAATAATTTATTTTCTCTGCTATTTCAATCGAAATAAGTTTCTTTTTGAATTCATATTTAACATGAACTACCAGTTGTAATTAATTACAAGGGGTTTTCTGGCAGGTTTTATTTGCCCAGAAAAAGATTTTTATTGCAGTGTGATTATTTTCTTTTTTTTATTTAATGCATAAATCGGCTATGAATAGTTAATCTCCACTTTATTTCATTTCGCAAAATGGTCTCCCTTCCCTTTCGTTTTTGTGTAAATTCTTGTATGTGAGGTGGTCCAGCATAGGCAGAGGATTCCTCGGAAGACTTACGATACGACTGAGTGCTAGCAAGTCTCTGTATTCCACCTTGGAATCAGTAAACATCTACAAAATATTCATGTTTGCAACCGCGGTGACTTTCGTAAACTCTTTAAGTATTCTAAATACTATTGGCACACTGCAAAATTTATCCTAAAATTACAATTAGTCGTCTTCCTACTATAATTAACTCTTATTATGTTCGTTTCTACTGAAGACCTTCCCCACAGTGTGTCCTCGATGAATAAACTTTTTCTTTTCTTAAATGAAAAGGGCGGTAATAGTCAAGAGGACACAAATGTACCAGGAACTTAACGCATTACCTACCTTGGGTGTGTTTGAAATAGATTTAGTTTCCTTACAGCAGGAGATGTCGAAAAGCTAGTAGGTTTTGTGTGAAACTTATCAACTGTGAAGCTAATATTGTGGGTATATCCTTTCTATTTTAGAACGGCTTTAACAAAGTTTGTATCATTTCCGAATAATTTGAGGAGTTATCAAGTATTTTCGGGAAAGAATATCACCCCTATACAAATCCAGCATGCCAAAATTTTTGACAAGCCGGAGGTCTCAATAATGGCAAGACTGCGGAAACTGCAATGGGCTGGTCACGTGAATCGTATGGATGAACATTGGATAGCCAAAAAGATTCGTTCGGGAGAAGTGAAGTGCGGAAACCAGGGGGAAAACCGAGGAAACGCTAGTCTAACTCGGTTGACAAAAAAGTTAGTCGCTGCTCGGATTTCGAAATTGGAGGACGCAGTTAATAGATCGAGACTGTTAGAGGCGCTAGTTGCAGAAAGCGAAGGCACGAGAGGAACTGTATGCTGTTAAAAACAAGAAGTCCAGTATGTGGCCATTTTTAAAATCGGTTGCGCCGCATTCGTGAATATATCTTATTTTTCAGTATTTCACACTATTTTTTATCTAGATTTTGAAATGAACAATATAATCTGAGAAGATTCGCAAAGTCTAGAAAGCTTTATGAAAAAGCATGCACATTCAGAGGCAATAAATAGAACATTATTAAGTTTGCCATCAAATTTCATTGGTGATACATTAAGATATATACAAAATTTGTCATAATGTATAAAGCTGGCGAAAACAAAAGATTTGTAACTGATGTTTTTCTTTGGCTAATAAATCTGAAGCTTCGATTTTCTCATTTGAAACATCAATTTTCATCATACAATACATGCTGTCACTTTCGTCATTCAGGAATGCTTTCAAGACACCTGAAACCTTCTATGTAGGAGTATAAAATCTTCTTTCTATGTAGGAGTATAAAATTTTCTAGCAAATTGCTTTACATTATTAAGATTTTATTTTTCTTAGTAAATTCATTGCCTTATACCCACTAAAATATTCTCTATCGAAGCTCGTTAAGCGTCAGGTGAACGTTTGAACACTTAATATTATTTTACTATGTTACTCATTTTTACTTCTATACTGTATTCAGAATTTTCGCATATTAATTCAGAACAGTCTTTCGTTATCGTCTTTCATCAAATATATTACTTATTTCTGACATCAAGCAGCAGTATATCACGACACATTTAGTTAAAGGTTAATGATATCAATAACTATTGGACAAACTAGAATATACTATATATGTTAAATATCGTCAAAATTTGGCTCATGACTCTAACCCGCCATGAATAATCTAGGTATAAGTGTTCGTACTAGTGTATGACCAGTTTCAGTCGTTAAATGTACCCAGGAGGAAATTAATCTTCCAACCAGTAACGGAATAAAACGATACTTCAAGTGACTTACCCTCATTGGTTATGCTGGACCCTACTAAAAACAGACTCAGTGCAAAGATACACATCATATGAAAATCACTAATCGGAGACCGAGGTGAACCAGTCTCTTTAGAAATTAATTTCGCGGTAATTTTACCATGTCATCTCATCAATTCAGAAAAACATACGATCCTCTACTTTGTAATAAAGTTGGCACTCGGCTGTTCAGTCAAAATAACATCTTCATTTCGTCACTTCTGATTATTCGCAATTCAAATAGTTCAATGCACTAAATTGCATCCAGTTATGCAAAGAAGGTGATAAATTACAGAAATTTACAAAAATTTATTCAAATTACGAGTTATTTTATCAGAATGAAAACAACTAGAAATAAAAAGAAACGAAGATAAAATCCATACCGGTGTTGAATATTAAAATTAGTTCAGAAATTATTAAGACAAATAAAAGTTTATTGCAATGGTAGCTCACTAATAAAATTTGATTAAATAAACAAATATTTGCTTAATTAAGTGCCAGAAATATAAGAAAAAAAAAAAAAAAAAAAAAAAATATATATATATATATATATATATATATATATATATATATATAGTTTTATATATATATATATATATATATATATATATATATATATATATATATATATATATATATATATATACCTATATATATATATATATATATATATATATATATATATATATATATATATATATACGTATATATCGTTGATGAGATAGCAAATTAAAAATATACATGCTACCAATAATGCAATGCAGATATGCAGGCAACAAAAAAGTACATGCATTGAAATCACAACAGTACAAATTTCAATACTGCTTTGAATAGTACTTCTCTTCACCATTGTTAGAAGGCAGTTCTGATTTTTATGGCTCTGTAAAGCGATTTTTACCAAATCCTACTAGTTTCGCGCCCTGCATACTATATATATATATATATATATATATATATATATACCTATATATATATATATATATATATATATATATATATATATATATATATATATATATATATACGTATATATCGTTGATGAGATAGCAAATTAAAAATATACATGCTACCAATAATGCAATGCAGATATGCAGGCAACAAAAAAGTACATGCATTGAAATCACAACAGTACAAATTTCAATACTGCTTTGAATAGTACTTCTCTTCACCATTGTTAGAAGGCAGTTCTGATTTTTATGGCTCTGTAAAGCGATTTTTACCAAATCCTACTAGTTTCGCGCCCTGCATACTCGTCTATGATGTGTCACACCAAGTTTTCGCAGAAACTATACAAGCTACAAAGCTGAAACTTTATGGGAAGGTCAGAAGTGGTGGCTCTCAAGAGCTTATCCCTTAACGAAAATTTCAAATTTTTTAAAGAGCGTTTTTCCTTATACAGAAGTGGCCTATAAAATTTTTTTTATTAAAGATAACCGAGGGGGAATCATATGAAAGGTCGTGATTAGAACTCTTAGAATCTGAAATAAATGTATGAAAAATCGGTACTCCCTCCCCCCATTCACGATTACCTCTATAAGCAAAAAATTCACTTCAATATCATTCATACACAAAAGAAATTCAATTAAGACTTTTTCCACTTAGTTTGTATAGGGTTTTTCATTAGGGAAGTATCAATTTTGTATCTATATATGAACACACCCTTAAACTTTTTCAATGAGCTGTCAATTTCATTACGTTAGCTAAAGTCAACATTTTTATTATGGTCAAGCTCACAAAGCAGCAATGTTTGGAAATCATTAAAAAGTACTACTGAAATTCAGAGTCGCTTACTCCAATTTCAGCCGTAATAATCGTCCCACCCGACAGGCTGTGCGTACTACAGCGGATAAGTTCGAGTCAAAATTTTCCCTATTGGACGTTCCGGTGCCAAAAAGACGCCACACTGCTCGAAGCGAGGGAAATATCACAGCCGTAAGTGCATCGATTCAATATAAGCCAAATCAGTCGATTCAACGCCGTTCTCAAGAATTGGGCATCGCTCAAACGACACTGTGGCGTATTTTACAAAAAGATCTTGGCTTATATGGTTACCAGTTCAAATTGGCTCAAGAACTAAAGCCAGTTGATCATTCGAAACGCCGAAACTTTTCCAAATGGGCTCTGGCAAAGCTTGAGGATAATGAGGAATTTAATTGAAAAGTCATCTTCAGCGATGAAGCTCATTTCTGGCTCAATGGCTTTGTTAATAAGCAAAATGTGCATTATTGGTCATCAACAAACTCACATGTGCTTATTGAGACACCTTTGGATCCGCAAAAAATTACAGCTGAGCTGCTCAGAAATTTTTTTTGTGTCTTTCTTCCTTTGACCACCATCGAAGACATGTCTTGTTATTTAGTTATGCGCAATATTTTTGTTAGTAAAAACTTTGTTATTAAACTCAGGTTTCTAATTATTACACATGTGCGATGAATACCCTCAGTGATGAATACCGGCGTGTTGCCCTCACGAAAATCAATTTTGAATGTTGTGAAGCGTAAATTCGGAAAGTGTCGCTGTGAGCTTCAAAAATGGCTACCGGGCCGGACAATATAATAGACAAAACGAAAACCCATAAAAACATCACAGCTCCCATCGCGTCGTCAAAACGTTGCGAGTTACTAAATTTCCGGCATTCTACAAATTAGATCCGGAGTTTTGGTTCGACCAAGTGGAAGCCACATTCCACACGCATGGCATCACGCAGGATGAAATCAGATTTAAATACATAATCCAATATGTTGAGCCAGAAATCTTTGCGCATGCCATTTCGATTGCCAGGAATTCGCCACCGGAGGACAAATACAATGCTGTCAAGCAGCGAATATTATCAGATTTGGCAGAGTCTAGTGAGTTGGAGATGAGACGTCTATTCCAAGGTAAAAACTTATATGAAAGGGAACCCTTATATTACATGCAACATCTGCAAAATACTGGGGGAGATTAGGTGCCGAATGTTATGTTAGGATCGCTTTTTTTAGAGTAGCTGCCGGAAAACATTTGGGTCGTATTAGCAATTTCAAGTGAGCCCGATATTGACAAGCTGACAAAGATAGTGGACACAATGATTGAATTGCAGCAACCACTCATTTCATCGATGCATAAACAAGAAAACACAAGCGAAGTCTTGCATCAGGATGCGCGATAGAGCACGATCAAAATCTCAGAATAGGAAACAACACTTCAGTTCAAAAAGTCGAGGATTATGTTTTTTGCACAACCATTTTGGGAGTCGTGCCCGTAATTTCCGGCCACCATACCACTGGAAAAGTAAAGTGGGTTCGAGTTTAGAAAGCTAGAAACGTCATCCCGAATTTCGGCGACCGAGGACGAGCAACTTGGACAGCAACAAACTAACCAACTTCTAGTTTTCGACCCAAAAAACAAATTGCGTTTTTTCGTAGATACTAGTGCGGATGCTTCAGTTCTTCCAAGGAACACAGAGTAAAATGCATCAACGCAGTTCAACCTCTACACCGATAACAACACAATAATTAAAACCTATGAATATAAGATCTTAAGATTCGACCTAGGTCTACGACGTCCATATGCTTGGAAATTCCTCATCGTCGATGTTAGACAGCAAATCATCGGTGTTGGTCTGTTGAAACATTTTGGCTTCCTGATGGATATCCGCAGAAGGAAAATTATCGATGGAGAAACAAACTTATCGTGAGTTGCAAAGCTCGATAAAACTAAAATTTCTAGCACAACGACACTTAAATCAAGCCAATCATACCATGACCTGTTTAAGGAATTTGTTAGCATCACAATTCCAGCAGATCCGAAGAAAGCTATGGCTCACGGTGCCAACCATTATATACTAACGAGAGGCATACCAGTAACAGAAAGCTTCGTCAAGCAAAAGCCGAATTCCAATACATGCTTCAGCAAGTCATACGAGTATGTCAACCATCAAGCAGCATATGGGTGAGCTCATTACACCTAGTGTGAAAAAAACTGGCCAATCGAGACCATGTGGTGAATATGGTCGCTTGAGCTTCACCATTATTCGTGAAGATATCAAATTGTTCATTTAAGTGACTTCACTCATAAATTGACTGATTGCAAGGTGTTTTCGACCGTAGGTTTGTCAAAAGTGGACCATCAAATTCCAGTCGCATTGGAGGACATTCCGAAGATAGCCGCTATAAATCCCTTTGGACTGCTTGAGTTCAAAGTAATGACATTCGGCCTCTGCAGCGCTGCACAAACTTTTAAGCGGTATATCGACCATATTCTTTAAGGATTGGACTTTTACTGCGCTTACATTTTAATAGCATCTAAGACACCACCATACCACAGTTATTAAGTAATTATAGAACAACTTCATGATTCTGGCGAAATACCTCGGATAATTAGTCAGCAAACTAGGCATCGAGCCTCTCTACCTGCAAGGTTGCAAACCATTTTCGATATGGAAAAACCATCAAAAATAGCGGGGTTGCGACAATTCCTAGGAGCTTTAAGCTTCTAAAGGAAATCGTTGAAAAATGCTGCGCAATTTCAAACACCCTTCCATGAATACCTCGTTGGTGCCAGGAGAAAGGATATGCGACAAATCTTTCGGAATTTGTGAGCGGAAGCTGCTTTCCGGGAAGAAGGAGCAAATTGCAAGTGCATCGTTAAAATGACATTCTATCGACAATGGACCACTGGCCATTAAATCAGATGCATCTGATTTTGCAATGGGCGCGGTCCTTGAACAGTTCAACAACAATGTTTGAGAACCGCTTGGATCTTTCTCGAGAAAGCTAACCAGTGATCAACAGAAATATAGTACATATGATCGGGGGAAGCTGCAGGCAATCTGCAGCACTATCAAATTCTTCCATCATAGAAGGACTTCAAATAAGTATAAAAACCGATTGGAAGTCTTTAACGTTGTCCTTCGACCAGAAAGCCAAAAGAGCAAATCGACATATCAATGTCCAAAGTCCAACCATATATTCCCAAAGTATTAAGGAAGAAAATCTTTGAAATAACCCATCGATCATCACATCCCAGCGGGCGCGTTACAAAAATTGATGTGTCGAAAGTAAGTTTGGACAAGCATGTCAGAAGACATTCTCGAATGGGCACGTACATGTCTTTCATGCCAACGTGACAAAGTTGAAAAACATGCAAAATCTCCCCACATGGATATATTGAGATACCGGACTCCAGATTTAACCATGTCCATATCAATATCGTTGGACCATTGCCACAATCCAAGGGATTCTCATAAATCTTGATTATGGATTCAAGCGATGGCCCGAAGCGGTCCTAATACGAACTGAATGGCGCAATTCGGAGCTCTTGCTGTACTGACATTGCATTCAGGATGTCAATTTGAGTCTTAGTTTTTCCAGTTGCTAACCCATCTAGTAGGTTGCAAGAAGACTTGAGCCACGGCGTATCACCCTGCGGCTATTTAGCGGTGGCATCGATTGCTGAAAGCTGCCACCATATGTCGTAATAACCAGGAATGGGCTGTTTTCAAATCAACCGTCAAAACTACTCAGGAGGGAATAATGTAGCGACATGACAGCTGAGTTACTACTGTGTGTGTAGACAAACTACTTGAGGGACCTTCCCGAATAGGAGTAGAGGAGAAAAGAAAAGAGGCGCAAATGTGATGATTGTGAAATTGTCTTCAATTCTGTATAGTTCACTGTTTCGTTTTCCAATATTTAAATTATTTAGAATTAGAAAAAATGACTATTGTGGCCCATTGCAGCCTTGCACCAGAAAACTCAGCAAATAATTGATCAAACGATCAAATTCCGTTTGATTACTTCGCGAGCTAAAGATGGAGCAACAACATAGGATATTCGTAATGATTATTACGAATACTCGTATACCGGTGAAAAATTTCCTTACATCGAAGATGTATGCAAACATTGCCGAAAATTCCCGGCGTTGCAGGTTACAAAAAACCAAAATGGCACATTTGTATTGAACCTGTTTTACACCCACCCCAAACCCCAGCATATCTTCAATATGGGACGAAATCAAAAACCTAGCTAAAAGGGAATATTCCAGAAAAAAAAAGAAATTTGTTGCTTCAAATATAATTATCATTATTTGAATTAAAAACAATAAAATAATGAAGAAACGTGATGAATGAAATGACAAAGTATAAGTAATAATATTATGGTAGGAAAGATTTATTCCTATTTATTATTATTATTAAAGAAAAGTAAAAAAAGTACATTCCAAATAGATGTGTATAAAAAGTGTATACATGAAATAAAAGCACGTCACGACATTTTGAAAATTTAGAGTGGAAAATACGTTGTGGACGATAACGTTAATGAATAACATGAAATATATTATTTACTTAGAAAAATATACTTACAACAATTAAAACAGATATGAAACACATGTATAGTGACATGCTTTGAGGATAGGAAACTTCTAGATACTATAAAGTAAAATATAAAAGTAATTAGAATTGATAAGAAAAATTTAACAATATGTTCAAATAAACATCCAACTTTAATTCATTATGTTAAACTTTGAATAATTGCAAACATAATCTTTTCAAACAAAAATCACTCCTATTGGTAAATCAATAAAGACTTAAATTCAAACCCGTGCTACCCATACGGTTAACCTTATTAAGCCAGCGCCTTTAACTGAATAGCTAAAAATGAAATCATATAATTATATTGAAGTACAAATATTTCACTACAAAAAAAATTAATTAATATATAAATCATTAAACAAAATGGCAAATCAAATGATTTTTCGTATTTGCCAGCGAGTGTAAGCAGCGGTTTAATATTTACATTGACAATGCAAAGCGAAATCGTTGGGATAATCCCGTGCCGGCGAGCAACGGAATGTGAAATCTTGTCTCTGCAATGGCGAGAGTTGCTGCTAGGTCGCGAACGGCGATGGACCCGGGAACCGTATAGAGATTTGATGTTATGTATCGGAATGAATGTGTCTTGCGTTGGGTCAAATGAAAGTTACACTTTTAGAAGATTCATTAACCGAACAGTGAATTAGGTGCAATCCACACATATTTTTGTGACAAAAAAATATTCATAAATATTACAAAGTATGATATCCAATCGCTTCTTTACGGTTAATGTACTATGGATTAAATTTCTGGGAGTTGTAAGTTGGTCACGAACGGGACAGTAATGAAAAGAAGAGAAAAACCGTAGCGTTCGATTATGTCGCGATTGAACGTGATAGTATGATCTTAGAAAGATTGTGTGAATGGTGAAGATGTCGTTAGTAGGCTGGCAAACGAAAATTGTGCTTTATCTTAAACGGAACACGGGGAAGTGTGAAAGTGATTTTAAGGCATTCATGTGTACACCTAAAAAAACAATATTTATGAGTTTCTCCTCGCGTAAACGTCCAACTTTAGGATTTCAATGTCGTCGGAAATTTCACAGCTTGTTCGTATCAGCGATATCTGTAAACTACAGATATCACTGAGTGTACGGAATTCTGACCACATGGTTGTAGTGTAATCGGATTTTTCGATGCAGTCAAGGCTGCCTTCCAACCGAGCGGATCTAGCTTCGTGTACATTTTCAGAAACCCATATTATTCACTGTCGTCTCTTTTTCAAATAAACACCTTCGTGCTGTAACTTATATAAATTCTAAATGAAAACTCGCACGGATTAATTTAACAGAAAATCTAAATGATTATTCAATCATATAGTGACAAAGCAAGAGGCAGAGTTAAAATATATTTGAGAAAAAGACACCAAAATATAAATGAGTCCTTGGATGCTACGCATTCATTAGCCAATCTATTTCCCGTTCGCAAGAGGCAATAATATTAAACGTAATCAAAGGGATAACGTGTGCTACTCTGGGCAAAACTGAAGCTACTTCGACTTGACCCCTATATCAATACCCGCTTGCACAATTATCAACTGATCACGGAACCATGCTTAACATCAGAGTTAAAAAGCAGTTTATCGACGATATATGAAGCAGTAGAATAAGTAGCAACGAGCATTACCCCGTTTAAAGACCATACGGTTGTGACATTCAAAGAAGTCTACATTATGTGATCAATTTACTGAAAGAAACCCCTTTTAACTCTTGTGATCGTCAATTTAAAGCAAGAAAAAGTGCTAGTGTAATTTGCAATAACGCATATACTACTGTGACCAAAAAATAAGGTGATATTTGAATTTAAACTTCGCGTGTCGAAGCATTTTAAATTTTTGTAAACACTACATTATTTTTTGTTTTTTTAATTTTTTTACTACGCAATTTATATTCCTCTGATTGATTATCTATTTTGCACAAAAACAACCGCTCATCTTAATCAAATTAATAATTTGCTAAATCACAAATCAAAGCACCGAAAACTAAACCAAACTTTCACATTTGTTAGTCGAAATTTACGTTGGTGCATTTTCATTTTGAAACAATCAATGTTTCCATTTTTATGTTTTCCTTTTTTTGTTTACCTTTATCACCCCACCTCTCCTCTCACAAGTTATTCATTTTTAACTTTCTATATTGAACAATTTATTCGTTGTATTGAACAAGTACATTGATGATCGATCTCATCTCACTCTTTATATGTTTTGTCATTACTATTCACAATTCACAACTAGCCAGCGTGACCTTTAGGTGGAATTTTTAATGTTATATCCCAATTTGTGCGAGAGATTTACTCAAAAAAACACATCGACTTGGATATTATATTGCGAATATCTGATGATTCTTAGATACGCGACTTATTTTAAACCCACTCTTTTCTCGATTTCGCAAGTTCACTCCTGAATCATAATGTAAGATCGCTAAAATTCCATCAAACCCACCACACTCTAACGCGACGGCTATCCCACTCGTTGTTCAATCTACGAGACCCGCTTCACTCGACGAGCCTATTTCATGGCTGCAACGGAGGTTTTTCTCGACGGGATACATGCAATTCTTTGCTAAATTGCGTTGCAAAGGGATTGCCGTCATCAATTTTTTGGTAATTTTTATTTAATTTTTCAATTGTTTCGTTGGGAAGCAATTTTTTTGGTAATGGTAGTGGCGGGTTTAAGTACGGAAAAAGGTGTTTTCTTTGCAAAGGTCTTTCGAGCAGTTTGCTTAGGCGACTGCCGGATTGCTACGTTCTGTTGGTGTAAGTTTTTCTTGAAAATTGGTTGGTTGGTTACCATAGCTAGAGATTTGCCTGGTAAATAATGCACAAGGAGAGTCAAGTTTGCTAGGCTATCTTTGCATTAATTAAACACTTTCGCGAGGTTTGGGTTGAACTGGATTGGCCTTTATCTGCTTTTTTGATATTAGTGAAGATTTCTCTGTATCGGATGCTCCCACGGTAGTAATTTTTGGAACTTATTTCAAGTGACGGATTTGTTAAGATTGGGGATTCTTCAAGTAAGGCGCGATATTTGATCATGGGTTATTGTACATACTTACGTGACTGCATTCTGTGTTGGCTTTTTGTACTTGGATAAAAAGATGAGCAACTGGATTTGTAATCCTGTTTTTCTTTTTGTCAGTGGTGCAGAAAGTCTATTATTGGCCTTGAAACATCTTCAACGCAGAACTGTCATTTAAATTTGAGTCGTAAGCCTCGACTGACATTGAGTAAGTTGTGACTATAGGTGTACCGTTTGTGGGGAACAGCTTGTACTTGTATGGGTTATTCCATTTTTTGCTAGCAGTTGATGGGATTCTAGGAAAAACAATGAAATATAACTTCAAATTTCATAGAAAGAACGGCCGAATTCAGCTCATTTTCGCGAGTAAAGGGTGTTCTATTAATGGCATAACAGTTTTATTTACAAATAAAACATAGAAATATCTGAGATATTGAGTTTAAATTTATTGTGGCTGTAGTGTAAGCATTACATTTTATGAATAAAGTTAGATTTTGGTCATATAACTACCACGAGTCAGTCTACAGCGGTCGACTCTTTAGACCCAATTTTCCACTCCTCTGGCACACATTTTGACCGGAATGTTGCCAATTTCGCGTTGGATGTTATCTTTGAGCTCGTCTAAAGTCGCTGGTTTGTTGGCATAGACCAGTGACTTGATACAACTTCATAAAAAATCCCAATGGCGTTAGATTGCATGAACGAGGCGGCCATTCAACCGGACCATTTCTCGAGACAACACATTCGCCAAATTTGTCTTTCAATAAATCGATTGTGAGGCGTTCTGTGTGGCTAGTGGCACCGTCATGTTGAAGCCACATATCGTCAATACCAAGTTCATTATATTCTGGCCACAAATAATCTTCCAACATAACACGATAGCGGTCTCCATTGACGGTAGCATGACGGTTGTTTTCATCCACGAAAAAATATGCCCCATTCATACCCCCGGTATGTAAACCGCATCAAACAGTAATTTTTTGCGGATGCAACGGTATCTCAAGCAGCAAATGTGGGCTTGTTGCTGACCAATAACGCATATTTTGCTTATTAACAAAGCAATTGAGAAATGAGCTTCACCACTGAAGATGATTTTTCGATCAAATTCTTCATTTTCTTCAAGCTTTGCCAGGGCCCATTTGGAGAAGTTTCGGCATTTTGAATGATCAAGTGGCTTTAGTTCTTGAGTCAATTTGATCTTGTAACTATAAAGGCCTAAACTTTTTTGCAAAATATGCCACATTGTCGATTGAGCGATGCCCAATTCTTGAGAACGACGAGGAATCGACTGATTTGGCTCATTTTGAATCGATGTACAGACGGCTGCGATATTTCCTTCGCTTTGAGCAGTGCGACATCTTTTTGGCACCGGAACGTCCAATAGTAAAAATTTGGACTCGAACTTATCCACTATAGCACGCACAACCTGTCGGGTGGGACGATTCTTACGGCCGAAAATTAAAGTGAGCGCTCTTAAAGTTGCGGCCACCAACCCAAAATTTCGGTAATAATTTTTAATAATTTCCAAACGTTGCTGATTCGTAAACCTTATCATGATGAAAATTTTGACTTTAACTATCGCTTTGACATTGACAGTTCATTAAAAAAGTTTAAGGGTGCGTTCATATAATGATACGAAATCGTTATGTCCCTAATGGGAAATTGTTCAATACGAAACATACCAAGAGAAAATGGTAAACCATTTCTTGTATCGTATTGTTGTCAGGGAAAAATTAGGGAACGGGAGTTGATGCACCATTTTGATAATTTATTGGGCTTGTTTTGAAAGTGAAACTGTTTGTTTTTCTACAAAAATTTAAATTCAAGTAAAATAATCAAATTCATTATATATAATGGGAGATTATAAACATTTTGTTTTTATGTTTGAATAATATTTGTAATCAAATTTTGACTCCTATAATATCAAATGTGAAATAAATTATTTCCTTCAATATTCCGTTATTATTCAGGCGCCCCTTCCGACTTGGCGTTCGGAGCAACCTCTCCGTTTGCGCAAAATATAATAAACAAGTTGGGTAAACAGACCTACGCTCATGTCAGAAGGGTTTTGTATTCAATTTTCAAAATGCAGTCACTAGATTGAATAAAGTCAAGAAGCATGTCAATGACGATTTTATTGGAGAAACTATGAAATTCGAAGATCGGACTATAATTAACAAAAGTTGAACGAATTTAGACATCTGAGGTTTTTGTTATTGTTATACTCATAAATATCTCCCTTGATAATTATTTCAGATGTCCATTCGCGAGGGAGGAAACACATTTTTCATGCATTTCCCCCCTGTGCCCCCACTGAAGCAAAAACTGACAGTTTAAGAACTGTTTTGAAAAGCTCCCATGAAAACTTTCATTTAATACTCATATCGGCTACGTTTGATGAATTTTTTTTCAGGGGCCACTCTCCTGTACTGTTATCATCGATTAATAGCCAATTTTTTCGAATCCTACAGTTGTTACAAAGCCCTTTTGTTAGAAGCTCCCTTCCGCCTCCTTGACTTGTTTCACTTATGAGTATTAATTGTAGGTACTCAGCTTCAGTCATTCATTAAATTGAATCAAGTGTTCAAAGCATACACCTTAAACGTTGAAGTTGGGAAAAAATAACTCAACATTATTCAATCTTCGCATTTAAAACAGCCACTATTTTGTTTTACGATTACTGATACCACTAGCTGAACTGATTCTCAAAGTTATTCATGGCACCTATCATTCCTGAAATTTTCATGCAAATCCTAGCAAAACTGTAGTGTCTGAGTCGGTAAAAAGCGCATGTTGTTCCATAGCCATATGTTGCCATAGTAATACATGCAGCGCATATTGTTCCATAGTAATACAGGAAAACTCAAACCGCTATAACTTCGCTAAATACGATGCAATCTTTATGAAATTTGCAGGGTTAATCAATCTTATAAATAGACATCTGTGTACTGAACTTCATTGAATTTAAGGGTAACGTTAAGATTTTATTCAAGAAAACATAACATCGATAAATCATACTATTACTAGCAAAGTTGAGTGAATTGCGACTTCTCACGTATTTGTTGTTGTTGTACTCATCGAGGCCTACATTCCTGATTTTTTTTCAGATTTTTCGGATGGAAGGTGTCCAATCGCGAGGGGGGGGACACAAATTTTTCGTGTATTTCCCCTCCCTGTGCGCCCCTCGAAGCAAACTTTGCCTAAATAAGACCTGTTTTGAAAAGTTCTCATCAAGACCTTTCATTTGATACCCATATCGGCTACCTTCAATGAAATTTTTTTTTCGGAGGGTCACTCCCCTACGTGGGGAGACCCCCCTTAAATACCTTATAAAATTTTTTAGTAGTTGAACTTTGAAGAGATCACCACTTTACACCTACATACAAAATTTGATGCTTCTAGCTTAAGTAGTTTCCGAGAAAAACTGCTGTGACACACGAACGGACGGACGTACGGACAGACGGACGGACGGACGGACGGACAGACAGACAGACAGACGGACAGACAGGACGCGATTTTAGAAGGGTTTTGTAAAATTATTTTACAAAACCCTAAAAATGGTTTCAAATGAAAGGTTTTGGCACGACAACAGAACTGAGAGACGTGGAGCAGTTAAAGTATGTCAACAAATTAGTGCTTTCTCTCGTGATTTCACGAGTACAGAGAATCGAATACCTTCGATCTACGATTTTGATGATTGTATTTTTTGATTCAAGTTACACATCGTTCAATAAGTCCCGAGACTAACCCAGAGATGATACTAGTAGTACCAAACTGGCCAGGTTTCCAAAGAGTGCGAACCTTTACATGAAACGTGTAAAAATTTCACGTCGATCGGATCAAAAACAGCAGAGTTATCGAGGTTAGAGTAAAGTCACTTTGTAAGACCGCACATGAAGAAGAAAAAAATCCTTTTTCACCAAGACAACGCATGAAAACAATGGCAAAATGGAACGAATTGGGCTTTGATTTGCTTCCCCACTTTCCGTATTCATCAGATTTAGCCCCGAAAATGCTCCAGGGAAAAAATTTGGCTCTAAATAGGAGGTCATTGCCGAATCTGAAGCCTATTTTGAAGCAAAGGATAAATCCTTCTATAAACATGGTCTAGAAATGTTGGAAAGGCGTTGGAAAGATTGTATCACCCTAAAAGGACATTATATTGATGAATAAATGTTGATGATGTTTTCGTTGTTAGTCTCGGGACTTATTGAACGATGTGTTATATTCTCGAAATTTCAAGTAAAAGTTTTAACTTTTTATGATGTTATGAGCGGTTCAGTGAGCGTCCCCCGAGCCCATCACGTATAAAACTGAAGGCTTATTATTTTTCAAACGCCTGTTTTTCGAAACAACACTTACTCATATTGAGCATGCGCATGCTCTAGTTCAAACAGTTTTTAACTAATCATTTTAGAAATTGCTATGTAGTTTCTTCATAAAAGCATGCTGTGTTAACTTTTATCTGGAGTATCACAATTATTTGATTTTATTATAAGGTACATGGAAAAAATTTATTACATAAGCATGTAACTCTAAAATATTACAATATTCAAAAGTTCACATAGTAGAGAGACATGTTTTAAAAGTAAATTTGAAGCCCTTTTTTCACCTCCCCTGTCAATCTGAGAACCTAGCCTGGAACCGTTTGACACATTTACTTCGGGCCAGGTCTCGTTTTGTTACGCCGTGGGGCGCCTTCAAGCTGGGAAGTCCCTTTCCTAGCGGGAGGGGAGAGAGGAAGAGGAAATGCCAGAAGAGCGATCCCCCAGCCCCAGCACCTCCGCCTGCTGCGAGTCCCTTTTATCTTTTAGGACTGCATAATGTGCCACCTGGTTCCATTTGTCAACCGATTCGAGCATCACCGCAACTATATTATCCGGGGTGAGCTCTCCCGTCTCCCTGTAGAGTTCCCTTCGCAGCCTGGCCCATTTGGTACACGCGAAAAATGTGTGACAGGCATTGCCCTCCTCTCCTGGGCAAAACCGACAATCGGGAGACCGTGACTTACCGATCTTGTGCAGGTAAGACTGAAAACACCCGTGCCCGCTCAAAAGCTGGGTCAGATAGAAGTCAGTCTCACCATCCCTTCGATTTAGCCACGGTCTCACATCCGGGATGAGGCGCGCAGTCCACCTTCCCTTCGTGCAACTCACCCAAGACTGCTGCCAATCGTTGAGCGAGCGCTGTCTCTCCTCGCGGCCAAACATCTCCCTCGCATCCTCGTTTCGGCGCAGGTAAATAGCGCGGCGCTCTCCAGCAAGGAGGGCGACAGGTATCACGCCTGCAATCACTCTCACCGCCGAGTCGGAGACTGTTGGATACGAAGATACAATTCTCAGTGCTCTTCTTCTCTGTACCTGTGCCAATCGTTTTCGGTATACCTCCTTGCTGAGAGCGTCGCCCCATACCTCTGCTCCGTACAGTAGCACTGACCCTACAGCACTCATCAAGAGGCGTCTTCTTGATGGGCTGGGTCCCCCATACGTTGGCCATAAGTCGACTCAGGGCCGATATTCCCGAAGCTGCCTTCTCAGCCGTTGCCCTGATTTGCTCAGAGAAACTCATCTTTGAGTCGATCAGTAGCCCCAGGTACTTCACCGCTGGCTTCGATTCGACCTGTATATCTCCAATACTGATCATCCTTACTCTAGGGATTCTCTTTTTTGTCAAGATGACCACTTCGGTTTTCTCCAGTGCTAAACTGAGCCCGCAAGCAGTCATCCAGTCCCTCACTCGGCGCATTAGCATACCTAGCCTAAGTTGCGCTTGTTCAACGGTGCGTCCGGCGACCAGAGCCGCAACATCATCCGCATAGCCGACCAAGCGCGACTCATCTGGCATCTCAAGTCTCAGTAGCCCGTCGTAAGACACGTTCCACAGGTCCGGACCAAGGATAGATCCCTGGGCAACACCCGATGTAATTTCTATCCTTCGTTGGCCCTGTGTCGTGTCGTAGAGCAGGCTTCGGTCTTTTAGGTAGTTCCTCAAAAGCCGCATTAGATATTCTGGAACTTGAAAAGAGTTTTCCAGCGTGTCCAGAATATCCACCCATCTAGCGGAGTTGAAGGCATTCCTGACGTCGAGTGTCACCAACAGGACGATCCGTCGCTTGGTGCGACTACATGCCTCTGCCTTTCGAACCGCGTTCACCACCTCTGCAATCGCAGCAATGGTAGAACGTCCTGCTCTAAAGCCGTACTGCCGAGGAGATAGGTCCCCAGCAGCACGAATCGCGTCAGAGTCTTCCCTTGATGAGTTTCTCTAGCACTTTCCCAGCCGTGTCTAGCATGCATAACGGGCGGTATGCAGACGGCGATTCGGGATTTCCCTTCCCCTTGCTGATCAGCACGAGCCTCGCCACCTTCCATCGTGGGGGGAAAACCCCGTCCCGTAAGCAAGCGTTGAATGTGCTGAGCAGCAAGTCAGGACAATGGTGATAGACGAGCCGCAACACCTCAGCTGGAACACCATCTGGACCTGGAGCCTTCCTCGCTTTCAGGGAGAGGACTGCCTCCTCCAGTTCCAGCTGTGTGAAGAGTGGGCACTCGACCGCTGTTTCACCACGGACAGCGTCAACACGGACGGGGTGGGCGGGGAAGAGTCCCCGCACTATCGCGTCCATCTTTTCCGCGTCATGTATACAAGGCTTCCGTAGGGCACCAACTTTCCCCATGACCAGCTTGTAGCCAAGGCCCCACGGATCCCTATTTACATCATCCACGAGGTCTTGCCAGCATCGGGCCTTGCTCTTGTTAATAAGCCTGCGAAGATATTTCCTGCCCTTAAAGTTCGTAATGAAAACGAACGCTTCCATATTGTGCATAAACCGCTGTACCACATTTTGACATCTTGCATGTAGAAGTTCTTATATTTTATATTTGCCCAGGGAATCAAATAAAAATCACTATTTATTAGAATTTATGTGTTAAGGATTCTAAAAGTATGCAATCTTATATTGCTTAAAAAATCTGTTAAAAAACGTAGTCCCCTTGAGTCATATGTGAATCAAGATTAAGATTAAAAACACGATTCCCAAGAAACTAGCGCATTTATATATTCTCTACACCTGCTCGAAATACGAATAGATTTCGATGAAAAGTAACTGTTAATCAAAAGTAACGTCTGAATACCTCGTTGGAAATTCACTGGTAGCAACTCTTAAGACCGCCCAATTCCATCCGATATGTGCAGCTTCAGATAGAAATGGTTTTCTTCTATTTTAGTGAATAGTTTTCAGTATTTCTCGGTATATTGTCTTATATTGAAAAAAATAAAATCAATCTAAAACTGTAAAATTACGATATACATTTTATGGGACCTATTCGAAAGCGCATCCAATGGTTTAGTGTAGAAACCGTTTTCTTGCCTACCCTGAGTCTATGACTGACGTAAAACACCGAATTCAGTGCATCTTTCCTGTATTCTCATTTACTCGGAACATTAGTATCCACTTTTTTGCCTGGTCAATACCCGATTCATTGATAAGCAAGGTAAAATTAATGAATTCCAAAGACCAAATATCGAATAGCATTGTTGAAAATATGGCGCGTGTATGATGGCCATGCGATTAAACTACCAGCTCCGGAGGCTACTTCCGATAAATGCAGAAATTTTGTAGATCACATTTCGAAGTAGAGCGCGTGCAAGTCTCCAAATGGTACAATGGGAAATTTCAAACGTAAAACTTTCGAGGTGGCACACAATTAAGTATCATCTATATGCACTTTGATTAACATATATTCCTACTATGGAAATTAAATAGCCTCAACCTGTGCCTTTCGTTCACATCCACTACCATTAATCAGCTGTAAAAATTTTAATAAGCATTGCAAATCACAAAGCATAAATATCCGCGAAATCTTCATTTCTGAATTTGTTGCTCTCCCACTCGAAACGCTAAACTATTTATTGATGTTTTTATTGACGAAAGCGTAAAATATTTATCAATCAATATACATCAACGGAACAAACGAAACAATGCTTTATACTTGTATTTATTAATGAGCTCGAAAATGAGCTGCAGAGTATCAAATTTCTTCCAAAGCATCACACGCACTATGCTCTTCCTAAATATTTACGATATTATTGAGAATATCAGACAAAAAAATTTCTCCTAATGATATCGCCGTAGTAATTATGTAAAATAGATACTTTACGCGATTTTCTGTTAGACGTGTGGCCGTGCTACGTTTATTGATGAACAGAACGTGACTTAATAAAGCTCGGCTGATTGAGAGTGGCATTGTGCACGGCAACTTTTGTTCCATCAATTTATCAGTCGATCCAATCTTCATGCATATTAACATTAGAAATTCCCACACAAAAATCCATGATAATTTCCGCTAGTCCGAAGAAATACGAACTGTAAAAAATCTGCGCGTTGACTATTCCATAATAAATTAGATTTTTTTTCTCGTCTGTTGTTTGTGCGTTTTCCTCTGCATTTCATTGATTTCTGCGCAGAATGCTTGGCACGAACAACGCGAACATATTTTCAAATTCGAATAAAATTAATTAGCAATTTACAAGAATTTCATAAAAATGAAAACGGTTGAATCATGCAGAGGCGGCTGAAAATTAAATTTGCAAATTAAGTAGCTCTAAAGAAAGGGCAAATTGCCAATTAACTTCCACTGGACGAGACAAACTGCGTCTGCCGCGTAGTTAATTTATCATTCGCATGAATATGTAAGAATGCTTGCATATTGTGCCGAGGTATCTTTTATCAGTTTGTAATGTATTCACGATTAAGGGGGAATCCTGAATTTCTTTAGAATTCCTTAGAGGAGATTTCAAGATGTTCGTTTAAATGGAAGAATGTCTTTATTTGGTAATTGCTTCATTAGTTTCTAACGGATTTATTCACTAGGAGTTTGTTGTACTTCTGCATTTCGAATGATGATAGGTTCCTTAATATATACGCCATATTTTCATAGCTCCAAAGGTCTACTGCATCTAGAGCTCAAACTTGCCAACAATACCGAAACAAAGAAAAGATGCGGCGAATTCGCAAAACCATAAAGCATAGATTGTACGAATAAAATACGGCAGCATCACTAACTACAAGATACGTATAGTGCAAAAGATACTCTCTATAAGTTTGGAGCCTTCCATTTTACTATTGCAGGCATTGGAGCTCGCACGATACCAGCAGCCATGTAAAAGGAACGGAATGGCTAACAAAACCACGACCAAGGCACGTAACCATCTTATCTTGTCGGAAATCTTTAAAGGGAGGATGATCATGCAGAAGTTGGCCATTTTTATATTCGCGGGTAGAAGGTTTGTTCGTTATTTGAATTTTGCTTTCTTCCTTTTTCGACACCACCAACAGACGGACATGATAAGACTGCAAATGGTGATTCGATCTATAGCTCCGGGCTATGCGCGATGGATGGATTGAAGTCAGTTGCTGTGCAAGATCTTTCTGAAGCTAGATTTGAACTTTGGCAATCTGATATAGATCTTTGCGATTGATTTGAGGATAGTGATAGTATGCAAATGGTTATGTAAATAAAAAGCATGTAAACAGCATCAGCTTGAGGAAATATTGTGTTATTTGAATTGGTGTTGCAAAGGGAAGTGTTGGTATAATCAAAATGGGGAACTATTTGGAAAGGCCGTAGATTGTGGATCTTTGCATGAGCAGCAACGAGTTATAAGATATCCAGGTGAAATTGATAAGACAAACATTTGAATAAAAACCAAAAAAGTACCTGTTGTTTCCACTCGAGCCTAACTAGAACTTGAAGCCTGTTAACAAAACGATCTGTGCGATTCATATCAAGATCAAATTCTTTAATTTCTAGCTGGCCAACTGTCCACGCCCACAGAGGATAGGAGGAGGCAATCAAGGACGAATTTTACAGCACCATAGAATGCACTGTCAATGTACTGATGTCAAACGACATTAAAATTGTTCTGAGTGAGTTCCATACGAAAATCGGCCCAGAAACGGCGCATTGAGAAACCACCGGAGGGCATAGCTACCATGCAGAGACAACGCCTAGTAGGCTTCGCTACTAGCAGAGGCCTCACAGTAAGCTTCACACACTTCCCTCATCCATACATCCATAAGAGAACGTGGGCGTTGCACATTCAACCAGATCCATCATGTTTTCATACAAAAAGGAACGGCCACCACAATTCTCGACACTACTTTATAAGAATCAAGTTCCCATACTGCATCTCTCAACGCTGTAAACAACGAATATCAGTTACCCCAAGGTACCAGATAACGTCCACAAACACGTCAGCACTGGAAATTGCATCACCATATCCCCGCAGGCCGGAGAAAGTAATGATGACATCAAAACCGTATGGAAGGCAGTCAGAGATGCGGTACAAGAAGTGGCCGAAGAGGTCTTGCGTCACCAGCCAATGAAAAATAGGAACGACAGGTATAACGGAGAATGCAAGGAAGGGGTTAGAAAATGAAGCAAGCCTACAAAGAGTACATCCAGCGAACAACCCGGGTCAAAAAAGAACAATATAAAACCCTCAGACGATAAGCTAAAACAATGCGCCAAAGGAAGAACTGGCTATGTATCAACACCAACGTCCAAAAGTTAAACGAAAACGTGACCCTAAATGAAGTCAGATCTGCGTACGCTTCCATTCAACAACTAAGAGATGGCTTCAATCCACAAACAAGTCCTCACAAAAGTGCATAAGGCACAATTGTAGTAATCGAGCAGTCGCCTAAGCAAACTGCTCGCGAAAACCACCATAATCCTGATCCGAATTTCAATTGTAAATTTAAAATAATATTAATCATATAAATTTGCAATTGAAATCTGGACACGGCAAACCGAGCTTATCCACGAATTGCACTTTCGCAATGCAATAGAAAGTGGATGGAAGGCTCGTCAACGGCGTTGTGAGGAGTCCCGCAAGGCGACGACCAGCAACAACCGAGTGAGGTAGTTGGGCTGATCAAGGCGCCAATTGGAAGTTTAAAAAAGGAAAACAGACCCCGCGCAGATAAAAAGAGATTTCGTTTTGGTGAAGGATATTTCGTCCTGAAGTGCAGTTTAATTGCGATTTACCACCTCTCTCCTACTCTGAGAAGAAAATTCCAATGGCTGTGAAATTTTCCTTCCCAGAAAAATAATAACGGAGTGAAAAGAAGGACTCAAATTTAGCCAAAGCTTACTCTGAAGACTAACAACCATAATTTGTGTGGAAAAAAAGGAAATGAGAATATTGCTGTTAGGCTTGAACGCTGCTGGTAAAACTACAATTAGAACGATTCTAACAATTGGTTTCAACGTCGAGATGGTATGATACAAGCATATTAGCTTTAACGTATGGGACGTAGGTGGTCAAGATAAGATTCACAAGGCCTTATGTTCGCTGTTAAGAGTAATTATGGAGAATACATTGGTGAAGCCAGAGAAGAATTGATGCGAATGCTAGCAGAAGCTGAACTGGGAGATGCAGCTTTACTTATCTTCGCAAGCAAACAAGCAGAAGTAACCGACAGACTAGGTTTGCACTTGCTACGAAATCGCAGCTCGTATATACAAGTGACATACGCAGCAAGTAGTAATACCTAGCGTAACAAACCAAATAACTAATGAAGCTTATTGGAAAAAGACAACCGTGGATGTTGATCTGTTGATACATTCGAAAGAAAACTCCGAACTTCTATTACAAGCAGAGAAACTCAACAGCAATATCGTTCAAGATAGCAGTAATAATATTATAGATCGGAACGCCAGTCATATCATTTATTACAAAGTTAAAATTAATACATTTTGATATTGTGATAGACTGCAAGCTGAAATAAGGGTGAAGGAAAAGGGGTGCGTACTTTTACATGTATGTGTCTAGTTTTTATTTGTACTAGAGCAAAGACGTAGAACTGAATGAAAGTATAGTCAAGACTCATTTTTAGAAAGTCATCGTATTTGTATGCATGTAGCTCTTGATGGATATGGATGTAATTAAATATTCTATGTGTAAGGATGTCAATGTAGATAGTGTTGACAAAATTTAAGTGCTGAAAACAAACATTAGTAGGTTTCTAATTCAATAACCCAGTGGTAGATTCCAACATTTTATGATCTATAAAAAAATTTTGCTGCTTTTAGTTAACCACTCAACACAATCTCTAAAGGCTAACATGATCCCGCCTTCAGGTGCAGGGCCATGGACGCGGGGATGGTTTTGTGTGGGTGCAGCGTTCAGGGATAACATATTTCAGTTTTTATCTGACGCCTAACGAGGCAATGCGATCTTTTCGAACCAAACTCGATGCCCTGGAGGACGCTGTCTCGAACACAGAGGGCCACATGCTGGTCGGGGGAGACTTCAACGCTAGAGCCATTGAATGGGGTATGCCACAATCCGACCCAAGGGGAAAGCAAATCTTGGACATGGCGGCCAGAACAGCGCTTTTTGTCCTAAATACTGGTAACACCCCTACTTTCCGCCGCTGGGGTTGCGTAGGAACCATACCCGATGCGACACTCGCTTCGGAGTCCGTGGTACCCAGAGTACACAACTGGCGAGTACTAGAGGACTACTCGGCTAGTGATCACCAGTATATAGCTGTTGAGATTCACGACGGTGCCACTCTGCGTGCATATGCCCAAACTTCAATCCTCGGATGGAGGACTGGGAGGATGGACGTTGAGAGGTTTGCTGACGCGCTTACGGCCGGCGCACCGTTGCTGGGAGCTCCGCCAGGGAGTGGAGGGCCCACAGCCAAGGACTTGGTGAACTCAACTATGAGTACCATCATAGCTGCTTGCGAGTCTTCCATGCCCCGTCGGAGACCCCGACATGGTAAGCCTCCAGTATACTGGTGGTCAAACGAGATCGCCGAACAAAGAAGCGAGTGTCACAAACTTCGGCGAGAGGCCCAGTGGGCGCGAACACGGGAGGAGGCAGACACTAGGCTAGCAGCATACAGGTCCGGCAGGAAATATCTTCGCAGGCTTATTAACAAGAGCAAGGCCCGATGCTGGCAAGACCTCGTGGACGATAGGGATCCGTGGGGCCTTGGCTACAAGCTGGTCATGGGGAAACTTGGTGCCCTACGGAAGCCTTGTATACATGACGCGGAAAAGATGGACGCGATAGTGCGGGGACTCTTCCCCGCCCATCCCGTCCGTGTTGACGCTGTCCATGGTGAAACAGCAGTCGAGTGCCCACTCTTCACACAGCTGGAACTAGAGGAGGCAGTCCTCTCCCTGAAAGCGAGGAAGGCTCCAGGTCCAGATGGTGTTCCAGCTGAGGTTTTGCAGCTCGTCTATCACCATTGTCCTGACTTGCTGCTCAGCACACTCAACGCTTGCCTACGGGACGGGGTTTTCCCGGTACGATGGAAGGTGGCGAGGCTCGTGCTGGTCAGCAAGGGGAAGGGAAATCCCGAATCGCCGTCTGCATACCGCCCGTTATGCATGCTAGACACGGCTGGGAAAGTGCTAGAGAAACTCATCAAGGGAAGACTCACTGACGCGATTCGTGCTGCTGGGGACCTATCTCCTCGGCAGTACGGCTTTAGAGCAGGACGTTCTACCATTGATGCGATTGCAGAGGTGGTGAACGCGGTGCAAAAGGCAGAGGCATATAGTCGCACCAAGCGACGGATCGTCCTGTTGGTGACACTCGACGTCAGGAATGCCTTCAACTCCGCTAGATGGGTGGATATTCTGGACACGCTGGAAAACTCTTTTCAAGTTCCAGAATATCTAATGCGGCTTTTGAGGAACTACCTAAAGGACCGAAGCCTGCTCTACGACACGACACAGGGCCAACGAAGGATGGAAATTACATCGGGTGTTGCCCAGGGATCTATCCTCGGTCCGGACCTGTGGAACGTGTCTTACGACGGGCTACTGAGACTTGAGATGCCAGATGAGTCGCGCTTGGTCGGCTATGCGGATGATGTTGCGGCTCTGGTCGCCGGACGCACCGTTGAACAAGCGCAACGTAGGCTAGGTATGCTAATGCGCCGAGTGAGGGACTGGATGACTGCTCGCGGGCTCAGTTTAGCACTGGAGAAAACCGAAGTGGTCATCTTGACAAAAAAGAGAATCCCTAGAGTAAGGATGATCAGTATTGGAGATATACAGATCGAATCGAAGCCAGCGGTGAAGTACCTGGGTCTACTGAACGGCTGAAAAGGCTGCTTCGGGAATATCGGCCCTGAGTCGACTTATGGCCAACGTAGGGGGACCCAGCCCATCAAGAAGACGCCTCTTGATGAGTGCTGTAGGGTCAGTGCTAATGTACGGAGCAGAGGTATGGGGCGACGCTCTCAGCAAGGAGGTATACCGAAAACGATTGGCACAGGTACAGAGAAGAGGAGCACTGAGAATTGCATCTTCGTATCCAACAGTCTTAGACTCGGCGGTGAGAGTGATTGCAGGCGTGATACCTGTCGCCCTCCTTGCTAGAGAGCGCCACGCTATTTACCTGCGCCGAAACGAGGATGCGAGGGAGATGGTTGTCCGCGAGGAGAGACAACGCTCGGTCAACGATTGGCAGCAGTCTTGGAGGAATTGCACGAAGGGAAGGTGGACTGCGCGCCTCATCCCGGATGAGAGACCGTGGCTAAATCGAAGGCATGGTGAGACTGACTTCTATCTGACCCAGCTTTTGAGCGGGCACGGGTGTTTTCAGTCTTACCTGCACAAGATCGGTAAGTCACGGTCTCCCGATTGTCGGTTTTGCCCAGGAGAGGAGGACAATGCCTGTCACACATTTTTCGCGTGTACCAAATGGGCCAGGCTGCGAACGGAACTCTACAGGGAGACGGGAGAGCTCACCCCGGATAATATAGTTGCGGTGATGCTCGAATCGGTTGACAAATGGAACCAGGTGGCACATTATGCTCGGGCAGTCCTAAAATATAAAAGGGACTCACAGCAGCCGGAGGCACTGGGGCTGGGGGATCGCTCTTCTGGCAATTCCTCTTCCCCTCTCCCCTTCCGCTAGGAAAGGGACTCCCCAGCTTGAAGGCGCCCCACGGCGTAACAAAACGAGACCTGGCCCGAAGTAAATGTGTCAAACGGTTCCAGGCTAGGTTCTCAGAGTGACAGGGGAGGTGTTTAGTGGGTAGTCCAAAGGTATCCTCCATGGAAGTCCCACACTGCCAGACTCGGCGGGCATAAATGCCTTCACCTCCCTACCACAAAAAAAAAAGGCTAACATGATGTGCCAAATTAATATTCTTATTAAAAACTAATTTTTGTATACCTGCGAGCTTTGACCAATTACTGAATGTGCTGCGATGTGGGGTATATAAGCAATAAGGTGCAATGAAATGAAAATGGATGCCTAGTTAATGAATGGAGCTTCAATGTGCGATAACTAGCTGAGGAAACCAAATCTTTACTTCTCTTTCATCCAATTACTGTCACCACTTCACTAAAAATGAGCAACAAAAAATAACAAAGAACGAAGTCAAAAAGTTAAAATTTAGATCTATTAGATTTATATATATTTTTAAGATTTTCATTTCATCTAAATTTCCCTAAAGCATTAACACTAAAATCTTTCTTTTTTGTTAAAGTGTGTAAATAGTTCAAAAAATTGTTTAGAATTAAAAAATATTTGTCTGACATTCTATTGGAAGAACATTTTTATCGTAAAATCCACAGACTAATCTGCATAGCAGTAGATATTTTGTGAAATTCTTTTTTATAATACATGTATGCAATATTGTGGATTAGTTTCAAACTTTTGCTCTTTAGTAAAGCGAACTGAATTGATTAGAAAAAAAGAATAAAGTTAATTAACCAGGCTACAATGTTTCGTCTTAATTTTTTTCAAAACATTTTTCTTCCAACAATTTTGAATCAATTTTAGTCACCAATAAATATATGTATAATGACAAAAATACAGACTTCTTGAATATGAAAAAAATTGCTACAAACGATTGAACTATTTGTCATAATCAATAATTTATTGAGTACGAGTATATCCTCAAGTTCTATTAGAAAACTAAATTTATGAATTGATATTTTATATAAGAAACAGAAAAATTAATTAAAAGTAAAAAAGCGGAAGTTTTGTTTCATCGAAAGGTGTACTTAGATTTTTCGTATCAAAATAACGAGAGTTATCCCAATTATCTATATATTTTTAGAATATGCCCATACCATGCCATCGCATAATGTAATGTTACAAGTTTACATGGATATTGAAAATACAATGAATTATTAAAAGTAAACCTTCGAACTTTCCTTTCCTCTTACGTAACCGGGTATGGAACCCGCAACGATGGCCGGCCTCTCTACTAAAATGAGCTAGCTATCGGGCATGCTCTCCCCTTTTATTGCATTGTAGGGGCTTTTGCCCGGGTAGAGTGGCCTTCCGCTCACGTGCTCTTTTATGATAAAGTGTTATGTGATTCCATCACATAATTCTATAACATGAATTGGCCCCGCGATATTTCTCATTTGATGGGATAATTCATGCGAATTCACTCAAATGGGAAATATATGGCCACGTCTACGTTTGGATCTTGATCCGGTTGGAAGGGTGCGAGAGGGCACCGCTTCCACCTGGATGCCCACTCTTATTTTTGGGAGCAATAAATACCGTCGGTAACGGCGAAGTCTTTTAAGTTCGTCCGTTTTTCCAGGCCCAATTTGTTCTTCGAACAAGCAATTTCAACCCTTAGTAGGTTATCTCGGCCTCGACACCACTCAGTCGGCATTTGATGTTTCGTAATTTGTGAATGCGAAATATTTTGTAGTGGGTCCTTGTGCTGGGAAAAGAACTCACCCCACAATACCGCAACGCTAGCCTGCTAGCGCATTCACGCGTCCTCAGACAAAGCCAACCTCGGCGGATACTACCATCTTCTTCCGCCGAGGCAGCAGACCATCGCTCAGTCCTTTACGGAAATTTATAATCTACCCATTTCACTATACAATCATAGGTTACTCAGTTGAAACTAAAAACATATGGCTGCAATATTTACAGAAGCTATTCGCAGCGTTCCCAATAACTACTGAATCTGTGAGCATTCCAAACGCAGAGCCAGAGACGATGTATGGGATCTCAGAAAAAATGAGGCTCCTAGAATAGATGGAATACCATCAAAAATACACCAGAGGGGAACTGCTCAGCTAAGTAACCTTCTTCATCAACTAAGATGCAGAATATAGTCAAAGGAGCGGTTGCAGAGGACTGGCAAAAAGTATAATATTGTGCGTCCTGTACACAATAAGTAGGACAAGTCAAGGTATTTTCACACGTTGATGCATGGCTCTACCGTGTACGATTTATAAAGTTCTCTCCAAAATCATAGAGAGAAAATTAAAGCCGTACTATTAAAGTATTATAGGAGTGTATCAGGGAGGCTTTCGAAATGGACAGTCTACAAAAGACCAAATATTCTCAGTTAAGCAGGTGTTCAAAAAGCGCTTGGAATTAAAGCATCGATACGCATCAATTCTTTAATGATTTCAAGCAGGCATATGACAGCGTCGATAGAAATGCGCTGTACAAACTCATGCTTGACTTTGGCATCCCAACAAAGCTAGTTCGCATGGTCAGAGTTACGCTGCTAAACACAAGGTATGCGGCAAATTAACCGACAGTTTTAATGGAATCAGGCTTCAAACAAGGGGATGGACTTGCCCCAGTTCTCTTTAACGTTGCGCTAGAACACGTCATTAGGAAGACATCAGCGGAAACCTCTGTTACACTAATGTTCAAGTCCACACAATTGGTAGCATATGCTGATGACGTCAATATTATGGCACGATCAACTTCAGATGCCAAAGAAGCATTTCTTAGTCTAGAGCCGGAAGCAAACTAAATTCGTCTAAAAGTCAATGAAACTACATAAATGAATGACTCAAAGGAGGAAGGACACTCCACTCCCACAAAACTTGACCGTAGGAGACCGAAACCTTGAAAGTGTGTATAATTTTGTCTATCTTGGATGTAACCTGAATGCACGGGGCGCCGAAAAGCACGAGAATGGATGCCAGATAAACGCCTCAAATAAAGCCTATTACTCCTTCCTTCATAGAACTACAGCCCCTTTCGGACCTTCGTTTCCTGCAAAAAGTGCCTCCAATTGTCTCGGTTCATTGACCACGTCCGCCAAATTTCGAAATCCGAGCAGCGATAAACTGTCTTCGTCGACAGAGCCTGACCAGCGTTTTCTCGGTTTCCCTACTGTTCTCCGCCCTTCAGTCCTTCCAACGAATACCTTTTGGGTATCCGTTGCTCGTTCAGACGATTTGTGTGGCCAGCTCATTGCAGCTTCCACAGTCTTGCAATCGCTGAGACCTATCGAATGTATCGAATTGTATGCCTCAGAACCCGTCTTTTGGAGGCATTTAATATGATTACTGATGATTTGGTTAGGATCCATGTTTCACACCTATAGCACAACACAGGTTTTATCACAGGTTTGTATGCTTGGAGCTTAGTTTTCCTGTGTATGCAGCTGGTCTTCGAGATCGTCAAAACTGAGTAAAATATTTTGTTTGCGAGCTGTATTCTTCGGCGTATTTCATCTCTTTGATTACCAGTTCTCGTTATTTAAGCGCCTAAATACACAAATTTGCCCACATTTGCAATATTGTTTTCACCAAGTGTGATATTTTGTGTACTTGAGGTATTTTTCCTAGACTGCGTCATGTGCTTTGTTTTATTTTCATTGATTTGTAATCCTTCTAGTTTTGCTTCGCTGACAAGTTTCAGGAAGCATTCTTTGGTAGTTGTTAATGACCGTGACAATATATTGATGTCGTCCGCAGAGGCTACCACTTGGCTTGACTTGTATGGTAATGTTACTCGTGTATCGACAGGTAGCTTTCTTATGACGTACTCCAGAGCCGAATTGAGTAGCAGAAGGTGATGCACTATTAATCAGTTCTATAGGCAGGGTATCTTGTTAATTACTCGTAGATTGTTCAGGCGTGAGTTCTCTATTAGGGTGGTCAGTAACACTAGCTGAAGCTAAATCAATATTTGATAAAACTTCTTAGTCATGTGACCATAAGCCCGTACAGGCAAATCCTTAAGTGATGTTTACAGGTATCACAGCGTACGTAATAGCTTCTTTAACAAGTCCTGGTAAATAGTAAATAGTCATTCGTTGCCCAGGATGATTCTTCATCAAAAGATCAGCAGCGATATTAAATTTAGTGTTGAAAGGTCCACAAACTGCCCTATCAAGAGGTTGTTGTTTATGCGACGTATGTTTTGTGGTTGATATTTCAGCCGCTCCAAAAGTTCACCTCATTCAGCGACAAAAATTGTCAACATTTCATTTAATAAAATTCATAGCCCGAGCAATACTTGTGGCTTCAGGACATCTAACAGCTAATGTTCGATTCCTCTTCATAAAAACCTTTTACCAATCAATGCTTACCAGTTCAATGTCATCCCATATTTTGGATATTTTAAATTGTTGGCTTTTGCCAACGAGTAAGCCAATTTCCGTGAATCAATAGTAGTTAAACCAAAGTAAAGGTTAAACCAATGTAAAGGTGACTCGCAGTTTTACAATGCTGTGCTAATTGGAATTCTTGCTCTGTACTAAATACTGTATTGTATGGAGCATATCCACTTTTAACAGCTTTATCCTCATGTATTTAGCAACATGTCGAAACTGTGTCACATAGTACATGCTGAAGTTAGTTGCTACACTCCTGATACTCGTTCTTTGCTTGATCACCATCATACAAGCTTCAACATATTTTTCTGTGGATATGGAGCCACGTGATGTCTTCCGAGGTCGTTTGTGAGCCATTGTGTTTAAAATCAGCGAGAAAAACAAATATAACAAAAAATTTATAAGAATGAAACTAGGGAGTATCAATTGTAACATGTTATAATTGCATACCCTTATTTATTTATTTTTATAACACTCTGATCTGCTGAAATAACATATGTGTTACGTAGACTTGATGTATCTTCTTTGTAAAACTTCACTAAATAAAGTAATTACTACAAAATTTTATTTTAGTCATAAAAACAGACTAGACTTTCCTCTACTGACAGCTAGTGCGTGAAACAATAGGGACTATCAACTCACTCGGTAAATCCGTATTTTATGACGGTTCGATCTGCACCATAAGCGTCCTCGGCTTGTCAACAGATGGCATGTATAATCAAATATGACAATCGCCCCCCCCTAACTATTGACACTACTACTATGAACTATTTGACGTACGATCTGTATCTACTTGCGTAAAGTTACGCAAATTGCAATAGAGGGTCATGCAGCAAGAATGGAAGAAAACTGGCTATCTAAAAGAAGATTTAAGGGTAGAGCGAAAGGTAAACGTCCAGCAGGAAGACGGAGAACTCGATGGAAATACATAATAGAAGCTGACAGCTGATCCCTGCTGGGAGTGATCAACTGGCAAACGAGGTCACAGATCCGTGATGATTGGAAAAGATTCATCCCGGAGGCCAAGACACGCCATAGATAATGTTGCCTCCGGGTAATTGCGATTGATCAAATGAAAATATTAACTTCTGAATAGTGGAAATTGTAATTTTATCTATTGCGATTCAGGTAGTTTCAATGTATGATTGAGGAAATGATGGAATGAAATAATAGATTATTGGATATGTATTTGGTATCAATTATAAATATATAATTTAAACTTATCGAAATTGAAAAAGCAAATCCCATAAAACTAGCGATAGTTATTTGGTTTTTATTTCTTTATTCATGATTTCGTAAATGAAAGTTAACTTTAACAATATCTATATTGAAAACATGCAGATCATGCATAAGCATATGATTGGCTAAAACCAGCATCCAGTGATAAGCATGCATCATAACGTATACGAAAAACAAGTCAAAAAGCTGCTGCTTACCAGCATCTGTATAAAATGATGATCTTGCAGGACAGTCTCAAACGAACATGTGATACCACCATAGCAATTCAACGGCATCATCAAATCCATTGGTCAAAACTACCATTGTAATTTGAAAAAAAATTAATTTATTAGTACAACTACTGGTATTCCAATGGGTTAAATTTCAATTCCAATTGCTATGGAATTTAAACTTTCAATTCCTTGATTACAATTACGAGCAATTGGAATGGAAGTCAAATTTTTTTACAACCGGTGTAATTAATTGCGGACGGGAATTGCAAAGGTCTTTATATCCCCCACGCAGCCTAATATGTATGCGGATCAGCTATCAAATTTATATCCAACAGAAGATTGGCAAACCAGCCATAGTCAGGACGTCGAAAAAGTTACTGCAAATGAGATAAAACGTGCATGTTAGAACGTCCGGAAAAAGCTTATGTGACAATATGAGCCGTATCAGGAGGAAACAAAAAGGCTGCTTTTTGCCCAGTCTCAGCAATAAGTTCCAGAAGAATTTGGGGCCCTTTCTCACTAAATGGGCAGAAATAGGAATAGCGCATAAAATTCCTGGAATTTGAAACCATATCAAAAAACACCAGATGCTTGGACTACGAACCGATGCTCTAGTGATTATACAAAGGACCAACGTTGTTTTTTTCTAACGAAGCTTTCTGTAGCCTGCATATATTGTAAAAGGTAGCAATTGATATTTTTTGAGACCCATGCTTATTCCTGGGATTATGCTTACAATGCAGTAATGTCCACAATTAAAAGGAGGAAGCCTCCTGAAATTATGCATGAAAACTGCTCCAGTAAATCGTTACAACGCTATTCCCACAGCGCAATAACGTACGTTATTACAGTTCATAAATGTTGATCCTAAAATAAGCCTGCGGTAGGTTTAGTTGCAAACCCCTCCGAAACTTTCCGATGAATTATCACTTAAGCACTCGGAGGCACATTGTGAAACCATAATTCTTATAATCGCGATTTTTAGTGAGTGGGCTCGATTTAATGATGGCTCTATCTTCCAGAGTACAGCCAGGTACTAGCTTGAGCAGGGTACTTTTCTGTTTTCTAGTGGAGCAAGTCGGTCTTCCTCTATTATTACGCCAGAACAGGAGTTTTGGCTTCTTACCCTCTCTTTAGTAGTGGAGCAAGCTTTTCTTCTCTTTTTTCCTTGCGGAGTATGATTATTGATCAGTTTTTTATTTTTTTCAGCAGTCGAGATTATATGCTCCACCGCAAAAGAAAAGAATTTTATCACAAAAGAAACTTAATTTTTTATTAAGCGTAGGGTGATTACAGTTTATATTTTATACATCATTATTAGCTAAAGAACTACCTAAAACTTGTGATAAACTGGATGATCTTCATCATGTCTACCGTAGGTAAGTCAGTTAGGCTAGAGAAGACAGCCCATTCTTATTCTGGGCAAGGACGGATACTCAGACACGAGATGAAGGACTGTCCAAAACTGAGTGTCAAGTATTAGTATCGGATAGTCAATTTGGCTACAAAAGAGGCGATTAATCTCGTAAGCTGCCAAGATAGTAAAGGACAAAGCAAGGAAAGCCAAAGACCAGGGGGGCTATTAGCTTTATACGTAGGAAAACTTTCATCAGCAAAAGCGAGGGAATTATTTTGCATACCTTGATCAAAACAGGATTTCATGTTGTTTGCCGAAGATTATTACCGAAAACTTAAGGTTGACCCCCAGTTCTTAAAATAAAGTGTATGACAAGATATACGGCAACATCTTCCCAGGAATGTCTGTGGTAGGATTTACTGATGGCATTGGAATTGTAATACCAGCTAATCATTTCAAGGAGATGGAAATATACGGCAATTTGGACGATTTCGCCATATCTTCAGAGCGATGGTCTTGAGCTCACTTATCATAAGGCTTTGATGATTCTGGCTATGAAACGATTGAAGCAATCGGTATTGCAGAAAAATATTGGCGACTGGATAACTACCTCGTAACTTGCTATAAACTACAGTGAGGTATTTATTGATACAATGCTGAGCATCGAATTATGACCGTTAAAAACTAGTCAAAAGCGTTAATTATTAATTCAATACTCGTTGGAAGGCTAGCAAACATTCGCAGTTCGAATTAAGGGTCGGTAGCTCGGTGTTACTATGCGTAGCACCAGTATGGGCATCGCTACTGAAAACAGGGTTATATTAGAGAAGAATGTAAGAGGCATGTCAATCTTACTGTGCTCCAAACATGTTATGTGTTCCAAACGACATCGTATGAAGCAACTTGTTTTATAGCTGGCATATGTTGTTTGATATTTTTTCGGATGAAGCAAGTTGACTTTGCAAAAACAATGTTAGATAAGTTAGCTGAGAATCGAATGATTGGCGTCAATTCGCTGTTAGCGAAATGGGTTGAAAGAGGCACAAAGGGGCCGCTGGAGGAATAAATTCATCCCCGACGTAGTATGATGGACCTCGAGGAGCGAGCCATGGAGTAACAAGCTATGATTTGATGCAATTTCTGAGTTGACATGTAGATACTTGTACCGTTTTGAACACAATAGTTCGGCTAAATTTTCCGAATTGAAGAGAATGGAGGACAGTTACTATCAAATTTGGCAGCATGCATTTCTAACGAATTTGAGGTTTTCTTTTTTAATTGTGCTTAGTGCTTGTCTTGTCTTTACCTATGCCAAGCGTTTTCGGTGTTCATCCTTACTGAGAGCGTCGCCCCATGTTTCTGCTCCCTACAGTAGCACTAACCCTATAGCACTCATCAAGAGGCGTCTCCTTGATGGGTTGAGTTCCCCTACGTTTACCATAAGTCAACTCAGAGACGATACTTCCGAAGCAGAATTCTCCGCCGTTGCCCTGATTTGCTCAGAGAAACTCATCTTCCGAGTCGATTTGATTCGATTAGTATGTCTCGAGTACTGATCATCCTTACTCTAGGGATTCTGTTTTTTGTCAAGATGACCACTTTGGTTTTCTCAAGTACTAAACTGAACTTGCGAGTAGTATGACATAGTAATACACCATGTTGTAATCATGAAAAGGCAAATTTTGACATACCGTATTAGCGCGATTCAATCTAGGCCAATTTGAGATCGATTACTTTGTTAAATGAAACCCAAGGAATATCATTATGATGTGTGAGTAAATATGAAACTAGAAAAGATAAAATTAATGAAGCAATTTTTGAGCAACGAAAATTTATTTAACTAGCCAATAAAGCCGGGCTGTTCTTCGAGGTATTTAAAAAAAAAATAATAATAATGCTCAATAAACAGAAAATCTCTCTAACGATTAATTTAAACAAAATTTTACATTATTCTAACGAATCGTTATTCAATTTCAATTCATTTTTTTTTTTCATTTTTTATATTTATTGCCACTCTTTTTCTACCTCTAACTAATGGTTGGTCTGTTATAACTTTTTAGGTAAGGTACATTTTTGTGTTCATTTTACTCATTGTTGCTTTCTCTTATACAGTTTTTTTTTCATTTTCTCGCATACGTAAATTCAACTTGTCTAGGAGTTCATCAGGGCCCGGCGAGTGAAGCCGCAGGTAAAAGCTAGTATCTTCATACACGGTAGTAAGAAACACTGAAAACGTATGTACAGGGTGGCGAAAAATTAGTCACTTGGTATAAATGACGTCGTACGTGAATCATATGTGATGCTTGTGAACTAGACAGCTGCGGTAAAGGTCCAAAAGGTGCAGCTGCTGTATTGCAGCTGTCTAGTTCACAAATATAAATGAAAAACACTCAAAATCAAAAGTATTCTTGAAATTTCCCCCAAAAATATTTCTCTTACTTATCATGCATTACACTCTAAGTTGATGTACAATGTGCTTTTCAAAATAAACGAGACTGAGCAAAAAAGGAAAAGACAGGAGCTTTGTTCTGACAAATTCGGGTTTATTTATTAAAAATAATCTCCTCCGGCCTCGATACACTGTTTTGCGCGTTACAAAAGCTTTTTGAAAGAGGGTTTCGGGTCATTGGCCGGAATTGACTATACACGTGCCAAATAGATGACCTACTCTCCCATCGAAATTAGTTAAAGATACAATCCAAAACAGTTCTTCCGGCAGAATAGTGTTCCTACCAGGAGCGCGTTGTAACAAATCTTGGGATCAAAACAATTTTTTTGCTAACCATATCGAATTCAACGGTACCCACTGACTTTATGGGGCAAAACGTAAAATAAAGACCTTCCTCCGTCATTTTTTTGATTTTTAGCCGCCAAGAGGATGACGCAAATTTTCCGTCCTTTTTGTATCCTCGAGACCCCTCAGATTTTTGAACTGACCTTATTAATTTCAGATTTTACAACTTCTAATCAAGACTTTTAATTACTACTTAATCTGAAAAATATTCGGTAAAATATAAATTTGGGGACACCTCCACTTCTAATATTTCCATAAAGTTTGACCACTGTAGTTTTGTTACTTACAGAGAAGACTTGCTATGGCTCACGTACAGACAATAAGACCGACGAATGGACGAACGGGACATGAAATTAGTAGATTCTAATTAATTTTACAGTCTAAAAATAATAGTATAGATGGTAGAAGGAGATTATGCTTGTATTATCGTTTGGGAGTAGGGGAGACTGGGGCTAGTTGGCATAAAGTGCAAGTAGGCATTCCGTTCCTGAATTTTCATGCAGAATTATCAGAGCGCTGTCGTCTGTATGTTGTGATAACTTCATTGTGTTTCATTGTCACTCAAGTTTTCAGTTCGACGGAAGTCATCCATCAGTGAGGATGGTTTTTCTGCCTGGTTTTTTCATGTACAGTTAATTTGTTTTGCTGAAACGGTGTTACATTATGTGATAATGTCAGCAACGATTTGTGATTCAATGGCTCATTGTGTTTATATCTACATGTGATAATCTTTTATTTCACCGTTATGAAAGAGTGAGGAGGCTATTTTGTTTCGAAAACACTATTGGGGCTTGTTGGCATGAATTAGTCTGGGGTTAGTTGGCACAGGCTAATTGAATTATGCCAACCAGCCCCAAAACTTCCGATGAGAATCTTTTTATTTAAGAAATCAATAGACAATAAGTTTATCATTTATTTGTTTGATAAATTTATTATGAATAGTATAACCCTCCTACTATTTAGAAATATATAAAGTTGCACGTCTTTTTTTTTTTTATTTTTCCCCACTTAATATTGCTTTTGTAGATCGGAATGGTCAGGTGCTACAAACGAAAGTCCAACTGGGCCAATTACTCAATTGAAACTGTGAAGAAGACTGTAGAAGCTCATATCATTGAGGGAAAAAGTCTGGCTCGTGCCTCAGACGAATTTGGGATCCATCTTTGCAGCTTAGTTAGACATTGCCAAAAAGAAAGGGAACGTGATGCTGCAAGGACTGCCAATGCGGCTACAGCTTCCAATGCTGAAGAAAATGCTTTGGCACCAGCTTCATCTTGTAGATACGTATTGCCGAGAATGGAAATTAGGTACCCACTTCTCTTTATATATGTTCATGCTTATTAACTGTAATATTTATTGTGATCTTCCACGTTTTGTTTTACCTGCTTATCAATAACTTTATTTCCTCGTACAGGTTTTTACAACTAAGCAAGAATTGCTGTTGTCCGAATATTTGAAAACGTCTGCAGATGTGTACTTTGGGTTGTCGTCTAAAGAAGTCTGGAAATTTGCGTATCAGTACGCAAAAGCAAATTCTATGAAAATACCTATTTCATGGAACGATAATGAGATGGCGGCACCGGACTGCTTTTATCATTTTATGAAGCGACACCCAAGTTTATCTCTACGTACTCCTGAAGCTACCAGCTTATCAAGAGCTACAAGTTTGAACAAAAGCAATGTTGCGAGATTTTTTGCATTGCTGAAATCTATACTTGACAATTATCAATTAAAGCCTCAAGATATTTACAACGTAGACGAGACAGAGATCAAAGCAGTGCAAAAACCACACAAAGGTGTTGCACGGAAAGGATTTAAACAAATTGAACGTGTAACCTCTCCTGAAAGAGGAACATAGGTGACTCTCGCAGCACGCGTTTCAGCAGAAGGAGCTGCAATACCTCATTTTTTCGTTTTCCCGCGAGTTAAAGATAAGGAACACCTGGCTCAAATGATGATGCGAACAGATCAGGATGGATGATGGAAACTAATTTTATAAAGTTTGTAAGACATTTCATTTATTTTACGAGATGTTCAAAGGAGCGACAAGTACTACTTCTTCTGGATAACCATAGCTCGCACTTATCTCGAAGGAGCGACAAGTACTACTTCTTTCGGTTAACCATTGCTCGCACTTATTCATTGAGGCTCTCGATTTGCTTAAAGAGAATGGAGTAGTTACAATATCGTTTCCCCCACACTGTAGCCAGAAGTTGTAACCCCTAGACAGAAGTGTCTTTGGGCCACTCAAAAAATATGTCAACTCAGCATGCGACGCTTATATGACCAACAATCTAGGTCAGACTTTGTCTATATATAATATTCCCTCGATTGTCAACATGACATTCCCGCTTGCTATGACTCCATCTAAAATAACAGCTGGATTTGGAGTTAGTGGAATATGCCCCTTCGACCCCGATATATTCGATGATGCAGAATTTTTACTTTCATCCGTAACTGATCGCCCACCTCCTCAGGAAGAGATAGCGCACATTTTAACACTTGCTGATTTGACTCAGCTCATGATCCTTCACTGCAATGCATCGCACTAGCCTCAACAGCCAACCAACTTGTTCAACATTAGGAAGTCTGTCCATTACCAAATGCAGGACCCCGGGAGGAAGAAAACGGAGGAAAGCTGAACTTCTCACAGACACTCCAGTGAGAAATTCGTTAGTAGCTGAAATACGCAACAGAGCAAATAAGCCATCTGATAAAACGACCAAGGGGTTGAAGATTTGCAAGGCAAAGAAATATCAGTTTGTCAAAAAGAAATTAGCGTTTTCTTTAACGGAATCTGAATCTGAAGGAATTACTTATGCTGAAAGTGAGACCCAATCTTTTTCAGATATGCCAACTAGCCCCGATAGGTATGCCAACTTACCCCATAACTGGGGTTAGTTGGCTTTCCTGAAGACCTTCGGGATATATTTTCTAAGAGTAGACAAAACCATTCCTAAGTAATAATAACTACGCAAATCGATACCAGAGATATTAATCAATAATTCACAAAAGTCGAACATGCTGTATGTTTATATGAAAAAAAAATATAAAAATCGAAAACCAAAATCTATGCCAACTAGCCTCGGTCTCCCCTAGTCTGCTTAAATTAGTGGGAGTCGCAGCATAATGCCCTTGGTTTGAATCCCGTTGGCGATAACGAGATTTGTTTCGAGGAATTCTTCGGCCGAATATAAGCTCGTGCAGGTATGTTACGCACTGGTTTAAAATTAGAACGTATCGCTGCGGGGTGGACGGACACATGGCCAATGCATGGTACTGACCATAGTATACTTAACTAGTACCCACACCTTTCATTTACCCTGTGTTGCACACTTTTTGAATTTTCTCAGGGGCACGTCAGCTGATCCGGGGCATGAGGGCTGATCCCATGTTTAGCGCGCTCAAGAAACAAAGCAAAATGCAAATAAAATTTCCGACGCACGTGTTCTTTTACGCATTTCAGAACATGGGAGTGCTGCCACATCCTAATAAAAAACTAAAAGATTGCATGGAACGAATTTGTTTTTCTGCAAAGTTATTGATTTTTTGAGATATGGTAATCCTGAAATCTCTCAGCGAAGCATGTATGTTTATATTCGCGCCAATCCTCGCATCAGCATTTACCTACCTACCTGCTACCGAAGATTTATGGCTCGCTGTTCGGCTTGTGTTCGAATTTTTCCGGAGGGTTGATGGAGTGTGGTTACTAGTTGAGTATACTATCGTACTGACCATATCATTTTTCCGTGTGCCGATACATTCGATCAAGATAATGAGATACTCCAATTGTCTCTAAGTAAAGGCCCGAAGGGGGCTGTAACGCTAAAGCTACAAAGCATTAAGGAGAAAATACAGTAAGCTTCTTCAAAAGTGATTTCTTTTTTTTCAATTTTATTTATTTTTATAATAACTTTTTAAAGGAATTTGCATTTACTTAATCAAAAGCTGAGTATTGTTTCAGTAAGGCACAAGGCAGTCAAAAATTACTCTTATTGTTCTATTTTGCTGGATAAATGATTCTGGATGCTGCCAGCAAAGTTTCAACAGAAGAAAATATGCAAGGCTGGTTATTTAATGTATAGAGGAGGAAAAAATGCAGGTTTGGCAAAAAATAGTTTTCCCTAAGCAAATGCCGATACTATGGTTAAAGAGAAGTTTTATTGCTCATCAAATTTATTAATAGCTTGTATTTGATGCTATCTTAAATACATCTCGTTATGCCTTCGGAGCATAGCTTGAAAAAAATGCTAATCAAAGCTCGATCTAGACTGTCCCGTGATAGATGATGATAGTCATTAAAATTTTTTATCACCTTTTTTGCCACTAGCTGGAAGTATTTCATGAACTCAAGGCTTTTTGGTTTATTTTCTTAACGTGTTTAATACTGTTTATCACTTAGCCATTGGAATACCTTACAACAAGCAACATTATTACAAACCTTGAACTATGACTTTATATCCTAGTTCAAAGAAAATCTCCATTTGAAAACATTCAAAATAAATTGCACATCTTTAAAACACAAAACGCAACATCCAACAATACTATAACTAACACGATCTGCAAATTTTCACTTTTATTTTTTCATTCACCTGTGCGCGTGCAATTGCAAGTACTTTGCCGTTGCCGAGATATCATTTAAATGCTAAAATCTGGAAATGTTGGTCTTAACACCAACTCGAAGATACAAAGATGCATCTAGAAGTAGAAAATAACCAAACAACTTAGTATTCTAGCATAGACAGCGCTACAGACAATCGCAGCATAGTTGAGTTTATACTTAACAAACTTTAACGAGCAAATGTGCAACAATTCCTGGAGGAATTGAATTTGTGCTTGCTTGCTTGCAATCTTTTTACAAAATACTTGAACATGTCTCATGTTTCCATTGCAGCAGCACTACTTCTTATCCTTGCGCGAAGCCGATATGCCGCGCAGAACCGCGTTAACAGGTAAATTGTGGAGGATCTTTGGTTACTTCTAAAACTAATAAAACGGCGAATACTCTTCCTTTCGGTGATGTGATACGGACGCAATAATGTGACGTTTTGTGGAAGATCCAGATGTGCAAACAGTGCAGCCAAGCAACATGACAACATAAAACTGCAACTTGATGATTTCTAGGCCTTTTTAGAATCTTGTTAGCTTACATGCCGCCTTGCAAGACCTCGCGATAGTATAATCTAGTTTTAGTCGTTTTCATGTTTGATTTTTCGTACATGCATGCGATCAAGCGAGGACGAGTTGTCTGCCATGGACGTTGATAGGGGTGGGATAGATATTTTTGAGTATCGATTCATCATTGCTGCGGACGTTCATTTAAGATTAATCAATTACATAATATATTTACGTCCTATACGGGAAGAGCACGATATTTTTAAGCCTTCTTTTCTAAAACCCTAAATCTAAAAAAAAATTTTCTGTGAAGTCGCTGTCCTATCTGTATTTTTCCATTTCATTCATGGTGATATAAAGGGTTTTCCAATAAGAGGTGTTATTTTGAATAGATCTTGTGATTTAACAACTTGCGACTTCTTTCTTTGGGGCCACGTGAAAGAAAGGTGTACGCCAATAGCCCAGCGTCGATTCAAGACCTCAAAGATGGAATTGGTGAGGCTATCGAATATATAGGGCAGACACTTTGGATTTGGTTAGAGAAAATTTCATGAAAAGGATATGGTCCTGTAAGCGTGGTCGTGTTGGTCATTTACCTGATGTTATTTTCCACTATTAACAGCATACCTTACTCTTAATAATGAAATAAACATCCGATCATTTATATTAAAACATTGTATTTTTGTAATATCAAAATAACACCTCTTATTGGAAAACCCTGTTTACCACCAAATAGCTTCAAAAAGGGAGAGTTGATTCGTGACTGCATAAAATTTGATTTATATTTTATTTTATTTAAGTGTTAGTTAAAACCGTTTCATTCCTTTACTGGACAACAGGCACACGTTGGGTGAGTACTCTTCACTTCTTTGTGTACTGTGGTGTATATTTTTGCATAGGTAAATTTCTTGAAACGAAGGTTGTGGAAAGATGGAGTATGACGAGGAACGACGTCCTCCGGATCTCGGCATAAATAAGTGTATTGTGGTAGAAAGTACCACTGGCCCATCCGTGGGGGAAATTGAGGAAGAAAACGACAAAAAAAGAAGACGGGTGAACACGAGACATCAAAGAATACAAAGCAATAAAACGGTTCTCGAAAATAAAGCGAGTGCAGTGATGAAACCTGACGATAGTGCTGATGCAGTGGAAGAAAATGTCGCGATTCTGTTGGATAACATATCCAACAGCATTGAATTTGAAAATGCGAAAGACGGTGCTAACTCCGTGCCACTTACGAAAACTAAAGAATAAAGCCTTCCTAGTAATTTTTGAAAGTAAGTTTGAAAGGCTACCAGTTCAGCTGACATCTATTCACTTCTTCCTTATCAATGAAGCAACTAAATATCACAGCACTGATGCCCTGCAAAATTGTTTCGTCTTCAAGTGGTTTTCGGCTCACTCATCGAAGCTAACAATGCAATCGCCAATGAAGTCTTTAAAAAATATAACCTTAACGCTTTCCTACCTGTGAGCTTCATTCCGAAGTACTCAGAGACGTTAAATTGGATCGGGATTTTAATGAATTTTTGTATGGCATGAACATTGTAAACGCCACTAGGCTAAACAGGGGAGACTTTGACAAGGCCATTAATTTCATCCCTACGCAATCGGTTAAAATTACTGTCATCTAAAGGTTGCGTTTTTGAAGGCAAAAGTGGATTATTTTAGATTTAGACCTTGACAATGCAACAACTGTAGAAAGCTTGGATAGTCAGCGAAAGCGCCTGAGGTGCGGCTCAAGTGATTGCGCTGGAGGGACACGTAACGCCAAATGTATTATAAAAGGGACTCACAGCAGCCGGAGGCACTGGGGCTGGGGAACTCCCCAGCTTGAAGGCGCCCCACGGCGTAACAAAACGAGACCTGGCCGGAAGTAATGTGTCAAACGGTTCCAGGCTAGGTTCTCAGATTGAGAGGGGAGGTGTTTAGTGGGTAGTCCAAAGGTATCCTCCATGGGAGTCCCACACTGCCAGACTCGGCGGGCATAAATGCCTTCACCTCCCTACCACAAAAAAAAAAACGCCAAATGTATTCTGTTGAATAGTAGGAATAACGTTGCCTTAAATCTAAATTGCCCAAAATGGGTAAAATATAACCATGAGGTGGAGGTGAACTCAATCCTCAACGTAGGAATAACATGTAACACCAAATGTATTCTGTAGAATAGTAGCAATCACGTTGCCTTAAACCTAAATCGCCCCAAATAGGTGTAAAATATAAGCATTAGGTGGAAGTCAGCTCAATTCTCAAAGTTACAAATGGAGGCCAGAATTATTCTCAATAGAAAAAGATATGAGGGGCTAGACCTCGAAGACATTACGCAGATGAGCTTCCCTCAGCTAAGGCAAGACAGGTTCACGAGCAAACAAAACCGAACAAACGAGACCCTATTGCTCAAATTCTTAGAGAACTAATTATCAAAGACTTAAAAAAGCTAACAGAATCTCTCAAAATGTAAGACAACGACGCGGATGTTGATTTTATCAGCACAGTCGCCCAAGGTGTTTCCCCGTTCAAGAAGAATATCGATTACATGGATGGTAATGTGGCGATGCCTGGATAGCTAGGCTGTTACTTAAGACTACTCATATACCTCGGATCATGAGAATTGTAATTTTTTAACAACACTCTCTGATTGCAACCTTTACCCATGTTTGATTTCCAAACCACTTCTTACCGGATTAGTAGTTTTTCAATATGTGGCAACAGGCGTCTTTATGAGCAGTCCATCATACAATCACTGATACCCCTTACTTTCTCTAACTTATATTCAACATATTACAATTGAACGTATAAAGCTTAAGCAGACACAAAAAAAGCATTGGACTGTATCTAAACAGATATAATTATAATATTTCTGTGCCCTCCTACAAGAGGTGCTAAGTAATTGCAACTCTAATGCTAAATTTAGGAATTAAAATTTCATTGGAAATCTCAGAACCAACGACATTAGTGGGGGGCTGGTATCCTACTTAGGAAGGACATAAAATTCACATGGATTAGGTTGAATATCGCCCTATAAGCTGTTGCGGTTCAAACGGCTAATCTCATATACAATCTTGCCTCGATATACTTGTACATATGATCCACCAAAATTGAGTGTATCAGCCTCAAAAATGGAAAACATCAAATGACAACTGGATATGTTATAAGTGTCGACTTAAACGCTAGACACACCTTTTGAGGAGACAAACTATCTAACATCAAATGTAAAATTTTGTAGGAATGTGTGGAGGATATTAAGTTTAAAATACTTAACTCTGGCACATATAGTTTAGAAGAATCACGGTGGATGGCTAATAGTTTTTATCCTCGCCCAATGTTACCGTGTCTAACATTCTATTTGAGCTGACTAGTTGGAGTGAGATCAAAGAGGATCCATGCAACAGTGGGCATTGCAACAGGATTATGATCAAAATGGTCCCGAGCACGTGGCAATTGTGTCGAGATAGGAACGAAATTGTGAATTATATCGCAGCTGGATACTTCAAAGATAACTTCAGTGATATCATGAATGATTTGAGCCAAATCATTAACAACAACACCACTGGCAAGAAAGTTAAATGCAGCAACAAGTACTGGTGGTCGAGAGACATTATGAAAATCTGGAAATACAAGAAAGAGGCCCTCCAGAAATTTAAACGGTTAAAAAATCTAGTCAACTAGTCTGCCTTCAATGTAATAAGATTCGAGGGGAAAGCTGCTATAAGAGACATCAAAATGAAAATCTGAGAGAAAGTTGTCCTCGACGCGTGCGAGGTCAGCAATTTCAGAAACTTTTGGAAGTTCATCAATAACATCAAATACCACAAGAGCAAAAACGATGGACGAGGAATAAAGTCTACGTTTCCTCCAAGACGTCAGGAGTAAACAATATTCCAGCGGCAACATCTCCTTTGAAACTGTAACAATCCCCGATCAACTCGTTGAACTGTTGCAGATATTTGACACTCAGAATAAGCCCTTTGCTCCAGGTATTGATTCCATCAATTATCACATGATGAGAGTCCTTACAGTGAACCACCCGCAGTGTATCTTCAAAGTGTGCAAAAACGCGGTCAAAGAGTGTAACATCTCTGAAGTCTGCAGGCACATCCGAATTTTCCAGCTTCAGAACCTAACAAGAATCCAATGAATCGCAACAGCTATAGATCTATATCACTGATCAGCATTCTCATTAAGGTGATCAATAAACTGATCAAAATTAAAATCGATTGATTCATCAAAGTGAACAAGATCCTATCCCCAGTTTTTATACTTATCAGAAAAATAAGTCAATTTCTTCCCGCCTCAACGCATTGATGTTAAAGCTTGCTACCGACAAAGGATCGAAGTCCAAATAGCCGCCATTCTGTATATATCTAATGCTTACGAACGTGTGGATTGGAATAGGCTCAAGCAAATTTTTATTGACATTGTTATTAGTACGCTATAAATCATGTGGATTATTAAACACTTCAGCAGAAAAATCTTGGTACTTAACAATCAAAAATTCTTAGACACTAACGATCTGCTACACGGTTATTTAAATAGTCTTCTTCTCTTTAATTATATACACCAAAAGCCTACATTACCTGGTTGATAATAATACTACCGCCCTGCAATATGTCGATGACTTCCTTATATTAACTGAAACTCCTTGATATCGTGAAGTTCTGGCAAATGAAGATCAATGACTTCTGCAGTGCGTGTGAGTTACCTGGCTTAAAAGTTAACTTGGACGAAGGACAAGCCATTATTTTCTCTAGACACAAACGTCCACCAAAAAATCAAAAATCGATGGAACTCAGATCGCTTGACAAAATAGCATCCAACTCCTTGGTTGTACGATTAACAGATCCGCATCCTTGAAGGAATGGAGCGACACTATTGTCAATAAGCATTGCCAGCAAACTTTGATCAGAGTGTTGTGTGGACCCATGAGTAATTTCAAACTTACCATCGCCCTAAATCTCTATAAAACTTTCATCAGACCAAAACTTGAATATGGCGTTACCACCTTTGCAAACGCTCCCATCTAGTTCTTTGACCGCATTGATTGCATCAAAGCTAAATGCTACTAATTTACATGCTTTCAAAATGGCAGGAGAACTTATGATCAAAGACCGAGCTGAATTGCGCACCGCAAGAGAACTGAGCAAGTGCTTATTCAACAACTTTTTGAGCACGTTATTGGATGTCTTAGGCCCATCAGCCTGCAGCTATGCATTAGTATACAATAAATTAGGACCTGTTTTAACGACATAGTCCTATTCGATACTATCACCGGACAATCAAATTTCAAGGTAACCCTTGAAGCTAGCAATATTGTCTATGATACTTATATAACCCAAACGGGAGAACGACAAATTTAATAGTTACCTATATAATCGGATTAGTGACCCACACCTCACCTACATTACTGACAGTGCCAGAAATATATTGGAGCCTTCATCAACTTTAAAAAATGAGACAACTATTTTCAGCTTCAAAGAACACGTCTCGGCTTTGAATGAAGAGCTGAACAATATTCTTGTAGTCCTAAAAGATCAGCGGCTACTACATCCACTAGCATATATATTTCTACTGATTCTAGAAAAGCACTATTAAACTATGAGTACAGCAGAAATAATAAAAAGGTCGTTAACGACATCTGGCAACTGATTAGTAAATATCCAAGCACGAACTTCAACTTACTCTGAACTACTGGGCATAAAAGGATTGCTGCAGGGGCAGAAGCTGATCACTTCACTAAAGAAGGTGTCAAAAAGGGCAACATCATATATAGACTCTCTGAATAGGATGATATTATCGGCATGATCGCTACAAATCCAAAACGTGGTTGGGCAAATCGTTGCCAAGAAAAAGGTCAGTGGCTTTCTAATTTCATCTGGAAAATATCTTACCATTTAAGGGGTGAAAAACCATGGTTTCATGTTTTGCCTATAAGCAGTTTCGCACTCAACTTTACCAATGGAATCCTTGTTAACAAGGCCTACAATAATCTAAGATTGTACAAAGCAAAATGTGTTGATTAAGATATGTGCGGTTTCATCACACATTTTTCAAATGCAGTACATACAATGACAAGGGGAAGGAATTTGGATTCATCAATAAATTCAATAGAGTTGATACTGTACAAGATATCCTCGCCAAAAACAACTTGAATCTGATCAAAGAGTTATTTGCCTATATTAAAGCCGCCAAAATTAAGATTTAAGTCTGATTAAGTTAAGACCTGAATCCCTGGTGAACTCAGGTCATAAGATCAATCCCTTTAAATCTGGGGCTCCCATCTACCCTGAGGACGGAAAACTCATAGAGGTTCCTGTTGTTTATAAACGAGTACAAAGTCTTTTAAGGAATGGAATTAATAAACCATCAAGAACTAGTACCATTTTGCGATAGACTATCGAAAACCTGGCACCAGATGTCCAATACCTAAAACTAACGAAGGCTTTCTAAACTTTCGAAATAAAAAATATTCCAGGATTAAAAATTAGTAGTGGGGATTTGACCAGATCATGTTAAACTCATCGGAACACGAAACATGAGTATGGCATCAGGGATTTCATTTCGAAGCTTGAATTATGAATTCTGAATTGAAATTTTGCACATACTTTTATATATTCACCATTTTCAGCGCACATTCGTGTTCTGGGAATGGGTTCGGAGTAAGGCGGGTCGACGACAACATGCAATTCTGTCCGGAGTTTTTTAATTAAGAAGGTAAAAAAATTCTCCCACCCAAAATTCTGCCCTGGAGTTATCGGTTTTTTCCTATTTGCACCATATGTTAGAACAGATGCTACTGCTATAAGAGATTTGCAACATCTATGAAGAAATGTAAGAGACAGGTTTCCTGTTCTGTTTTGTATATGGCGTCATTCTCCTCCCGTACGGAAAATATGCAATCAGATGATCCTAACTTTCAATCTTGTACGGATAAGACTGAAAACAAACAGCTGGGTCAGCTGATAGTTGGTCTCACCACACTCTATTGAGTCACGACCTCAGATCACTTATGAAGCGTACCGTTTTCATTTCATTTCGATCATGCATTTGCTGAGTGAGCGTTGTATTTCCTCATGAGGAACAACTTCCCTATCACGCATATTTCGACGCAAGGTCGTATTTTTGCTTATGAAAGGAAGCTCACGTAGAATAAGCAAATATAGGCGGCACTTTTAAAGGCCACTAGAGCTCTGAAATTTTATGATAGTCAACTGCCATTGCAAATGGAGTGCGTCGGCAATGACCCATAGGATGGAATATTGTCAGAACTGGCAGTCTTGGCGGAATGTTGAGACAGTACAAAGGCATTAGTGCAAAGTCAAAAACAACTTTGTCAGTTTTCATTCATGATTTCCACTGCTAGGAAACTGAAAGCGGACTCGCGTTACTTACGATAGTTTCATGGTGCTAAGTCAGGGTTACAGGGTGGATGTGCCATCAATCCATAATTCAGCTCCATTAATTTTTGACTGGTTATCAAAGAGGTGTAAGATCTGGCGTTATCATGATCGAACATCACGCCTTTGCAATTGGCCAGTTCAGGGCGTTTTTTCTTAATTTCTTCGTTAAATTTCAATAGTTGACGACAGTAGACATTCCAATCAATAGTTTGATTTCTTGGAAGCAGTTCAACGTAGACTATACCCTTGTAATGCCAACACACAGAAAGCATAATATTCTTTTGGTAAATATTGGCTTTGAATGACGATTGTGGGGGCTGATCTTGCTCTTTGATCATTGTCGGACTACATTATCGTAAATAATCCATTTTTCACACGCGTTATGATTCTTCTTAGAATGTGTAGTTTTGGTCACTATTCAGCAAAGAGTCATATATGGTAATGAGTTTGGGGAAGTGGATTTCCTTTAATTCGTGAGGAAGCCAAACATCCAGTTTGTTTCCGTAACCAAGCTGTTGTAAGTGCAAGTAAACGGTTGAATTCAATATGGTGAGCTTCTTTCTCATCTCTCATGTTGTCTGTCATACGCCGATTAGTTTCGATTAACGCCTTTATTTTGTCGTCATCAGTAGTGGTTGGACGACCAGTATGTGGTGTTTCTTCCAGAACGAAAGCAAGCAAACCAACGCTGATACTGGCGTTCAGTATGGCAGTCCTCACCATAAACTTCACACTATTTCTTTCGAGCTTTCACCGCCTTTTTTTGCCCTTTCGGAAGTAAAACAATAAAATATGCCGATGATACTCTCTTTAATTGTCCATTATCAAGTTTATTTTTGACGAACTTGTTGTTTATTAATGACGCTCAATTTTTGACTGAAGATAGTCTGAAGCCTAATCTTTAAAAAAGTATATAATAAAATAAGCCACGCAATCAGTACTACATGAAATATGCAGCTCATGTTATCTATGAGGAAAAAAAACGACATGAATTTATTAAACAACCAAATAGTTTTCGGATAGCTCCAATGGCTGCAAATTACTTATGAAATTCTTTGTACGTAGCTGCATAATTGAGTTGGATTAATAATTTTGAAATTATCAAGGAACAAAACTTGTGATGGTTCGATGCAATGATTTTCATAATTATTAATCCAACTTAATTAAGCAACTACATACAAAAATGTTCATGTGTAATTTGCAGCCGGAGCTATTTGAAAGCTAGATTTATGCACTTGTACGTTGCAATTAAAGCTCAGTGTAGGGCAATAGTAATCCATGGCACAACAGTCCAAATCAGAACCTTTGGGCTGAGATTTATTGTAAGGGTATCTCATTCCATGAGCGTAACGGTTGAGTGTAATATTGACCATCTAATGCTCAACCAACTGATTATTATCTAATTTTTCAATCAGTCCCCATCACAGCTGGGTGGGTTGAGAGTCCAACAGCAGTATTAGAGACTCAAACTCGATGATACCACCGAGGTTTTGAATATGGTAGCTGCTGTGCAAGTGGACTGTTTACTGACCCACTGCTCCACACAGACTAGATTTATTATTTATTCAACTGATTAATAAAAAAAAGTTTAGCATATACAACTTCTTACAGGAGTACCGTGAATCCGGGAGACTTTGTGGCACAATTTGAGGATTTTGTCAAACTGTAACAAAACAGAATGTAATATAGCAAAATATAGCTTCCTGCAAATAGCGCCTCCAACTGTCTCGTTGTATTGACAGCGTCCTCCAATTTCGAAATCCGAGCAACGATGAACTGTCTTCGTCGACCGAGTCAGACCAGCGTTTCCTCAGTTCTTACTTTTAGTAAGCTTTTAATATTTCGCCCTTCAACAGTGGCCATGAAGAAGCTTTTTCTGTGTCTCAACTTCACCCCAAGTCATGGGGTGAGTTTGTGCCAACTTAGTTTTTCATGGATATCGTATGGCTTAAGTAAGGCAGCACAATCAAAACCTAATATAATTAAGCTGCCATCCTGTAGTTACAAATGAAATATCATACCTAGGCCCTTTAGTAAACCATTTATTCGTACAAAATATAAACAAAATTTTTTCTTCAAAATAATTCAAATTATAAACAGCCTTCGAATCACAATAGGAAATTAGGAACTCTACTTTCTTAATTCAGGTACGTTGAAAATATCTTTTCTTGATATTTGAATGGGTTTGTCAATGGTTTTTATGTTGTGGTTGAAATACCAAATTAAGTCCGGCTGAGCAGGCCACTTCTAAAAAGTCTAACTTTTGACCATAGCCAATATTAAAGCTGGATCGTGTTCTACAGCCTTTGCTTCACCTTGGTTAAGATGGTTATCATAACTAACAGCCACGCAATCACCAACATTGACTTTAATTATGGTAGTTCAAACCCTACAGACTCAGTAGGGTTTGAACTTTCATTGGGTCGTATATCACTGTCCGAACTTTTATATGATTGTGGAGGCAAGTAGGGACTTTCATCGCTTTCTGTGAAAAAATCGTGTCCTTCGCATTCACCATCGCTGTCAGATGTATCAGGAAATCTTACAACTGGAGCTGGAGGAGGCGTCAATCGGTCTTGGTGAATTACCCCTATCGAAGTTGAAGGCTTCGCAAAATCATCATTAGGGGGATTTATATAATCAAATATGATACTTTTTCCTGCAGAGACATTTACTTTTCTTCTTCTTATAATAGTTCTTGTAGACGTTATTTCCTGCCTTTTTGAAGTGAGATTTTGAATAAAGCTCTCTCCGATCAATTCTCTGATGGCAGGCAGAGATTCGATGACTTGCATAGAGAGTCTGCTCAACACTTCTTGTCGATTTAATGGACAAATCCCACATTTACAACCTTTTTTGTAGACTGTTCATCAATTCTTTTAGTAGACCTAGAAATTCGTCCTTCGGTACTCATGACCATCGATTATTTCGCACTACCTTATTCCAAGTACTAAGTACCTTTTGCCAAGCTATTCTCAATGGTCGGATATATGCAACGTCTAGAGGTTGCAGGAGGTGGTTTGGGTTTGGGGCAGAGCTATAAAAGATACGTCTTCTTCTTGGCAAAGCTGTATCACTTCATTGACATTGTGAGAGCTGAGGTTACCAGGTATTATCATTTGTTCTACTTGCTTTTTTAGAATTGGGAACAGTAAATTTTTGAACCAGTCTTCAAAACATTGGAAGTCAAACTTGGTTCGATTATAGCGAGCTTTAGCAGGGCCATTTTCTACCGAACTTTCCCCAATTCTTTTTGATTTACAAACGACGTAAACTGATGCTATTATACCTCCAGCACTTCCACACATCATAATTGGTGTGTTAGGTTTTGATGAATATTTTATGTTTTCGGGATATTTGCTGCCCCTTCTAACAAGAATTTTACTGCAACCAGGATCATTCACGAGGCACGTTTCATCAAAGTTTCAGATTTTACCCGTGGAAACTTCCACGATCTCTCGTTCGAGGTGGTCAAAAAATCCATGTATTATTTCTTCATTGACGCTAGCATGGGCGTGAGTAATATTTCTGGACACTCGATTGGAAATTTTTGTCTCATGTTTTTTGAGAAAAGAAGAAGAAGAAGCTAGTAGTCGAGTGGGGTATCAAATGAAAGATCTATATTAGAACTTTTAGAATCTGAAATAAAAAAATTATTTTATGAATTAGGGGGTCCAGGGGAAGGCAAAATGTACCAAAGATTTGTGTGTTTAACTTGAATATGTTCAATCGGCCAAGCATTAAGAACAATAATTTAAGCTATATCAAAATGGCGGTTGCACTGTGCTTATGAAAGAAACTGTGCATCTTTTGCATCAATTCGAACGATTTTATATTCAAACATTCGATGAATAATTCAAGTTGTCGATTCACACCAATGGAAAATTTGTTTTTAACCCTAGGATGTTTACAAAGACCTTCTAGTAGGAGCACTATCCTGCTTACTCAACTTGTTTTTTAATTCGATGTAACTCAAGCAGAGAAGCCTAAATATCGTATTACCAAATGCCAAAGGTGCTTTACAAATAAATTAATTTATTTATAACAAAATAAATAAATTAATTTAAAACAAAATAAATTTATTCATTTATAAAAAGCTGAACTAATTTATTTATAAGTAAATAAAACCACATTTTTTTCTTGTACGAGTAGTAACGCGTTTTTCTCTTCCACACATATACCACTCAACGTACTAAATACAATTATTTTCATTTCAACGCTGTATAATTACTTAAACAATCTTTGTTTGAACAAATTAAGGAAAAAACTTCATTTTTATTATTTTTTATGATATATATTGATAAAATAATGATTCTTATGAGTTATTCAAAACAAATTCATATTTTTCAAGCCATAATCGATATAATATTTTCCAAAATATATAAGAGTGCGAAAAACATGTATTTTTGGAAGCCCAGCAAAGGAAGAACTTTGAGGCAATTATACCACTGATTCCTCTTATATAGTAAATCTTTTCTTTTGGAGACACCAATAAGAAATTCTATCATTTCTTGAATTGATTTCATTAACGCTTTTTTAGGCTGTGATACAATATCAGCATTTCATAACCAGCGTAAAAAAGCCAATAAAAATATTAGTGAACAACGAGAATTTGTTGAAGCAACGGTCTAAAATACGCAATTTCTTCGTTAGACCAAATAAAAAGTGCTGGTTTCAAAATAATATCGGCACTTTATGGTGGTAAAAGAGGCATTGAAGTAGATTTGAATGAGCTGACGTGTTGAAGTTTGAAAAGGAAAGTGTAAAAAAATTTAATTTAACATGCTCCCACCGACTGAGTCCGCAGCTGCCTAGCACTGGATTAGCCTTTATTATCAAGTTCAGCAATGGCTGGGTAATGAAAGAGACCCAAAAGAGTGAGTCTGGGAACTATAAAAAATATAGTTTTAGAGCCAATATGTCTTAATTTACCGACATACTCGTACTATATTTCGAGTAGAAATCAGTTTAGGCATGCCTAAACGTGCATTAGGGCCTAATGCGGAAACAGTGGGGTTTGCCTAATAATGTGGCATGCATGCCTCATAGAGGGCTTAGTTAGGCATGCCTAACTCAAGCAATTTTGGAAATTTCTCATTTTACTACAAGTGAAAAAAATACTCAAATGAAAATTTTGCAATTAAAAGTGAGATTAGGAATTTTTCACATTCTGTCAGTTTAGACATGCCTAATGTGGGCCTAATGGGGCATGCCTAAAATAGGCATGCTTAACTTAAGCAATTTTGAAAATTTCAAATTTTAGTGCAACGTGGAGAACGATACAAATGATAACAGTGAAGATTTTGCAATTTAAAGTGAGATTAGCGATTTATTAATTTTTTTCAGCTTAGACATGCCTAATGTGGACCTTGTTCAGTTTAGGATTTGTTTAGGAAAACCCCATTTGGCTCTAATGCCGAAAGTAATGCATTATCTCATCAGCTCTTATATAAAACGTCTTTAGGCACTGATGGGGCTTTCCGCATTAGGGCCTAATGGGTTTTCCTAAGCAATTCTGAAACAGAAAATTTTTGTAGTGAAAAATGTAAACAACATTATCATTTCTTAGTAAGGATTTAGCATTTTACGAATATTCGTCAAAAACGATAATTTTAAGAGCATTCGTCAAAAACGATAGTTTTACGAAAATTCGTCAAAAACAACAGTCCGGAGTACGACGATCGATCCCCGAAAGTTTTACGATAATTCAATTTATGTTAGGATAGTTTTATGATCGTTTTACGGTTTGTTAACAAAAAATCCATTTTCTGGGCAACAATTTTCTTCACTTTACAAATAAAGTTTCAATTTAGGCGGTGATGGGACTTGCCTGAACAGTTGCTAAACGTTTCCTAATTTACGCGGTGATGAGGCTTGCCTAAATTTTTCTTAAACAGAAATTTCTTTTAGTGTAAAAAACAAACAATCCTTAAATTCTTGGTAAGAATTTAAATATTTACAATTTTCTTCACTTTCTAAAAAAGTTTCAATTTATCCGGTGATGGGGTTTGCCTAAACATTTCCTAATTCAGGCGGTGATGGGGCTTGACTAAACAGTTCCTAATTTAGGCAGTGATGGGGCTTGCAAAGCCTCGCAAAGCAACAATATTATAAATCTCGAAGAAGAAATTACTAATGATATTAACTTGGATGATATCGGTTTCGAATTGAACAATGATTTCAACTTCAAGATGAAGATTTCAAAGAAACAGAAGACCAGACCCCAGCGCAAGAAAATACACTTGCAAGAATAAATAACGAAATTTTAAATATTTTAGTTTTTATATTAAATAATAATTTTAAATTCAATAACATGAAAAATATTGAGTATAAAATTATATTATTATCAATTCCATTTTTTTTCAAATATATAATTAAGAAATTTGTTTTTATATTTGTCTAAGCAAGAATTGTTTGAAGAAACATACAGTCTTAAAATGTAAATGATTGTATTTAGTATATTCAAAGATATATTTTTGGAAGAACAAACCTTTTAACAAAAGAAAATGTGTGGTTTTATTTTGTTATAAATAAATAAATTTATTTTGTTATAAATAAATAACGAAAAAAAGCACCTTCGGCATTTGGTAATACGATATTTAGGCTTCTCTGTTCGAGTTACATCTAATTGAAAAAAAAATGAAATTTGCTCGACTACAAGTCGAGAAAGGCAATTTTTTCGTATATTCATTGTGAATTTAAAACACAATTTTCCTACCCAGGTTTTTTGGTATTTTTTCATCTGCGATACTGATTATTTTTATTATTGTAATTAAAAGATAAAAAAATACGTCCAAAAGACAAGGGCAATGGTTTAAATATTACCATCCTATTGTTTATAACTTCGTCGCAAAAACCAATCAACTTTGACCGGTTACACCGGTCTTTCAAAGTACCTTCCTACTCATTTTTTGAATTTAATTCAAATTAATAGTTACCGAGACATTCAATTTGTTTATTAGCAAAAAAAAAAAATGTTGAAAACTTTAAAAAATTCCTGAGGCCGCCCAAATAATCCCATTTTAGTTTTATAAAGCGCAATTGACAGGTTAGGTGCTCTTTTATATATCAAAAGTATTTTAAAACTTCTATGTGCTTTAGTTTTTGACTTGCGACATTTGGAAAATTTTGAATTTTTAAAAATAAATTCAGATTGCAAAGTAATTATGGGAAATCTATTGTATCGATTTTGATGTAAACTTGTATGATGTTTTATTATATCACAAAGATTTTTCAGGCAAACTGTGAAGGTCCTAGGTGCATTCTAAGTGGTAAAAAAATTAAATAAGAAAAGGCTTTTTTCCCTAGTTTTTACTTTCATTACTATTTCGCGGCAATGGCAAACATTTTTGAAATTTTTAACGTATCATCCCACACCAAATTTAATTACGCAGCTGTTATTTTCCAACTACTTTACTATAAAATGAATCGTTTTAAAGTTAGAAGTGGGAACAGTAGGAAAAAAATCTAATTTTTTATAATTTTTAAACATTTTGTAGTATGAGTATTCATCAATGTTTCTGACTTTTTTTTAGAGGGAGTCCAAATAAATTATTATTAAATAAGTTATTCCATAACTTAATCTGCAAAAATCAGTGTGCCCCTTTCAACAGCTAAATGTAGTGGTTATTTGACACACCTGCCTTTGGTCCATAATGCAAAGATGAAGCGCCAAGAGGCTATCTTGGGAGATCACGACGAGCTCCAATACAAACCAGGAAAAGTAAACGTGGTAGTTTGTGCTCTCTGCTGGATACTAAAAGGCTCAAATCTACATACATGTCAGACTAAGTCATATAGTGATACAGCGCTGAACAGGAACTGCTTACTTCTATTGAAAATCCCGTCAAAGCTTTCAGGGCAAAGCTCATTCTGAAGATTTCTCCAACTACTACAATATTAAGTGTACTCGTAGTTTAGTTAATAAAACCTTGATTTTACTCCACTGGTAGCTTTCTTCAATCAAATGAAAGCGATATAAAGTATACTGGCATTTATTTATTATTTTTTTTCACAAGAAAGCCCGCTGCCAGACAGTGGTAAAAGATAGACCTGTTTTGAAGACGGACTGACTAATTTCTTTGACTACCAATACTCTCTGGATGAAACAAAAATCCATAATTGATGTGGACTGATTTCTGTTTCATCCGCCTCTAATGCCTTCTTCCTTTCTTCCTGGACATTCTTTACCCAATCGTAGATCGAATGCATAACTTTGCAGATTAAAAAAATGTTAGGTTACGTCTGCAAGTTGAATTCGCTAAAACTGGCTGTAACCGGGACATGGTCAAGGAGATACATTAGAAATCGCGCCGCACACCTGTTTGTTGAGGCAATAGCCTAATAAATTGTTGCAGCTGCTTCTTGCAATAAAGTATCTAGTTGTGTTGTTTCTTTTGCGTTTGCCAATGCATTTTTAATTGAATTAGAGTCCGATTAAGATAAATAAACGGGTTAAAAAGAAATTATTGTTGGAACAGTTTTATGAAAAACAGCTGCATTTTAGCTTGCGGTGATTCCTCTTTGTTCAGGAAATGGTATTTTATTGTTGTATGATGGGCAAATACCAATATATTGACTACCTACACGTCACTCTTTCAATTGATGGAAGCGCCTAGAGCGGAGGTAACACTTGCTTGATCTGCTTCCTAGTTTGATGAATGTAATCTTTGCTCAAATGTTGGATTTGACTTGGAGATCAAAGTTAAGTTGTTATCCTCGTTTTATTTCTTCTTGAAGGACACACAATGATGAATGTGGTCTCCGAAAAAAAAACTGCAAACTTATGTTCTGATACCGTCAAGATTGAAAAGTACACGGTTGCCTGGAATGAAGGAATGGTTATATGCTAAATTTATATTTGATGGATCTTCCCTTCAACCTCTCTTGAAAATGTTAGAAAATAAACTCATAATAGATCAACGTTTTAAGTCCTCCATGAAAATTTTTTGGTGTCCGATAGAAATCCTATGGAATTAATAAAATAATTTGCTAATACTTAATGAAAAGGACTCATTTGCTTGGTCAAACTCAAATACAGAATTGAGTTTCAAAATAGAAAAAAAAAAAAACATAAACATAAACGTGTCATGCATTATGAATCGATATTTTTTTCTGAAATTTCCCACCCCTACTCCAGAAAATTGAAATTCTTAGTGTTTGGTTTAGGATCATGGTTTCACCTTCGGCTCAATTATTTGAGCTGCAAGCTTGGATTCAGCTTCGTTTTGTTAATTAATTACCTCTTTCGATTTTCTTTCCGTACAAGTTTATACTGAAAGATGCCGAAACCTCACTGCACGAATGTATGATATCAACATGCTGATGTCCACAGATACAATACAGACACGTCGAGATATATGAGTGTGCGTTGGTTCTTCCTTATTGTATCATCATTTTCGGATTCTTGGGACAAATTTATATTAATGAGATCTATAAAAATTGATTGCCTTAAATTGGGTCGTTAACTGATTTGGCGGTTCATTTGATCCTCATTATGAGCGTGATTCAAGAGGCTGAAAAGTAAATAAACAATGCGATGGGGTGACTGGGAAAAATGGACGAAATGCTACGGAACTCTTGAAAATGTAATAGTTTAAGAACATTTAGAATTTAAGGTAGGCATATAACGATTACTAACCAGGTAAAAAAAGCAAACCATACTCTTCAAAAAATGTTCCCCAGTTAAATAAAATAAAACATGAATTACTCTCTTATCTACACAAATTGAATGTTTTAAGAAGGCATAGTTCAATTGCAAGTAATTATTTGATTCTGGAAATTATTTTCCTATTTAAATCCGTAGTTACTCTCAGCATTGCAGCCATCGTGACTACCTGTAGACCAACCTCAATATTTTTAACATTCGAATCGCAGCAATCATGTCTTCAGCAACAATTAACGGATAAAAATTCTGTTCGTATATAAATTCTACACCACGACTACTCACTCCACTCCACTCGACTCCAATATAAAAGAAATAAAATTGTGTAATTAATTACTTTAACTCGTTTCAAAAGACTCTGCCGAATCCTCGCTGTTTTTTGTTTCACGGATTTTCGTGTGACCATCTTGCAGCCTCCCAGAATGCTCCAAAGAAACCATCAAGTGGCGAGTAGTCCACAGAACAAAGCCACATTTAGACATGGCCAACTGCAGGGCATAACGAGAGTGCTAGAACGCTGAAAAATGAGGTGATCTGGAGTTTGGGAAGAGGTGATGAAATAGAATGGCGGCACGGCGCCGTATTAAGACTCCCTTAATGATCCCTTATAGATTACACGAAAGCAATGGACATTGTCTGGCCGCGGATTCGAGAAGTTTGCCGTTGTTTGTATCTTTTGTTTATATACAAAGCGTTTATGAGGAGTTGCCGCGTGAGTCAGAGGTCATTTATGACCTGGTTTGTCTATGGTTCAAGTTCAGCGTTGGCGCCACCCAGAAGATCATAAACAATATTCTTCTCACGACTAAACGTTGCTGTTTAGCCCAGTTTCCGGCGTCTTTTCTACATAATTGCAACCATTGTAGCTCTTTAAATTTTTATTTCTGGAATTAATCAATTAAGTTTATGTTCAAACAATACATACTATCAAAAACTCTTGAAAAATTATGTAAAACTTACAGCATTTATCAGAAAACGGCAACTCTAGTCGTCTCAACCATATTTCTGTATATGCACCTAAACCTTAAAAAAATCTGTTTGAAATTATTCATTTGGAATAATCGTTTCTGTATCTGTTATTTCGGCTCGAGGATCATCTCCATTCCGCCAAACTTTTTTTCGGATCGGCTCCGTTTCTTTGATTTCGCTCTCTTTCGGCGTTCGAAAACAAGCGCTGATCACCTTCAACAAAAAAAACTTGTCGAACAGAAAAGGGATGTGATTAAGATCAATATCTTTTTATCTACGTCAGACCGGTGACAATTTAACATATTCATGATCCGTTCAGATCAAACAATCTAACGAATGCGTTCGCTCATTTGGGCCAGGTTGGATGGCATTAAAATTGGGGTGTTAGTGTGTGATGAAGTTATGCCGTCGGCACTTCTACAACAATTTGTCTCAAATGAAATATTGAGAATGGTGGTAAGATGAGAATGATCAATTTTTAGACGGGAGGAAAAATTTTGTTATTGGAATTATCTGGATGATGGCGAGGAATTTTGGTTTAGTGAAATGCGCGATTGAGAATGAGCAACCTAAAAAATTTGCAAATGTTTCGAAATTCAGCGAGCGCTATCAAGTTCTTTTCGGTAGAAAACACTTTTCACCACTAAAACTTCTTTTGACACTGAAATCAACTTCTTCGTTTACCATATCACCTAGGAAAATTGAGCACGCAAAACTAATTTCATCTATAATACTAAAAACAAGTTGGGTAGACAGACTTACGCTTATTTCAGTAGGGTTTTGTACTCAACTTCGCTTTGCAATCACCAATAACGAATAAAGTCAAGAAACACGCCAAAGAGATCGATTGTTTCTCCATTTTCAACGGTCGCGACTTTGCTTCATACAAACAAAAATCTGTCAAAACATGAATTCTGAAAAATATGTATGTTATCGATCTTTTCTGAAAATTTTAAGAAAATACTGCAATGTCTGATTCGATGGAAAGTCCATAAAATACCAAAATCGTGTGTTGTTGTTGTAATCGGAAAAATTTCAAATGGCTTTAAGTTCCGTGAATATGATTGAATTTTCATTAAACTTTCAGAGCACTAGGATATTTTGTAAGACTACTTATGTGTCGAATTTTGTTGAGTTCAAGGATATGTATACGATTTCATTGGGGACATTGTGAAAATTGAGCAAACTTTGACTTCTAAGGTATTTGTTGTTATTGTGGAGAAAAGTAGCCAAATATGGAATACCATTTTGTTTAAGGGACATAGCAACAAAAATAGATAGAAATGAAAACAGTTTAATGTTATTACTAATCAGTCATATATTTAAGTAAGAAATAAACAGCGTTGTTTTAAATATATTAATTGCCAAAGTAAAATTGAATACAAATACAAAATAACAAATGAGTACCTAAATATGGTATAGGTACCCAAATATGGAACATAAACGTAATACATTGTTTTGATAAAAAAATTGGCATAAACATCTCAAAGCAAAATGTGTATGGTCAATAAAGTAAAAAAAGCTCAATTCACTTGCAAAAGCCGCAGACCCATATATCAAAATCAGGACCAGCACAATCACTTTGTGCGCAAAGCCCACACATCATGCACTTGATCCAAGTTTCTCCTTTATTATCCTCGGAAAAAAGTCCTTGGCAAAACATGCATTCTGCATCGACAGAATCAGGAGATTTTTTGCCTATAAGCTCACCAGGTTCACTGTCTGCGTTAAACTGAATAATACTCTGTTCCTCAGAGTCTTCTTCTTCAGAATAAGTTTTATCATTCTTTGTTTGTTTTTATTATTTAATTTCTTTTGCTTTTCTCTTAATAGTTTTATTTATCAAATCATTTTTGTAGAATGATGATGTTATAACTGCTGCCCTGTTAGACACTTTTCTTCAGCAGCAGATTTAGACTACTGGGGTTAAGTCTGGAAGTCGAGGGTTCAGGTTCTGTATTAGGACCTGTGTCTGTTACAGGTATTTATGTTAGGGCTTGATTAGTATTAGATCTAGATTCCATTGTAGTCATATTGGTTGTACAAAAATTCTGACAGCATTTTGTTCCGCAGCAATGCAGTCAATATCACTGAAGGCATTTTTATTGAAAGGCTATAGTCCTGTGACGCGAAAGCCATTTGCTGCAATCTCACTTGTTTGTGCTTTCAAGTAGGATCTGCCGAATAGCTCCACAATATCATATGGACTTAGAGGCCTATTGTTGTTTCTTATCCACATACGGATTTTTTCACTGTAGTAAGTTTTCAACGGCCCCATAAAAGTTTTTTCCAACGGCTGGAGCTTATGAGCTGTATGTAGAGGTAAGGATACAATTTCCACGTTATTTTCTCGCGCGATGTCTATTATATCGATATTACGAGTGTGACTATAGTGGCCATCTAATATCAGTAAAACCTTCGGCTCAGGAGTCGGGTTGGTGTGTTGAATGAAATGCTTGAACCAATCGGTAAATCGGATGTTCGTTTGAATCCACCCTGACGGATGAGCAACTCCAACAGATCCTAGCGGACAGCCTTTCATTAGTTGAGCGCTCATATTTTTCCCTGGAAATATAATGAAAGGTGGCACAAAATGACTAGTAGCGTTCATGCAAATAACTGTTGTCATAAGAGATCCTCTTTCTGCTGAAGTAAGTGAAGCTATCTGACGTTTCCCTCTATGCCCGACGATTTGGGGTATCTCACTTTGTACAATTGTTAAACCAGTTTCATCCACGTTGTATATACGGTTAGGTGAGTCGTTATTTTTAGTGTAAACTTCTTCGAGAAGAGTGAAAAAGTCATCCACTTTATCCAAATGCTCTGGCACAAGACGTACCTGTTGGTTTTCGTATTGAAAGCTTCGTCGTATGACGATTTAAAAATAACTTTAACCACATTTTTCCTGCCAGACCTGATTTAGTGAACGGATGCTGCAAGTTGTTACGCTTTGCTAGCATATATGCCATTCTGCGAAGATCGTTTTGCGTCAAACCATAAAACTCCATAACTAAAAGGTACTCTACCAGCTGACATTCAAGTTTTGCACCTTCTTCCTAAATTAAAAGTTGCTGCCTTTTCTGAGAACTGTTCATCTTTTTGGCATAGATGAAACAAAGATGTCCAAGGCACTTGAAAATGCTGGGCTGCTTTTAAATATCCCATTTTCTTCTCCCAAACGAAGTTTATTGCTTCCGCCATTTTTTCTTCATTCCAGATCTTACTTTTTTTGGTCGATTGTAAAGCCCCTATTCTACAAATACAAATAACATATATTACCAATAGAAATAATAGCAAGTACCAATCATCTGACATAGTAGGACCTTATTATGGACTATTCCATAATCAGCCACCAGCGACTGTCCATATTTGTATTTTGATATCTGGTCAAACTTGTATCAATATTTTTTCAAGTCATGTTATTTCAAATCCAAAAAGCCGCAAAATATTAGTTCAAACATTATTTCGAAGCTTAAAAGCATAACACATATGTACCAGTACATACATATTGACCAAAAATATTCATTTATAACATACCTTTCAAATTCCATATTAAGATGCTATTCCATATTTGGTTACTTTCCTCTACTCAAAAACATCTGTCTCTGTATTTTTTTCAGGCTTTTCAGATCACAGGCGTACAATTGTGAGAGTGAGACACACATTTTTCGTGTATTTCCCCTCGATGTGCGCCCCACGAAACAAAAAATGTCATTTAACAGCGAATTTTCAAAAATCGTAGGTGATATCACAGGAAGAAAAGGAAACGAGGGGAACACCCTTGATAATATAAAACGCGCCAAGGAGTGTGAAAAGACTAGAAAGAGGAAATCCTTAAATAACAAGCTACAAAAATGGAGAAATTATAATAACGGAAAACAGGTCCAGACAAAAAATTGATTTTATTAACAGTTATGTTAACGATTTTTCAGAAAATTTTACACAGAACCAGGTTGAACTGTTGAACAAGGGACTGAAATATGCAGTTAGGAGCAACAACTTTCCAACGGAATAGATTGTACTTGATATTAAGTCTGGTATACGTTTTATGGGAGCCGAAGATAAACAGTTAGTAAGGAAGAGAACAGCAGAAATTATCGAAGCAGGTCGTCTAGAAAGGGCTGGGAGTCTAGAATGGAAGTTGTTGAATGAATTAAAAGTAAAGCCAGTTACTGTTTTAGGGCTGACAAAGGGATTTCAATAGAGATGATGGATAAGAAGCAGTACCATGAAATGGATTTCGAAAAATTGAACAACGGGATTCACCACGAGCTGAGAACAGACCATCTTCCGGATTTAACAAAGAGTCGAAAAAGCCATCAAGGAACCAAGACCAGTCATTGGAGATATCAAAAAGCTAAGAGTACCTAACTCTTGCTTATCCAGAATCAAGTGCCATTCGAAAATTCGTAAAGATAAGAATGAAATGAAGGAGGTTATTGCACTCATAAATGCCCCTACAAGGAATGTAGCCCAATGGCTCTTGAAAGAGTGCACGAAACTCTCGTAAAAGCCAAGCAAGAGATCAATAAAAACAGACATAAGCTAGTAGATATTTTACAAAAGGTGAAGTTAACGGATGAAGTCATACTGATTTCTTACGACATCAAATCTCTTTTTCCAAGCCTCCAAGTAAAACAGCCCATAGCAATGTTACACTACAACTCCGCCGTAGTCGATTTCAAGCCAGGTTGAGAAAGGAGGAGGGAACCCCTTGCTTGCCCAACCCACAGTTTCCACGATTTCTGATCCTAAATACTACGACCAAGTGAAAGTAAATGGCTTCGGGCTCGCAAATTGGATTTACTGGCTCACCAATGATGGAATATTAAATTCTGACAAATGTCGAAAACTACAAATACATCTGCAACTCTCCTACTAAATCCTACTTACACGCCTTTTGTGATGACGTAAGAAGGTGAAAGCGAGATGATCACGCCTGATATTGAAAGTAATAGCCATGCCGATTGAAAGTAATAGCCATGCCGCAGGAAAGGTACTTTTAGGCAACGGGCTAGCTCCCCGCCCTTGAAACACATACATTGTTTCGAAACCTGCAACAGAGCTTTGGAATGGATTGGATCTATGCCAACGAACACGCAACCAAAAAAGGACTATGGCATTGGATCCTGAATATCAGATCACTGAACAACCCTGGCGCTGTTAATGAGCTTTTACAATAGGCCAGTCGATATAAATTAAACATACTGGCAATCCAAAAAGCGAAGTGGACTGAAATTGATAATCAAGATATGAGATCATACACAATATTCAAAAGTGGGAAGCCTGCTGGAAAGCGAGATTTCGGAGTGGCGTTCATTGTGGATAGAGAGTTCAAATCATACGTTATTTATTTTAAGGCAGTCAATGAACGAATGCGTACGATCCGTATGGAAACGAAATTCTTCAAAATTTGGCTGATCAACGTACACTCCCTGACCGAAGAAAAGGACAATCACCTCGAAAGACTAGTCAACTCATTACCTACAAACGACACACAAATAATGCTGGGTGATTTCATCGCTAAAGTTGGCAATGAGCTTTTTCGTCGAGGAACGACCGGAGAATATAGCCTCTACAATGAAACAAATGATACCGATCAGTGCCTGATTGACTGTGCATGTAGCAGAAATCTAGCCATACGTTCGACTTGTTTCTCTCATCGACACATACACAAAATGATCTAGGTATCACCGGATGGCACCACACAAAGCCAGATCGACCATGTTCTGATTGAACAACGTTGGGTTTCAAGCATACTTGACGCTCGTACATACCGAGAAGCCGAATGTAACTCAGATCATCACTTAATCAAATTAACTTATCGATGCCATATGTCAAAAGCATATTCAGCGAAGACCAGCCATCTACGAAAATTCAACATTAGAAGGCTCCAAACGGCGTCTTTGTCGAAAAATTCCACGGAGGCGCTCGATGACCAGCTACCTCCTATCCTATCAGACACATCGCCAAAAACAAAACAAGCTATGGGTGGAAGTGAAAGCGGCTATTTAGACCGTGGCAGAACAGTTGATCGGACATCAAGCCCGGCGCAAGAGAACAGATTGGTTTGATGAAGAGTACCAAAATACGTTATAAAAAAGAATCAAGCGTATTAAGAATGCTTGGGTCGGAAAACCACGGCAAAGAGAGAACAATATGAAAATCTCAGAAGTGTAGCGAATAAGATAATTAGATTTAAGAAAAGAAAAAACTATGACGATCAATTGAAAAGCATCGATGTAAGTCTAGCGAGCAAAAACACAAGACAAGCATACAAAGTATTGAAAAGCCTGAAGCGTGGTTATCAGCTCAAGACCTCGCTCTGCCGCGATGACGTCGGAAACATCATCGCTAATGAAAACAGGATTGAGGAAAGATGAGCATCATATTTCAAGAACCTCCTTAATCCGCTGCACAGCTCCAGAGCATTGGAGCCTACAGATATTCCCGGAAAGTTTTTACTGGCCCCACCAACTCTCTCTGAAATATGTCATAAGAAAGCTACCTCTTGATATGCGACGTACATTACTATACAAGTCGAGCCAATTAGTAGCCTAGATGGACCAAATCAACATTTTGTCACGGTCTATAACCACTGCCAAAGAACCCTTCCTGGAACTTGACAGCGAAGCAAAACTAGTAGGGCTACAAATCAATGAGAATATCACAAAGCTCATGACACACTCAAGAAAAAATGAGCCAAATGCCCAAAATATTACAATTGGCGAATATAGTATCGAAAATGTGGGCAGATTTGTATAAAATATTTAGGCGCTGAAACAAAGAGAACCCATAATAAAAGAGACGAAATACGCCGAAGAATACAAATTCCAAATAAAATACACATATACAAATCTGTGATAAGACCTGTGGTATGCTATGAGTGTGAAATATGGACCCTAACTCAAGCATTCACAAACATATTGAACTCTTCCGAAAGACTGATTCTGATGCGAATAATTGGAGCGAAGCAAGACGGGGCCTAATAGCCAATTTGATACAACCATGAGCTGTATGCAATTTTTGACAAACTGGAGGTCTCAACGATTGTAAGACTATGGAAGCTGCAATGGGCTAGCCAGGTGAATCATATGGACGATCAACGGATACCTTAAAAGGTATTCGTTGGGAGAACTTAAGGGCGGAACTGAGAAAATGCTGATCTGCCTCGGTCTACGAAACTATTGAGAAAGTAGTTCCCAAGATTAAACATTGAAACAAAATGGAAGGATATGAAACACCAACCATCGGAAGCTTAAAAAGATTGAAAAGTCTTCTTGTCACACAGGCCAATAATATTTAACAGCGATTTTAGGACTACAAACATCACCCATTGGCTTTGTTGAAGTTACACCATAATAATGTCCGGAACTTAACCCGTCGATACTATAGGAGTGTAATCAACAAACAATGGACGGAGAAACTGAAACGTAAGAAGCCTCGAGTGAATGTGTCGAATCTTAAAGTTATTGGTAGTGAGATAGGTCATATAGATAGGACTAGCATCAAAATTAATAATACGACTCCAGATACAGATGGAAATAGGATTGTATGTGACGGTTTACAGAAGCTTGCTCTGATTGCTACTCATTTTGAATGAATGGAAAACAAAGCTCTAAGTACACAAATTTGTGATAAGACCTATGTTATGGTAGGGATGTGAATTATGGACCCTAATCCAAGCATCCGCAAATATATTGAACGCGACGGGTCCTGAGGCAAACAACCGGGGCGAAGTTAGACAGGAACCAATGGCGAATTTGATACAACCATGAGCTGTATGAAATTTTTGACGAGCCGGAGGTTTCAACGATTATAAGACTGCAGAAGCTACAATGGGCTAGCCACATGAATCGTATGGAAGAACAATAGATACACAAATAGGTATTCATTGCGAGAACTGAAGACCGGAGACAAGTGGAGAAACCGAGGAAACGCTGGTCTGACTCAGTCGATGAAGACAGTTCCTTGCTGCTCGGATTTCAAAATTGGAGGACGTTGTCAATGGACCGAGACAGTTGGAGGCACTATTTGCAGGAAGCCCAAGATGGGCCGTAGTGCTTCAAAGAAGAAGAAGAAAATTCTACAATATATAATCAATAAATAGTTTTCGTTATGCAATGACATTCTTTATCGCATATGTAGATCTGTATATAAGAATATTCGAAACTTTTATAAAAAGGAACACATGTATTTAGCTGTCATAATATAAATAACACTAATCTGCTACATCCGCATGTCAATATAGAAACTTACTTATAAATTAAAACAGTACAGGCAATATTTGAAGCAAAAAGGAAATTAAAACTGAAGACGAAGTAAAAGCTTGCATGTAAAATAAAAGTTTAGATGTGAGAATATTTAATGCTGCTGCATTGGTTGAAATCTTCTGTTTTAAAGAAAATAAATTGCTAAACAAACCAAAATTTTTCGTTTTCAGTAGGTAGTCGTTCTTTTTCAGAAGAAAAGCAAGGTGGACGTTGAGTATACCGCCGAGGGGGTAGGGTTTCAATAATCCGCGACTGATCCGTTCGGTGTTGTGGTTCTGTACGCAGTGCCGTAGTTTGGCTTTGCATTTTTAGTTAGAGTAGATTGCTTCGATTAGGTAAAGTCCGTTGATACATTCAAGACTTCAAGTCTGAGACCGATGAGAGATCCGTTTAAATTTCCTTCTCGAGCGTACAAATCGATCCGTAAAAATCACTACAGCACGTAAAACCTTCTGGGTCCCCAGCTAATAATGTTTGAGCACCAACCTAGGATTCGGATACAACGATTTTGTCGAAATTATTGAATAACGTAATTTTCCTTTAATCCTTTTTGTTATTTCATTGGTTCAGTTACCTGATTTAAGTTAACTATAAACTGTAACAAGCATATTGGTTAATAATAATCATTATCGCGCACTAGTCCAATTCGAAATTTAGCATTAATCTCATTTCATGACCGTGACAGCATTCGAGGTGATATGGTCAGTATCACACTGTTGTTTTTTGCTCACACAAAGGTTATCTATAGTTTTTTTCTTTTTGTTATTGTGAATTAACTGTCAGACATATAAATGCAGTTAAAGGTTAAATAAAGCTTAATTGTTTTTCTATTGATGAAGAAGACAATCGGTCCTGAAAATACTAGTATTAGGAGAATCAAGACAAATGCTCGGACACGTTTATTTACAATAGAAAAAATTTACAGTTTTTCTACGTACTCCTCCTTATAAGTTACGCATTTTGTTCACCTTTTTGGAAGCTTTTTGATGTCGGTATCGAAGAATTCCTTGGGCAACTCAGACAGCCATGTGCGCACAAACTCTTCCACCTCGTCGTCGGTATTGAATTTTTGACCTCCGAGGGCTTCTTTCAGTGGTCCAAACATGTGGTAGCCGCAGAGTGATAAATCCGGGCTATAGAAGGAGTGTTCTAATACCTCCCACCCCAATCCCGATATTATAACGAGCGTGATACGCGTGAGTTGTCCTACGCGGCAAACGTTGTCTGGTATGATGCTGGTTCGCGGTCGACGATCATGCGACTCATTCTCGACGGTTTTGCGGCCATCCTTGAATGCTTCGGTCCATTTAAACACAGCAGCCCTACTCAGGCACTCACTACCGAACTGATTTCGCAAATGCAGAAAAATTTTCGTTTGTGTTAACGCCTTCCCACACTAAAAAACGAATGACAATACGTTGCGCAACGGCAGTCGGTACTTTACGTTCACCCATGATCGTAGCACGCGTGTGAAACATGCACTCCCGACGAAAACTATGCCACACTGTTTGTAAGGGACCCAGATAACATATACTTAAGCCACGACCTTCAAAACATACATGCGCGCCAACTACAGCAATGATCACCCTCGTAAATTGCATTTTTCAATGGGAAAATTCTATTTACTTGTTTATTTATTCATTTTATAGAAAACCGTTTTTTGATAAAGTGGTAATTAGTTGAGTAATTAGGTAGGCTCCTATGTAGCATTAGCCAAGGGTCCGACAAATTTACGATTCGCCTCTGTCTAGGATGGTTACAATGCCCATCTGGTAGAAGCGCTCTGTCTACCAAGCTCATTTAAGATGCAAAACTTGTAAACATCAAAATTTTCAAATAAATTCCGCATTTTAGGCATAAGCCACATCCCTCAGACATCTAGCGGCAAAAGTATTGCAACGTAAAAAATTTCAACATTAATTTTTTTAAAGATCAAAGTATATTCTTTCCCTTTTATTTTTGCGTTGACTATTAGTCCTGCTATCAATGCATTATTATGAAAGGATAATGGTACATGTTTTTTGAAAAATCCAAAAACAGTAGCTGTAGAAATTCAATTTGAGGATAACTAATTATAAAATATGTAAATATTTAAAGAGCAATAAGGAGTACTAAGAGTACTCCTTATTACTTCCTTTTGCATGAATAATCGCCTACACACTGTGGGGGATCGAATCTTCTCGTCGTTGTACATAATCCAATGGCACCGATTTCTAGAGTCCTTCAATCTCTTCACTTGAGTCTCCTCGTGTCCTTTTTATGTTGATTTTACGAGAAAGCTTGAAGTAGGACCAAACATTTTCAATAATGTTCGAATGGGGAGTTTGGGGTCGCCAGTTTAAAACATTGATACCAACGCCATTGAGAAAATTTGTAACATGTCTTTGCTTGTGACACGGAATATTATCGTGTCGGGGAGTCCAGTTGATAGTTTCATGCAGCTTATTGACAGAACGGAATGCATTATTGTTTGATAACAGAAGATAAGGAACTTGCCTTAAAGTTACACTGTGAAGTGCAACTAAATCTCCAAGACCATGAAAGCAAGCACATCCCCAAAACATAGCCGAGCCTCTTCCATGGCTTTGCGTCTGTTGGGTGGCCGTAGATTTACTTTGTTTTGGGTATAACTGCTTAAACTGTTTTCTGTAACGGCCATGAAACAGAAATGAGCTCTCATCTGACTTTAAGATAGTCTTCCAGAATTCCAGTGGCTTATTTAAGTGCCCCTTGGCAAACTATAAACGGTTCTTTTTATTGGCTTCAGAGGTAAAAGGAGCTTTCTGCGTGACATTTATTTTGATGCCAGTTTCATTGCATCTTCCTCTTAAAGTTTGATATCTAGCCTTTTTTGCTGATGTGCTAGCAACAACGTTATAGGATAAATCTGGATGTTATTTGACCGTGTTAACAAGAATTCGGTCTTCTATGTCAGTAGTCGCATGTTTTCGCTCGCTCCTATTTTTAACCGACTTCCAAAAGTAAGAAGGTTATCAATTCATTGCGTATTTTTTTTTTTTTTTGCTTTTTTTTTGTATGTTCACGCATAACTTTTAAACGGAGATAGATAGAAGAGTCCTGTTTTTGGCAAATGATACGTCTTTTTTCCAGTTAAGTCCCGTTTAAAGGATAAGGAATTCAAGAACAGTAAAGCACTTTTACCGTTAAAACTAAAAAAATTCCGACTTTCACCCCGATTTTTCAGCATAACTGATCGACGCGTGTAAGGATTTTGATTGTAGAGGTTTCAAATGAAGGACAACATATTGATCTAAAATGTATCGGAACAGAATTGAAATCCTTCTAAGGACTCTGTAGATATTAACAGTTAAATATGATACATTGATGTCAAGAAATTAAATTTAAATGATATTTCGTACGAAAAGTGCCAATTAGTTGGCACTCTGCAAGGATTTGTTGGAGATACCGAGTCCTTTGGTGACGGATGATAAAAATTTACAGTATCCGTAATTTTTAAGCATAAACGGTACATTTTTAACCGACTTCCAAAAGTAAGAAGGTTAATTCATTGCGTATATTTTTTTTTTGCTTTTTTTTTTGTATGTTCACGCATAACTTTTAAACGGAGATAGATAGAAGAGTCCTGTTTTTGGCAAATGATACGACTTTTTTCCAGTTAGGTCCCGTTTAAAGGATAAGGAATTCATGTACAGTAAAGCACTTTTACCGTTAAAACTAAAAAAATTCCGACTTTCACCCCGATTTTTCAGCATAACTGATCGACGCGTGTAAGGATTTTGATTTCAGAGGTTTCAAACAAAGGACAACATATTTATCTAAAATGTATCGGAACAGAATTGTAATCCTTCTAAGGACTCTGTAGATATTAACAGTTAAATATGATACATTGATGTCAAGAAATTGAGTTTGAATGATATTTCGTACGAAAAGTGCCAATTAGTTGGCACTCTGCAAGGATTTGTTTGAGATACCGAGTCCTTTGGTGACGGGTGATAAAAATGATCAGTATCCTTAATTTTCTGCATAAGCGGTACATTTTGTCCATCATTTCTACCGGAAATAATCAATAAATTAATTCTAAGTGTGGCATAAATACAACAGTTAAAGGGAACATTTCAGGATGCTTTTCTCTTCCGTCGTATTCATTCTTTGCTTACCAATGAGCTAGGTGTAGGATCCTTCTTACGTCCTAAGACATAAACGTTACATATAGGATTATAAAATTGCCCGAAGAAATGATAAGGATTGAGTGATTGCAAATTATAGAGTTGACTCGTTACTTCCCAGTAAATATCATATGTACATTACAACATATTCCCAGAAATATAAAATTAGTGATTTCCATACTAAAAACCGGCGAGAATCGCAACCTAGAAAGAGATACGTTTTCTGCTATAATTGATCATAAATGTACAGATGAAGATGAAAATGAATAGCCGAGTTTTCCTAGAACTGTACGAGTATGGTATGATTTTCTTGAAATTTTCATGAAAATTAGGTGCCATAGTTAACTGAAAATGAAGGCGATGGGTATCGAATAAACGTGAACGAATGATGTGGCTAAGAAGGATATTTTTAAGTAAATTTCATGAGATTGATTGCGGAGTGACCTTTATGTTTACATATATAAATACATATGTCTATACATATATATATATATATATATATATATATGTATATATATATATATATATATATATATATATATTTATATATATATATATATATATATATATATATATATATATATATATATATATATATTGTTACATGTACAAATAATTCTGCGAGCTACTGTCGCAATTGTTTTCACAACAATGAAGAACACGAATTCACTCGAAACCACGAGAACCCAACAAGCATGATCAACATCTGCAAGTGACGTCACTCCATTCATGAATTTGCTCGAATCTACCAGGTACCTCTCGGTAGAACATTCGCCAATAAACGAGAAATGGGTGAATAGGTAGAGATCCTATATAAAGGCGAGCTGAATGAATGGGGGGATCATCATTCATTCGACCGCGAGAAGAACTGCGATTGTGTGTGGGAGGCGATATTCTTCGAGTAGTAGAAAAGTGTGTTTCGTAATAGTGAAGTAATTTAGAAGACAATTGCGATAATAAATTTATGGACAAGTGTTAGATAATTTTAATAGTGACAATTAAAATTAGTGAAAGTGTTAACTGATTATTGTGCATTTTATTAATTAAATTGAATAAACTCTTTTAACTTAAATTAAAAGACATTGCGTTTTCACTTTCCCGGAACGTTAAAATTATAGGCGGCGAACCAATAACACGCGACAATGGTGTCAAGAAGTGAGAAAGAAAAATTTTGGAAGTGAAAACGTTTAAACCACTTTAAAGCGCACAATTTACACCTAAAAATTAATCAATTGAGCATATCGGAGCTCAAAGAGGAGTTGGAACAAAGAAATCTGGCTACACAAGGTACAAAGGCCATACTGATTGCACGCTTGCGTGATGCGATCGAGTCGGAAGGCGGGAATCTGGATTCGGGTGAGCTCTCAGCTGCAGAAAGAGGCGCAGAAGGTGGTGAAGCCGAAACACCAAAACCAAAGGAACCAGAAAATGCGCTGATGCAAATGTTGATGCTGATGCAGCAAGAGCAGCGACAACAGTCATCCTATTTAACTGCGAAGCTAAATGAACAATCAGCGCAGCTAAATGAACAATCAGCGCAGCTTAATGAACAATCAGCGCAGCTAAATGAACAGACATCCAGTTTAGCTGTGAAGCTAAATGAACAATCAGCGAAGCTTAGTGAACAATCAGCGCAGCTAAATGAACAGACATCCAGTTTAGCTGCGAAGCTAAATGAACAATCAGCGAAGCTAGACCAACAAGCGTTCGAAATCAAGGCGGACATCACACAGAAGCTGGAAAAACAGTCAACCGAAATAAAAGCGGAGCTCAGTAGTCTCAACAACCAAATTAAATGCGTCGAGGAGACGGTATACCAGGTCGAGGAGAGAATCAACCTTGAGATCAGCCAGGTCAACCATGAGATGGAAAAAGTGAAAAAGGACTTGGAAGCAGCGAAGGCAGTAATAACCGCCCCACCAGCCCCAATTATAACCGCAGCGCAAAGCTCATCTAGAAATGTGCAAGCACCAATATTCGATGGGCAAACGGTCTGGAGTATTTACAAAATCCAGTTTGAAGCAGCCGCTAGGATAAATCACTGGAATGAGCAGGAACGAGCAACTGCGTTAATTCTTGCTCTAAGAGGCCCAGCTGCCGAGCTTTTGCAGACTATCCCCATTGAGCTGCATTCAAACCCGGTTGCTATAATGAATGCGCTGGACATGTGTTACGGAGACGATCATCTGAAGCAGATTTACCGGGCACAGCTACGGCATCGGATGCAGAAGTCTGGCGAAACCTTGCAGCAGCTAGCACAAGACATTGAGCGACTGGCACTTTTGGCTTACCCAGCGTACGACCCAGAACA